>WBNH01010839.1:87102-145563 GCA_013401255.1 Urocolius indicus | reverse complement strand
CTCGCTGCTGCTGCTGCTGCTGCTGCTGCTGCTGCTGCTGCTGCTGCTGCTGCTGCTGCTGCTGCTGCTGCTGCTGCTGCGGCCGGGCCGCGGGCGTGCGGGGGACCCGGGATCCGCCGCCGCCGCCGCCCCGCGCGGCGCAGCCAATGGTGGTCGGCGGGGCGGGGTGCGCCGAGCCGCGCCGCGCTGTGCAACGCGCCGCGCGTTGAAGGCAACCGGCGGCCCCTCGGAGGCGAGGCTCCGTCCGCATCTGTCACGGCAGGGCGGCCGGGTCTCTTCGGCGACCCCGATGAGGTCCCGGCGGGGCCGGGCTTCCCGCCGGGCGTGAGCCGCTCCCGTTAGGAGCGGCGCGGGGCGGGATGACCCACATGCTGCGTGCGGCGGCCCGGCGGGTGCAATGGAGCAGGGCGAGCGCCGGGAAGAGGGCTGCGTGCCTGCTGGCTGCGGCGTACGGCCTCAAAATCCTCTACCCCGTCATCCGCAGGCGCATGCAGCGGGCGGGCGGCGAGGACGGCTCGCGGGGTGCCGGCCGGGCAGCGCACGGCGCGCACGGCCCCCGGGGCAAAGCCTCCCCGGCGGTCAACGCGGAGTTCTTCAGGCAGCTGGTGGAGCTTCGCAAGCTGTTCTTCCCGAAGCTGGTGAGCGCCGAGCTGGGCTTGCTGTGCCTCCACTCGGTCGCTCTGGTTTCCAGGACCTTCCTCTCCATCTACGTGGCCGCCCTCGACGGCAAGATTGTGAAAAGCATCGTGGAGAAAAAGCCCAAGAGCTTTGTCTTCAAATTAATCAAATGGCTGATGATTGCGATCCCGGCCACTTTCGTGAACAGCACCATACGGTACCTGGAGTGCAAGCTGGCCCTCGCCTTCCGCACGCGCCTCGTGGATCACGCCTATGAGACCTATTTCGCCAACCAGACTTACTACCGAGTGATCAGCATGGACGGGCGGCTGGCCAACCCCGACCAATCCCTCACCGAGGACATCATGATGTTCTCACAGTCCGTGGCTCATCTCTACTCCAACCTCACCAAGCCCATCCTGGACGTCATGCTCACCTCCTACACCCTCATCCGTACAGCGCGGTCCCGGGGGGCTAACCCCATCGGGCCCACGGTCCTGGCTGGGCTTGTCGTCTACGCTACAGCCCGCGTGCTCAAAGCCTGCTCGCCCAAGTTTGGCAAGCTGGTGGCCGAGGAGGCTCACAAGAAAGGCTATCTGCGCTTCATGCATTCACGCATCATTGCCAACGTGGAAGAGATCGCCTTTTACCGAGGGCATAAGGTAAGCGGGGAAAGAAACGGGAGGGTGTCGGGGTCGCGGCTGCAGTGCCGGAGCCAGCCGGCGCTTCCTCCTCTGCCTGCCCCGAGCACTTTGGGTCCCTCTTGACATTGCAGCCTGGTTACGCCCAGCACTTCCCGTTTCTTTGGAAAATGCCGTCTCACAGACGATATCTCGGGGGAGCAGACCGTAGTTCTGGTGTGCTCTGACAGTGTTCCTGTTTTGCAGCTGGACCCTATGCTTTTCTAGAAAGCCAATCTCTGTTATTTTTTTTCTCCCACCTAGTCTGTTCTGTTTAACTTTTGCGGGTCCCCCCCCCCCCAATATTTATGAACTACCAGATTTAATGCTGGAAAAATAGTAATCGAGCCACTCCAGAATGTCTAGGGGAAAACTCAGTGATAGCACAGAGAGCACTACAACCTTTGACACTGTTTTACATAGCTAAGCAAAGATGCAGTCGAGTCTTAAAATAGCTTAAGTACACTACTTCAGCAGTCACAGTTACATAAACTAACAGCTTGTTTTAAAGCCACCTTAATAAGGAGCTCTTTGTATTTTTATTAGAAGTGGATTTTGGCTGTAACATCTTTCAAAGACAATTTGGAAGAAAAAGTAGTTTCATATAAGGTGAAAATGAAAGCTGGAAACCTGCTTGAGTTATTACTCTTTCAGTGGTTATATAATGTAAATGATTTATTTTGGTAGAGGCAATCATTCTCAAAAGCTGCCTCTAGTAATGTTTTAGGTACAGCTCAATGAAACATTTTCTCAGTTCCCACATATACTGCTTGAACTAAATGCATTTTATCATACTGACTTGCAACTGTCTTTGACTTGTTAAACCGCCAGGGATAGTTCTCCCTTACTTCAGACTGCTCGCAAAACCAAGGAGCGTTGCAGAGCCGATCCCTGAAATGCAACTTTAAGTCACTGGAGGTAGTTGATTGCTCAGTGCTTTCCAGTATGAGGAGTTCCAGTTACTGGGAAAAATCTGCATCACAGCTTTATTAAAAGGACATGGAAACAATGTTATCAGAATCAGCTGTTGTCACTGCTGTTGTTGTACGTTGCTCATGTATGTATCAGAGATCTTCAAAGAGCTGAAAACCTGCCAATGCGCTGTCAAAGAACAGTGATGTAAATAGGAACCTGGTCCAATGACTTCCAGAAAGTTGTGCATTTTTTGCTGTGAGAGTGCAGCACTGTGAAAATAAAGTACCACACAGCAGGTGTGACTCAGAAGTCACAGCTTGGGGTAACTGATTATTTCATGCATGTAAGTGAATGTATCTTATCTGACATAGGCATTTTTTGTTGCATTGTATAAATGTTTTCTTTTTCAACTGTAGGTAGAAATGAAACAACTGCAAAAAAGCTACAAGGCTTTGGCAGATCAAATGAACCTCATTTTGTCCAAACGTCTGTGGTACATCATGATCGAGCAGTTCCTGATGAAGTATGTCTGGAGTAGCTGTGGTATGGTTATGGTCGCTGTGCCCATCATCACCGCAACGGGATTTGCAGATGGCGGTAATGCTGGTTTTTACTTAATTTCTAAATGTTTCTTGAAAGTTATGTCCTCAAAAGACTGTGCTTGCCCTGAATACCATTCATATTTATTTATTATTCTAGACTTTATTACAGCACCCATGTTTTGTGCATAACTTTCAAACATAGTAATTCAGCTGAGAGACAAGCAATGCAAAAGACACAACTTTGAACATAAGCCTGATAAACAGCATGAATTCAGGATTTAGAGGATCCTTGTGTCACTGAGATTATAATGATAATGACAGTCTTTTTTCACTAACCACTGTTTGAATGGTAGGCTGATTTTTGCAGCATTTCCCGCTACTTTAAAAAGTGATGCTATTAACTTTCCTGGAGCGTTTCTCTCTTCCTTCCATAAACCATAGTTTAATTATAGGTAATTGCTCTCTTATGTGTTGACTTGTTAGGAACTGTTTTTCACTTGCTTCCTGGGAGAAGGTGAAATTCAGATTCCAGGCTTGGATGGTATAATTTTTGACATCCTGTCATAACTTCCTAGGAAGCAAAATGAGACTCAAGCAGTGCTATTTAAAACAAACAAACAAAAAAGCCACACCAGAGAGAGTGTAGAATTAAGGAGGGGAGTAAAAGAGAAATGGCGAGGTTTGCCTCAACGGCCTTTCTTATGTGCAATTAAAACCATAGAATGGATTACAGTTTCTGTAGGATTCTTTAAGCACAGATCCTACAATGTCTGCAGAAGGATCAGTTCTAAGCTCAGTACATTTAATGAGGGATACATGAATTCTTTTCCATTCAGATTGTGGTGGTTGTATTCCAAATCAGGACTGTCCAACTGGACAGGCTTGGTTGGACCAGTAGGATGATTTTGTGAAGCTCCTGCATGGTTTAGGTCACTTGCAGTTGTGTTGGTGTATGCATGAGTGTTCATCTGTATGGGCCACTGCCCATCACGTGGATCAGAAAGGCCCTATATCCTGGTAACAGCATCAAAACTATCTGAAGGTCCTATTCCAAACAGAAGAGTTTGTACAAAGCCATTTCACCTCACAGTGAAACTTACCATCGCAACAAAACAAAGTGATGAGTCTTTCTGCTGAGACAGGAATGAGTACAGTCACGAAAAAGATCATTCAACCACACATTGTAAATATCTGCATGAATTAAACAAAAAGAAAACTCTTCTTCATGCTGTACTAAATAAAATTCCTGTTACACATGACTGTTCTTTTGATACAACTTTTCAACTATCGGAGAAAAGAAAGATGCAACAATGGCCCGTGTTGTAAAGCCGTAAAATATTTGTACTAGCAACCTACATGGGGCTTATTTTGGAGAACAGAGGCATGTCGTAATGTTGGAATGCAAATGTAATACTGACAAATCAACTTTGTCAAGACCAGCTGGAAGTATAACAGGTAGTTAAAGGGTCAAGCAGACCTGAACTTACCATTGACCTGCTTGGGAAAACAGTGCTTTGTACCTCAGCAAGCCATATGCAAGTTTGTTCTTATCTGAAAGGAAGAGGTAATGAACGTATTACTTTAGGATAAATCTCCATAAGCAGGGATATGCACAAAACTGGTGGCATTGGCAGTCTTGAGACTCAAGATGTAAAGCAACAGATTTTGTACACTTCTTAAGGGGGGGAAAAAAAGTAAAAAATTAAATCTTGCAGTAAAGAGAAGAAACAAATCTTCCATGATGATGATACTTCTGACTGAAATGTGCCAGTTCTGTTACATATTTCAGGGAAGAAATTAACTGGCAAAGACAAGATTCCCATTTCATAGCATTTCTCATTCTTTTTGTATTAAGCTGTCAGTATTCCAAATGTCATGTCTCTTGCCACTTTGTGGAAAGCAACTATTTTGGAAGCAAGACTTTGATTTCTCTTGATGCGATGCACTTTTTGTTGTTTATAAAACACATATGGCTATCACTTACATAAATGAAGATGAAAAGGAAAATGTTAGATTCTGTAAGAAACACAGTTGTCTGCCCCTGTTACCATGCACCACTTCTAACACAGGAGGCCAGCCATATGAAAAATGTTGTGGATAAAAAGTTCAAGAAGTCTCGGTAGGTTAGGCATGTAATACAAGAGCTTGTGTTGTGGAACAGTGAAATGCTCCTCAATTCTATATCATTTTGATTATTCAAATACTCCTAAAGTAACCGATGCGGGGGTTTGTAGAGATCTCCAAACTGTTGCTCTATGAGCTAGCCTGGGTGCTGGAGGCAGCTGTCAGTAAGTTCTGCATTTGCATATAAGAGCAGTGCTGCATTAATATAGTTAAACCATCCACGATTGCTAAATGATTTAATTGCAGTTGTTCTACATTGCATGACTTGCATTAGCTATAATCCCAGTGTGGTCAGGAAAAGCTGATTCTTCTAGAAGAAACAAATTTCAATGTAGTTTTTACTAATGAGTTAACTGAATTCTGCCTGCTCCTTAAATGTATTCTTCTTGGGGTGGGAATAGCTTTTTAAAATAAGTGAGGAATACATGAGCAAGAGTTCTGTAATTTTTGTTTAAAAGGCACGCCTCCCGTTGTGTCTCAGGTGGCTTGGTTACATGCGAGTTGACGGTGTACTGATTTAAGCTAAGATGTTTGTACATGTATCTTGGTTAATTAAAATAGTTGTAAGAAACATCTGAGGCCAGAAAGAGTAACATATAGATGGTGGGTGTATATATGGATAAGCAAAATTATGAGGTAAGAATTTTTAAAAAATGTTTTTTCCTTAGTTACCCACAGTGTATGTCAGTGATTCAGATGTAATGGTGTAGGAATACCTTTATGGATACGTAAGTGAAAACAAAGTGACATTTAGATTTAACTAATAAAGACACATCTGCCTTTGGTACTGCATGTAGACTTCTAGACACCAGGTTTCTAGAATCTGATCTCGTCAGGGAAGAAAGACGGTTGGTTACTCACCAAGTAAAAAAATATTGTTTGCTACAGTGTCTCATTGCTTGACTTAGCCCATAACATTTACAGTCACATTACACTTGCAGGGAATTCCTCCTTGATTTTCTTGACCATCAGCATTGTGCAAACTGTGGACATTAGTAACTACTGCTAATACAGGAGTTGCCACAGTGGATCCACCCATTACCCTGCTGTGCCTGATGCCTAGCAGCAGCTTAGCTTAAGAAAGAAACTTTAGAAAAACTTGCCAAGCTTAAGAAAAAAAGTAATATCCAGATCTTGTTCTGCAACAGACTTAACTTTATACATCTCTTTATATATTGTTTATGGGATGCAGAAAACCTTGAGACCTTTCGTTCTGAATCTTGCATGTGAAAAGTCTTTCAGAGTGGTTTATTGCACATTGTTGTCTTCTTTTTTGTAGATGAAACTGTTAACGCTGAAACACCTTTCAGTCTTTAAAATATTCAGCCACTTCTTTTAGAGTCTTGATTTCTCCAGGAAGCAAACCTTGCAAGCTGACTATGCTGGATGAATCTGTAGGTCACATGGGGGCAAGACTGTATGTAGATATGCTAAATGTAAACCCATTTATTTCTCACATAGTTTCTTCAGTTTGTGCTGGTGTTTTCTCCTTGCCTGATACTGCTGACATTTTCTTATGAGACAACTTTCTTTGGAGCAAATGTTTTCTTGCTAATAGGATGCGGTGTTATAAAGCACCACAACTTTGTTCTGGAGTCAGATGAGGAGAAAAACTTTGTTGTGAGAGAGAAGTATCCCACTTAATGGATCAGTCAAGCTATGCCTTTCGTAATAAAAGTAATATTGCTTTCTTATGGATATATAATCATGTTGCCAAATTTCCAACAGTGTGAATGTTTCCTTTTATATGAAGTCAATAAATAAGAAAACCTGAAGATAAATGATAGTGAAAGTAGTACAAATTATAATAAAAATCAATTTCATATCATTGCTTAGGTTTCACTTTTTTCATAATTTGCAAATTTTGTGTTGGATAATCATATGCTAAAAGGAAAATTATCTAGGTAGACAGTATAAAAGAATAGGATATTTTGCATAAGAAGATGAATTCCATATACTGCCACTTATTCTTTGTTACCAAGGTATTTATTCTAGTTACGTTCATCAGTCCTTTTGAAAGGTTGTCTTGTAGAGTTAATTTTTTCTTAATTTAAAAGCTGCCCTATAATGGCTCTCATTCCAATAATAATAATTTGATTTGTAGAGAAAATTTTCAGAATAATATTTTAACAGAAAACACTTTTTACTTTTAGAATTGGAAGACGGCCAGAAACAGGCAATGGTTAGTGAAAGAACAGAAGCTTTTACTACATCACGAAACTTGCTGATCTCTGGAGCAGATGCTATTGAAAGGATTATGTCTTCGTACAAAGAGGTACTGTACATCTGTCATTCCTGAAACAGAAGAGAACAAAAAAAGTAAATCAGAATTTACATGTAAGATAAAATATATATTTTTTTAAAGTGCAATTTTAAAAAGCAAATCCTATTGCAACTAAGTCCATGGAGATCTTTGAAATGATAGTTTGATATTTAGAGTTAAGTTCACAGAGTCCAAAGTGCACAGCTGCCAGTATGATGCAACATATAAATGTCATTTTTAATACCTGTGTTCAGGTGCCATCAGAGAGCAATAAAATTCCTGGAATGTGAGAGATAAAAGTTCACATCCTTCTCTTTGGAGCGTAGACCTGAATTCAGGGTGTCTGCTTCCAGTGTATTGGGACTCTTCTGTTGGAAGTGTCACAGAGTCAAAGACCAGTCAGGGCTGGAAGGGACCTTTAAAGGTCTAGTCCAGCCACTCCTGCAATGAGCAGGAACGTCTTCAAGTAGATGAGGTTGTTCATAGTCCCCTCCAACCTGGTCTTGGATGTTTCCAAGGATGGGGCATCCACCACCTCTCTGGGCAACCTATTCTAGTCATATTTTGTGTGAAACATGAAGAGAATTGAATACTTATTTCCTGGCCACCTAAACTGTAGGGCTGTTTTCACTATCTTGTGAACCTGTTAAATTGCAAGTAATTTTGCAAAGTAGAGAAATTGTAGCAGGAAAAAAAGCCCACCCTGGGACAGCAAATAGTCTAGAAGCAAGAGTTGTCCATCTAGAAGGTCAGAGGTATTGTTTCAGGTCCATATACAAGTTCCAGTAAAGCTGAGTTTTTATCTTGGGGGTTTCTTTAGTTGCCATCTGTTAAGCAAAAGAAAAGTGAGGCAGTGGTGTTATTCTCCTCAGCATTTCCTTCTGCATGTTGGTTCTGCATGTATTAACTGGTTTTTGCTCATCCCTTTGGTGGGGACCCCTTTTTCCAGGCACATGTAAGCTAGGCAGCTAAACAAAGGCTGTGGATTCTGCTACTTGGAATCCATCCATAATAGCTACAGCTTTGTACATTGGAGCTGGAGGGGTAGTTTGGCACCTTTAGACCTGGACTCTGGCAAAGCCAGTCTGTTCTTTTTTTCAGAAGGAGTTCTTGTAATGGACTGTGATTTTGACCTATGCACCTCTAGCTGTTCCCCATCTTGGCCTCTGCTCTAAAGATACTGTCAGATGACCTGTTGTACTCTGATGTAATTTCTATTTTATTTTCAAAGTTTAAGTCATTTGTATCATGTACATGGGGACTTGCAAACATTGTGGTTTTGATTTTTTGAAACAAAAATACCCACAAACTCACTTTGTTTATAACATAGTGAGATTTTAATTCAGCCAGCATGAGATCAAAGATCAGTTCTATGAGTTTCCATCTCAATTTTACATTTAATGCTTCTCTTTGAGAGACACTATGGTGCTTTAACCACATTGTCATTCCCATTTCGTGATTCAGACAGTTTCTGAAGGACAGTGTACTTCAAATGGTAGTGAAGTTCCAGTTCTTGCCCACCTGATACACTGAAGCAGACTCCTTGCAGTCAGTGTAATTCAGCGTGCAGATGAGGCAGGCTCAACATCTCTTTGCAGTTGTTTAGGTGGTAGTATTTAGTGTTTTGACAGAGTGAGTTTGTAGGGTCATAGTTTAGAAACTTACTGTAACTTATGTTTATTTGAGGCACAGTTGTACAAGTTTTGTTCATCACAAGCAAGATTCTCTCCATGCTCCTGGCAATACTGTGTGGAGCACTCAGTCCTGGCACCAGCTCCTGCTGAAATTACTAGAAAGACTCCTGTGTGGAGAGCGGTGTTACTACTCCTCTGTGCTACCTGCTGCCTCAGATAGTGTTAGCCCAATACTTTTCACAGCTGTTAATGCAATTATCAATAGTGCAAAACAATGGACATCTGATGGAGTTGAAACATTGAGTGATTACTCTTTTTAAAATGAGTTTTTCAGGACATTACATACTTGTTAATCTCCAGTGGAGAGATGGCCAAATGGCCAGAACTAACACTTACTTCTGAATCTGGCAGAAATAATGAAGTTTATAGAGAGAGTTTTATGCTGCAATTATGTATGCCATAGCAGATGAGCTCAGTCATGTGGTGTGTATGTGTTTAACCATAGCAAGCTAATGATTTTTTTAATCTTAAACTAATTTTCTTGGTATTCGTGTTGTGTTTTCTGCATGTAGTATAAAAATTCATCCTTTTAAAATGATCTAATAATACATTTAAAAGATGCCCAGGTTTAATTCTTTGCTGTCAGTAGATTGGAAGCTCTTGGTGAAGTTGCTGCCTATGAAAATTAAGTTATCAGGTCCAGAGATCTGTTGTTTTACCAAGTAGAAATTGTGAGAAAGAGACAAAAAACCAAAAAATAGAGAAAGCCTTTTAAGAGACCTCTCTATCGTAAAAATGCCCAATTCTTGTGCAAGGTCTCAGATTTAGCTCTGGTACTCAATCATACAGTTGACAGAAGAGTAATTTCTTTTTTTTGCACCGTGTTTTAGATCAGGATGCCGTGGTGCTGCCTGTTTTCACGCAGACAAGCACACCTTTCCCACAGGAGGTTTCAGGAAAACAGGGAATTGAACATAAATAATTATAGATGCCATTTTTTTCTCACTTCTATGGACGTTATTTTGTTCAGAAATGCAGAGGTTTTGTTTTTTCCTTGTGACAGGCTCTCTATTTTCAGATATGCTAACAGCTATTTTCTACTGTTTAAAGACTCTACTGATCCACAGAAAAGAGCAGTCCCTGCATCCTCCTAATTTACTGGAGCTGTAATACTTTACATTGGCTGCAATCTGTCCTCCTCAAACTGTCTCTGCTGGCTGGTAGGACCTGTGGGTGGCATATGGGTTAGCATAGAATATCAAGGAATGAAAATTGATAGGCATTGAAAGATGCATCATTCACCCTTCCAGAGTAGTATTTGTGACACTGACTCAGAGTAGCTGTGAAAGATTTTCATGAATCTTTGGGCAAACGTTGCGTTTGCATAATTTGTGAAGTATAACTGAATTGGGACATTTGTTGTTTCTCAGGTTACTGAGCTTGCAGGCTACACCGCCCGAGTCCACAACATGTTTTCAGTCTTTGATGAGGTGAAGAGGGGCATCTACAAAAGAACTGCTGTTATTCAAGGGTCTGAAAACAACAGCAAGAATGAAGATAAAGCAGAATTGCACACCGATGGGCCCTTAGAAATCAAAGGTAATGAATTCATATCTGTATGTATTTCCCTGTGTGTGAGGCGGGCGCAGTGAGACAGAAGATGTACAGTGGTTTTGTTTGCACAACAAATCGTCCTCTCAGCCTTAATACCCCAGAGACCACATTGCCTTCCATTCTAACCTCCTGCTAAGTTGTAACTCTATTCTTACACAGTGCTTTTCTAACACACAAGATTGCTCAAATGTTTCCTGTGAAAATTTTCAATGAAAAAGACATTTCAACTCTGTTATTATTGGTGGTGGCATTATTATTCTGACATGGACAGTGCCTGCTTTCCTTAGACTTCTTGTTTCATAAAACTGAGACTGTAACATTTTTATCTTCAAACATCACATTATTTTGTTTGGGCAAGACAGAAAGACATATTAATTCAGTAGTTTTTTACAAAAAGATTACTTTATTTTCAGTGACTAAACATCAGCCTGGGCTCATTTTTTCATAGTTTAGTGGGAATTTTCAACTGAAAATGGGCTGACAACTTTACCCTTCCCCTCACCTGCTAAGTGATATGTGTATACATTATCCCTCTCTTCCTAACCTGTGTCTTTCTGGTACCACTGTCTTTGTCTCTACCCTCCCCAAAGCGTTTTCTGTGTATGTCCACTTCTTACTGTGCCCCACTATGTGCTGCTTCTCTCTTCCTCTTTCCACCAGCTTCTCTATGAGGTACTTAAAGGCAGCTTTTACCATGGGCTTTTCCTTGTTTTCCCAACAGACCCCTTCTGATTTTCCCCTCTATGGTTTTGAAAAGCCTCATTCCCTCCCTTAGGCTTCTGAAAATGTAAACATTGGTAGAATTGAATGCACCAAAATGGTCTTTATTAAATTACTTCTTTCAACAATTTCAATAGTGCTGCCCTTCAGCACAGATCTCTCAAAGGTTGTCTGACAGGGTTCTTCATAACAAACAGTCTGATGCAGCGTAGTGGGTAGCTGTGGAAATAGCTGATGTCTTAATCTTGTAGGTCGTGGTAATATTTGACATTAAAAGAAATTGCATTTTGTAACTGTTACATTTGGTCATGTAGAAGAGAAAACATTTGCAGTTGCTGAATCAACAAAGTAATTTGGTGGCTCCTTTAGGTAACTGTTTTAAAACCAAAACCAAATACATTTCAGATATACAAGCATGCTGCTCACATTCCTATTCAGTATAGTATACTTATGCCCTACTCCTTTTTTTTCTCTGCAGCCTTTTCCCAAGGTTTGATTCCACTACAGTCCCACATTTCATCCAGTCTGAATTCCTCCTAAGCTGTGGTGACTAATGTTTGCTCCTGAGTGGTTGTAGACTCTCAGAGGCAGCTAGCCAAGACTAAGCATTGTGCACAAGGACTTAAGTAGAATTTAGGCCAGATGAATCTGGGCCACAGGCTCCACACTTTCTATGACAAGTCTCATTGTAATACTGTTTTTCCTCCTTTCTTTTTGTCTTGATACTTGAGAAATCCCTACAGACTTGGATTGGTTTGTGGATAAAAGTTCACGTGCTCACATACACGTGTGTCTGCATTGTTAGAAAAGAAAAAAAAATACTATTAATATAATTAATATTCAGCTTCCTTTAAAGACTATTTGAACACACACTAGTTGTTTAATTTTGAATCATCCAGTTCAAGTTTTCGTAGCTAAGGAATGTCTGTTTGTGTTTGCGTTTACTGTCATCCATAAGAGCATTGTGAAAACGTGGAAACTGTTGGGATGTTTCTAACAGATGATAGTGCAGAATTTCAAAATTGAAATACAATTTTGTATGTCCTGTACAAATGCTGTCAAGATGTATTTCTGATTACACATAAATATGCTTTAAAAGCATACTACACTTGTAAACACTGTGAAATCAGGAAATGAGAATTAAGTTTACTCCATACTTAACTTAGCTTACTATTTTTTATCCTACATTTGTTTTAACTAGAATTTCTACACTGTATCCAAATTATCTTTTTTTTTAACAGCAAAACACTTTCATTTTCCATAATCTTATTTTAGACACCACAGAACTGTTTTAAATAAAACTTGTTTTAGTAAAAAAAAAGAATACCTGGGCTGATACATGGCACAGAAATTTTTGCCCAAATTTTATAGTTTGGCAAAGTTGGAAGCAATCGAACAAAGAACCTCTTAATGGAAAATGTAAAACTAACCTGAAGTGAAGGAAACGCTACCAGATCCTTTTGTAATAAACTTTTCCTTAGTTCAATTTTAGTTTGTTCAGATTAGTCTAAGTTATAAAATAAGCAGCCTTCTAATAGTGAGAGAAATCTCTTTCCTTTGCATCTTGCCCGTAAAAGTAATTTCTGGAGTTTGTCTAGAAGCCCGGCTATTAGAGTTCTGTTAGAGAGGCCCATTAACAGACAATTGAGAAGTTAGAGTTGGTTTAATTTTTTACTGTTTCCAGAAGAATTTATTTCGAAGTCCAGAGTATCCAAATGTCTGATTGAGACAGTATATTTAAGTGTACCAGAAATCCAAATATTAAGTGTAGCTACTGGAGTGAAGTGTTATACAAGTTTCTGTAAATACTTACAAGACACGTTTACAGTGTCTGGCTTCAAAAAGAGCTGGAAGCAAGCCATTAAATGTTTAGTCCTTTGCTCTTGTTGCTGGAGGAGACTGAACTGGGCTCTGAGATTCAGAGCAGATATTGAAAGCAGATTCTGTTTTCTAATTTAATCAAGACATTGAACTTTTAAGTGGTTGATATTGCCCACTTATTTGAAACAAAATACTATAAATCCAGGTAGAATGTGAAGAAACACATCTTTTTAGTGCTTTATATATTTGTGATGCACACTATGCATTTTACTTATGATCAAAATTAGGATTCATTGCATGCTCTTGGTGACTGCTGGCAGTGTCTTTCTGACTAGCAAAGATTTATTATCATCCAGATTTTCCACTAGGGAACCTGGAGCACATAAAAGAGATTGATACTCACCAATTTATACTTCTCAGCCATGCACAGACTTTCACATGTCATTGCTTAGTGAAAGGTTTCATAAAGTCTGATTTTATTTTTTTTTTCAATATCTTTTATTTCTAGGGAAAGTTATTGATGTTGAACATGGAATTATTTGTGAAAATGTTCCTATTATTACTCCGAATGGCGATGTGGTGGTTTCCAGACTAAACTTCAAAGTAAGATGATATGCAAGAATCTTCTGATTGTTGCCATCACATTAACATAAACAGCACAGAATTCATGTACCTTATGTTAAGTACTTGGAGGAGCATATGGATAAAAGGGGAAGTCCAGAAAGGTAGGCATAGTAGCTCAATAGAGGCAGCCATATGTAGATTCTCCTGCTCAAAGCAAGAGAACAAAGGATTTCTGGTGCTAGTACCAACTGAAAAACCCACCTGAGATTTCGAAGGTGTATGTGTGAGTCTGCATCCATCTTTGCTTAATTTCAGTGAAACTGGGATGCTTTGCTCACTTAGAGTCCTTTAAACGTCTGAGTTCACAGCAACAGTGAAAAAATCGAGTCTGTAGTTTTGCTTGGTCACCACAAAGAGCAGTTGTAACTAATAGCTGACAGCATAGTTCACAAGCCCAACCATGGAGTCTTTATTTAGTAAAAACTGGTATTGTTTTTCCAAAGCTATTCCAAATACCACTTGGTGCCTGCTCACAATTTTAGGGAATGACCGTTACTAAATTATACACCAGCGTATGTATTATACACGAGCATATGTATATACATGAGCATGTGTCTTGTGTATATGCTGATCTTGTGTTTCAGTGCAGATGTTATTATTTTAAAAAGCATTTCAAGTTATCAGAACACTAACATAAATCATTTCAGCAGATCCTTTAATTTAGCTAAAGCAGGGTGTTCCTCCTGCTACCTCTGTTGGTGTAGGAATTTGCAGCTAGGAGGACAGGGTCATGGCTCTGGCAAAACTTGCAATGGCTTCAGTGTAGGAGTTTCATATTTATAAAATCAAACTTTAGAGTCAAGGAGACAGTTATATTTATTCTTTTGGCTCTGAAGACAAAACCAACAGAAAAAGATAACATAGTCAATGTATTTGTGTAGAACATAGACAATGACATTGTGGTGACACATCATAAACACTCGGATGTGCACAGGGTGGTATTGAAGTGAGTCAAACCAAGTGCATCACAGCCAAAATAATACTGGTAATTAAACGTGAAAGGACAACGTCAAGTAAATTTTCTAAGTCATTTGATTGGGCTCCTGTAGCTTAGAGTAATCTCACTGGTGGGCATAACACTGCTCTGTACATGGTTAACACCTTTGGACCTAGTCTGCATTAGGGTAATTGATTCTGTCTGTGGTGTGCTGGTGTTGTAATATAATCAGTGTATTTTATAGAAATGCTCAGACTTTGATAATAAATCATAATAAATTATTTTCATTATTTCAGCCCACATAGTATATCTAACCCACCATTTCCAGCATAATTGCAGGTAATTAATGAAATGGTTAATAATTTTATGTGACTCCCTCTAGGAGTCTTAGACTGTGTTGTGCCACATAGACTGCGTAGTAACATCGTTGTGTTTTCACTGCTATTGTAGGTGCAGGAGGGGATGAATCTTTTAATCACTGGACCCAATGGCTGTGGAAAGAGTTCGCTCTTCAGGATTTTGAGTGGCTTGTGGCCTGTGTATGAAGGAGTTCTCTACAAGCCCCCTCCGCAGCACATGTTTTATATACCACAAAGGTATGTGTTTTGCTCAAGGTGATACCTTTTTTTCTGGTCACATGAATTTTGACCCAGCTTCTCTCATTTTCATTCTGTGATATGGCCAGCCAGGTTAAAGAGTGGTGAGCACAACCTCGGCTGTGTGGAGACTGATAAAAAAGAAGTGCATCCCTTCTCTTTGGTAGGGCAAATCTTCAGTCATTGGAAAGGGCTTACATACACTCGTGATGGAGACTGTGCTCTCTTATGGCTGAAGTCTTTGATGGTTTAGGGTCATGGGAGCAGACTAGACCCAGAAAGAAATTTGAAATAAACCTGATAGATCTTAATTCTGATTTCACTTTAAACCAAAAATCAAAACATGTGAGAGTGTTTTGATTCCTAAATGTTGAATTGTTCAAAATAATTTTCAAATCTTCAACTTTTACATTACTGGACCAGAATCCAATCCAATATTAACTAAAAATTACCTTTTTTATAATATGTGCTCATTTCACGCAGAGCAACATGGCTTTTTTGTCCTTCATTTGTATTCTGACTCGCTGTTGGACTCTCAGAACATAATTTAATGCAATTGATTCTAGAATATCTCCTTAGAGACTTCTAACTAGGTTGTTTTGCAAAAGCAAAATCAAACGCTGAGAATCTTTGATTGCTTTCTGTAGTTCATTTCTTCCCATGGGCAAAAGAAGTATACATGGTACAGTTTGTAGTCTTGTTTAAAATGTACAAGCTGTTCAGCTGAATGGAAATATTGACTGATGAGTAGATTTTCCTTGCTGCAGGTTAAGGTAACAAAGACATTTTTTTGTTTTCAAATATATTTATAATTTATTGTGACCCATCTGCGTTTTTCTGAGCAACTTGAGGGTTTCATTCAGGAGTCTGAAGCAAAATGCCTTATTACGTGTTTCTCAAAGCACTATTTCAGAATTCACATTTTGTGGGACATTCTTAAAATCAATTTCATTCTTAGGCAGAACAAAAGTTATTCTGATTTTTTTTTTCTTTTTGCAACAGATCTGTGGGATTTTTTTTACTTTTGTGTGGATTGCCTTATGTGGTCCAGGCAGTGAGTTAGAATGACATCACGGTGTTTAATTGTATACATTGTGTCTGTGGTCTAAGAACATGGGAGTCAGCTCTCCATGGGTAGACACAGTTGCTGTTGAGCCTGATGGCTGTACTTAATTCTGCATCAGCCCCCTTTGAGTGAAATGTAGGAATCTCATTTGCACACAGTGAATTGTGGAGAATACACTGGCTACGAAGTAACACAATATTCCACAGTGGGTAGGAGCTGACTGAAAAGATTGTTTTTTCATCTCTGTAATGTTCCAGCATAGTATTCCAGAAATGCGTGGGAAATCCTGTGTCTGTGCTGAGGTCAAAAGCTACACACAAAAATATGATTTATATAAAAGTGAATTATCTCATTGTGTGCTCCAAAGTTCATCAGCACTGCACACACTTTGTAGTTAGCTTTACTGGACAGTATGTAGGCTTTAAAACAGAGCCTTAAGAGTCTGAGTCTGTTTATCTTTTTAGATTCCTTAGCATCACTGTACAGCTTTTATTTAGATTTTACTGTGAATCATTGTGAGATTTCTTTTCTGCTGTTAAATAGGGCCAGGCAGAATTTGTCTATGATCATTCACAGTTCTGGTGGATGCTTATGGGACAAAGTGCCCTTTTGAGGGGCAGGGAAGAGAAGTCCAAGGATTTCTGTGAGTGTAGGCCAGCCCCTGTCCATGACTGACCTGTAAAAGAGGAGAGTGAGCAGAAGAAGGGGAGGCTTTAAGAGGCTTTGACAGTCCAGCATCATATTGGTGCCAAAAGCAGCTTGTTTTCAAGAATGGATCGGTGCTAGGAACTGGTCACAGCTCAAGAAGTTGTCACACCTCACTGGAGCTTAAGTAACTGGCAATGTGTGCTCCTACCCCTTCTTCCACATCTTTGTCTTTCTTTGGCAAAGTAAAATACATTTGCATTAAGCCCCTCTTTGTATTCGTCTTCTAGATAATTGGACAAGAGTGTAGCATGAATGAAAAATAACCAAACCTTTATGGGTGTTCTAGTTGGTAAGGATTCATCACCCAAATCAGGATTCAGAACCATCATTTGAAATAATCAATCATTAACAAAAAATGTAGTGGGGTAGCATGATTACCAGTGCTAAGGATATGACCACAAGATGTATATGTAGCACTTAGGGAATTAAAGAAGCAGTTAATCCTTTTAACAGTGTATCCGAAGGCAGCCTGGTTTCTCCAGACTATGTCCTGTTGGTACCCAGACTCTGATGGTCTTAAACATGGGAGGAGACTCCATCTCAGTGGAATTAGTGTACTCTGGCATACGATCCCTTCTAACATTTACTCCAGCTCTTCTTGCTTTCTAATTAAAATTCTCAGCTTTTTCAGTTGTAAGGAAACACAGATTCTGCACACGTTGGCTCTCAATTCCTTAGTTCTCCCTTGTCTGATAAAAATGCCAGCAGAATTGCACACATACATACTTGCAGGTTACCTTGACAACACGACAGGAATATTCCCCAGTGTGTCTGCACTGTAAAACTGCAGTAAAGCTACAATCACCACTGGGTTATTGATATTAATTATTAATATTTTTATTTTAGCAGATGTGCCTTACTGTCTTATTTGCATGGAAGAGTGCCTCATGCGATCTCTGTAGCTCCATAACCTTCTGTCATGACTTAGGTCTTCCTAGCAAAGTACATGTATAAAATGTCCATCATTGTCTTCTCTGTCTTTCTTGAGGACTGATTTACTGATCCACATTCTTAGAGCTCAGAGTAGTTCTTAATACATTATATTTCTTTCTTCTGGTCCATTAATACTGTTTTTTTTCTCTCCAGCTTGCTTCTGCTGTACTTCGGATGATTTTGTGAGAGGAGTGTGTTTCTCCAGTACTAGGCACAGCTTCTCTTAATTTTGTGTGCTATTCTTGTAGAGACCAACCCCAACCACTTTCCTAGCGGTCACAGTGATGGTCCAATTCTTTATTCTCTTTCTGTTGCTCATTCAAGCAGATCTCTGACATTACCAGGCTTATCAGATGCTCAAATGGAGGCAACCAAAGGTGCACTAGTATCAAATGTTGTTTGTCCTTCGTAATTTAGGATTTATATGCATGTATCTTGTTGCTTTCTTTTTAATGCTAGGACAGCATGGGACATAACAGCTGGAAGATTTTTCTGGCCCTCCTAACCTGTTTGGTTTTGCATATGCCTGCTCTATTTCTGATGTTTTATCTGGAGTTCCTTTACAAGTCTTTTCCTGTCTAGTGTTTTTCCTTCTGCATTCTAAAAATATCTTTGGCTAGAAAACAAAATCACGTCAGCTACAAAGATATATTTCTTCTTCTTAGCTCTGTTGAGTAATACGAATGTCTGATGTGATTTGCCTCAAGGATGTTGATCATGTGGATGAAACCAAGCAAGAATATTTCAGTTCTAAGTGATAGAAATAAGAAAACATTTTAACATTATAAGCACATGAAACCCTGAAGATGATGGCATAATTCCAGTGTTACTTTAAGCATGGTGGTGTTTAGTAGAGCCCTCTATCATTAAAATGTGATTGTTTCCTAAGACAATTCTTGATTACCTAAACACTTTTAACTTGCAAAATTGTTGCATTCACCCTATATTACATATGAGAGGATATGCATATGCAGCATGTATAGCTAAGGTTCTTCTGTATCTGACTACTTCTCATTAGCATGTTGGTCTGTTGATGAGAAAAGTAGCCCAAGCTCTGTACTTGGGCTGCTGATACCTATCAGGGTTCTGTTGCCTCGACTCATTTAGATTGGCTTGAATGTTTAGAAACTATGTTGTATTTTGCACATCCTAATTTCTTATAAGCTCATATTGCTCTGTTTTTAATTGTGATCCTTTCAGTGAGAGTCTGCTGGAGTTAAACTGTGCTGACTGCACATGCCAACACTGCACTGGCAACTACTACTGCCCTTCAGCTTTTTGCTGATAGTACACCAGCACGTCCACTTGTTCCTTCAGTACTTTGCCATCAGTTGATGTCACGCTATATAGATAAAGATGCACACTGCATCTTTCTGTCTGACATTGTTATTGAGTTCATGGTGCTCCTTTTAAATATGTTTATTTCCAAAGTTCACCACTTATCTGACAGATGAGAGCAAGGTCTGCGGTAGATAGTGTTAACACAAAACATGACATAGCATACTTCAGTTATGCACACTGTTTTGATACAGGTTTTCCGTTAACAAATTGACTGCTACTTTGGTCTTGTTTTTTCAAATGATTCAACTCAAGACAGGCTAACTCAGTATTTTGCTGCTCATTAAAAAGTGAGGCTTTGCATCCGAGAGGGATGTTAGGCTATCTGTCCTCTCAGCCAAGGCACAGCCTTTGTCATTTCATCTTACTGGGACTTGTATAGAAATGTTTGTGCTTCCTGGTTGAAGGAGGTCCTGTCTTGTCTCACCTAGAATAGAAGAGTTCTTTTCTTGCTGACCTGGAGGGGAGCTGAAGCTTTGCCTGCCAGAATCCCTGGAAGACCTCTCCATTCCACTGAAGGCTTGCTCACAGGTCTGTGTGCTGGCTGGTCACAAATAGTAATGATACCTCTTGTTAGCACACTGGGAACAAGATTCACCTACGCTAATAGCCAGAGGTGGAAAATGGCTTTATGGATTAGCTGCAACTCCCTCTCAAACCATGTAGGGTGCTTTCCTTACTGGCCAGATGCAAGAGTCGGCTAATAAAAACACAGCTTGCAAGTCTATTCTCTTATTACGCAAAGTGTTGCAGAAATTACAGACTGAAGGCTTTAGTCAGCTTGCTGCATTGGGGTTTAGTTCAAATCTAAAAGTTACACAAATCCAATGCCAATCTTAAAGGCTACAGCTAAGCTGATGTTTGTAGAAGACTTCAGCATGCTCCAGGGCTTTGATCCCTCAGTCACCTCAGACTCAGGGTACATCTGGAGCAAACTCTGGCTATGGGAGATGCTAAGAGGACTAAACATGGACAAGGAATTGAGATGTGTTGGTACATACTCAACGTTTACTCCATATGGAGACTAGTGTGTTTCCTAGCAGACATGAGTCTGAAGCACAGAAGCTACTACCGCACTTGATGCAAATGGAGATCCTTTGAATCATAAGGAAAGCCCACGCTTGATTTGGCACAGAGATTCCAGTATTGTCTCTTATTTACTGATGATCTTTTCAGGTAAAGCAGATTCTGTACCTTCTCTATAGGTGGTGGGGAGACTTCATTCTCCAGACTCATGGTGATGTCTCACTTAATGCACAATGTGATCTTCTTTTGGCTCCTGCACATAAGTGGGTGTCACTAATATGTAGAGTCTCCTCCCTTCACATTCTCTCGAGACTTTTTCTCCAATGTTACAGAAGAGCTAAATTTTTGTTTGCGAGGATGCCCAGTTGCAGGAATATTTCTACTGGGATCTCTGGCTCTGTATTTCATAATGTATTTTGGACAGCATGTTCTTGCCAGCATGAGCCTGCAATGCCTTCATCCCCCACTTGCATGTTTTGATAGGATTTTGAATATTTAAAGTCTTCATTCAGCACCAATTTGTGCCACCTTTCCGGGTTTCTGTGTATGTGCCAGACTGTTCATGGAACTTCATTTAAAAGCTGAGGAAAGTAGGCTTTGAATTTTTTTGAAGTGCATTGTCAGGTTAAGCTTGACAAACATTTTATAGATATGAAGTCACTAAATAGATTATAAGAACTGAGTAGTGTGTGGCTGGTATTTATAGGATCCATCCAGCAAAGCAACTGACAATCTGTTTAATCTGCTTTAGGTTAATTTTGCTGAGACAAATGCTCACTCACCTTTAAAATTCAGTTTTTATAGTAATGTCAGGGGAACAAATTCACCTATAAGTTGAAATCTCTGTGTAGCTTGGCAGTGACATGGACAAACTTGTAAGTTAAGGAGTAACCACCAGGTTGGTGGTTACATTTCTTACAGCAGAGATGTGCAACTACTGTGTCCAGCTTAAAGCCCTACATTGCAACAAGAGTCTTTGACAGAACAGAATGGCAAATGTTTACTATTTTAATATTTTACCTCAGAATGTCAAAATGCATGTTTCAGATGCCTTGAGCATATCAAGTTATGAGAAGCAACTTGGCTACATAATACTGCGAAGCACTGGGAAAAATACAAAGCTCGCCTGTCATAAAAAGCATGATATCAATGATGCTGGCTTTTGTGAAAGCAGGACAGCTGAAAAGATCTAATAGCAACTGTATCATCTTCCCTGGGACGAAGTCCTTTCTTCTCCATCTTACTATAATTTGCAATCAGAAACTCTCACTGCAGTGCCCTGTGCTTTTAAATATCCAGATGGTATACATAGCCAACACCTTCCTCTTGGTGGTAGTCCTTCCCATACGCTATGGGCTCTGTCTTTTGTGTGTCTCAGTGTCCTGGGCTCCAGAACTGTGTCCCAGCTCCAAGGTGCACTGGACTTTCATCCCTCTCCATGGTCTGCTCACTCAGACACAGTTCTTAGGGTCTAGTTCCGTATTTGCTTGTCTGCAGGCTGAGGATCTCACCCTTTGTCCGTCCTCCAACTCACTGTGGTTTCCAAGGTAAGTGGAAGTGTTATTCAGCATGGTGATTCTATTTTGCATTTCTTGGAGCCAGTGCAGTGTTCACTAGTACCTGCCCACCTTCCAGAGAGAAAACAGCTGTTTTTTTTTTTAATACAAGTGTTCAACCCCCACCTCCAACAAGTTCAAGCAATAAACCTTCAACTCATACACCAAAGGCAGAATTCATCTGTGTTCATTTAGGTAGACATTCTTGTGTGAGCTTCAGAATGAGCGAGCTGTCTGCCTCCGGGAGGTGATGTGCTGTTGCAGTGCACCAACGAAAGTGTTCAGTGTTGATGCCAGTGAGAAAGGTATTCAAACTCTGTAATGCAAGAATTACTTTTATTAGAGATAAGTAAGTTGATTGCATAGATAATCACAGAATGGTTGAGATTGGAAGGGAGCTCTGGAGGTCATCTGGTCCAACCCCTATGCTCAAGCAGGGCCACCTAGAGCTGTTTGCCCAGAGCCATGGCCAGATGGCTTTTGAATATCTCCAAGGACTGAGACTCCATAGCCTCTCTGGGCAACATGTTGTAGTTCTTGGTCGCCCTCATAGTCAAAACATGTTTCCTGATGCTCAGATGGCATTTCCAACGTCAGTTTGTGCCCATCATCTCTGGTCATGTTCCTGGGCACCACTGAGGAAAGCCTGTCTCCATCTTTTTTGCACTTTCCCTTCCGGTACTTATTTGCATTGATGAAACATTCCAGAGCCTTCTTTTCTCCAGGCTGACCAGTCCCAGCTCTCACAGCCTTTCCTCACAGGAGAGATGCTTCAGGCCCTTTATCATCTTTGTGGCCTTTACACCCTATCAGGTGCTGCATCAACACTTGGCATTGTACAGCATCAGACAGACCTCTAGTCAGACTGTGCTGCACTTGATCCCATCTGTGCCAAGGTTTGTTGGCATTATGTTCTTTAGCAATTCTGTATATCGTTTCTACTGTCAACAGAAGGATGTTAACATGAGAACATGCTGCTTCACTTCAAGATAAAGACAAGGACATGCAGCTGGTGTAATTGCTGATGCCACATAGGAGCTGCTTGCAGGCTTCTCTGGTATGATTAGGCAACAAAGTTTATCTTACAGCCAAGTGATAAATGCAGCACAGCAGAGGCCTAAATTCGAAGTTACATGTGCAGCACAGCCCAACACGCTGCAGCAAAGCATCGCACAGGCTTGTGCCCACTCAGGTCAACTGATCTGTGCATCGCTAATGCCGCACTACACAATGGATGCTGTTTGTCCTGTGTCCTAGGGCAAACATCTGAGACACATGGGTGGAGGTACCAGTTTACTAGAGGACTCTGTTGGCTACAAAGATGGCCTGGGGTGACCAACTCAGACCTGGGTGGCTAAATATTAAGTGAGATGACTCTCACTTACGCAAATAATGCTCAAGTTCCCCAGACACTGGATTTTCAGTTCCTTGTTCTTGAGTCATGAATTATGTCATGGTCTCATGGCAGCATGAAGCAGGTGGGTTTTTTTCTGCAGTTCAACATGTGTGCACTAGCCTAGCTTAGATGAGAGCATGTCTTTCCCAAGAGGGAAGACTTTTCTAGGCTTGTTTTTCTGTCTAACGTTTTGCATTAATTACACTCTATTAATTTTAGTTTCTGCTAGAGATTACTACAGCTCCTCTGTGGCCACTTCAGGTACCTATAATGCTTTGAAAATGGCTATGATCATGTTCCCTGTATCCATATAGGTGGTGCATCTCTATTCTGCACTGTCATGTTCTGTCCCATGCAATGCAATGTTACACAGAGGATTAGAGAAGGAAGGCAGTACAGTGTGTGACTTCTCACTTGTTGGCAGGGTATTTCACTGGAGACATCTCATTGCTGTAGCATTACTTGCATATTCATATGCCAGTGTGTGGAAAAAAATGATGCCGTGAACAACTAAATGTTGTGGAAACCCAGAGCAAAAGCATCCTCAGCTCTACGGGCTTCACTACCTGTGCTTCCTTTTCTCTGTGAAGTAAGGTGTCACTTCTCATCTGCAAAGCTGTGAATAATTTGAGATCTTTCTAAAAGAGGGAAGCTGCCTTGCTCATTGTGTTGCGTTGCTGTGATAAAAATCAGAAACGCTTCCTATGCTGGAATATGCCTGATGGGACTGGCACACTAGGCTGTTGTCCAAAACACCTCATTATGCTTTCTTCACTTCATTGATCTTCATGATTATCCATCCCAGTAATTCTTTTATCATCAGGGCTGCCAGAGATATGAGAAGACTTGACCTCAAAAATGGATGTTTAAGAAAAGGAGAGAGTATTTTTTTCTTCATTAGTCTGGCTAGTTTGTTTGGCTCATTGCAGAAGGTACAGTTATTTCAGATTGTATTAGCAGCTCATTTTTTTTGTAGAAATTGTCTGGGATTTGTTTTTCATTTTACAAGTGTTGTTGTATTCTTTCTGTTGTCTGCCCATCACAAGATACCAATAGGCTGAACTAGATAATTAACACCTGAAACTTTCACACTATCTGACCACTTCTAGTTATATTGTAAGCGATCTTGATAATGGTGAATAAGTAAACCATGAGGTGGGATGATACCTGAGCATGAATAGCACTTTAAATTAAAGGCTTCTTTTACCTTCTGGTTGTTATTTCCTTCCAGGTTATTTCCTCCCATAGATGTGCATAGCTTCTTCACAAAGAAAGCCAGAGTGATTAGTGTGATTGACTTTTTTTTTTTTTCAGCCTTTGATATCAGATTCTAATCATATGCATTGAGAAGTCAGCCTTTCTTACTGTGCATTTCATTTCCCTTTAACCATGTTAATGGCTATAAGCTGATTACGTTCTACTCTGGTAACTGATCTCTCTGAAATATTTAGAGGATGTTCGTGGCTAGTTCTGTATGAGTGGAGAGTTCAGTGTAGGGTATTTTAAAGCAAGATCAATTATTTATGTCTTTAGAAAGGTTACTGAAACTTTAGTTGGCCCTAAAGTCCCTTGAACTAGATACAGTGCAATAAGCTGAGACTTTCTTTTTTAACATTTTGCTAAATACTGTATTATTTTTTGAATTCTCTGCTGATACCACCTTACGTGTGAGAGTAGTGGATACACATTATTTAAAAGAACTTAATTCACATTCGCTCAAGACGTTTTATTTTTGCTAAGTTGGAGTGATGATACCACCGTTATTTTTTTGCTGTTTATTTTATTAACATCATCAAAGAGCTATTAGGAAACCAGCTGGCTTAATGGAGGTTGCCAATTCTTGAGCATCGCTTTTGATCAAGCTTGGCTGCTATGAAAACCATGGAGTTCTTACTGTTCACCTAAATCAGGAGCATAGCAAGAGCTGGAGTTGTGCTGAGGTGATTCCAGTCGAGGTATTACAGTGCTTGAAAATGGAAAGTTCTAAGTATGGGTGAATTCCCTAGATAGGCAAAGGTTTAGGGCTTTTGGAAAGGGATCCAAAAAAGTGTGTATGGTGGGTGAAGGGAGACACCTAGAGTTAATGCATCAGAATGATGAAGGAGAGCTCTGGGGCTCTTACCAAGATGATTACTGGGATGAAAAGGAATAACATAAATAATATATGACAGAGTGGTTGGCACTAAGATCTCCCTCCTTCCAACTGAGGATTCTGACTGGTATAGAATATAATTAGGCTCTTTCCTATAACCATCTTTAGACACGTGATTGCTGCCTCTGAGCAGCAATTCCCTTGCTTCAGTGACAAAATTAGAAGGTACTCTCCCTTTGACTTCTCTTCAGCCTAGAAAAACACTAGCCTAGAAAAATAGGAATCTGATGCCCTGCAAGCTGCAAAGAACTTAGCCTGAACTGAGCTCTTGGAAGAGTTTTGCCAGCCATTGCTTGTCATACAGCCCCTTGTCTTTCCCCTCTAGTAGCTGCAGGGTTTTGTGCTGGACTTAAGCTTATGTCCATGCTGTACTGGATCATCTAGGGAATTATACAGCATTTGGGCACAGCTGGAGCTGTGAGCTGTGCCCTTGGCTTTCTGAACTTGAGATTCTTCAGTGCAAGCACTGACTCCTTAAGATCTTCCAAGTTTTCTAGGAAGAAACCTCCATGGCTGGAGCTTGTGCTGTGGTATCATCTTCTTGAATAGAGATGCCTACATTTGGAACACATTTTAACTTTGGATTTCAAAGCAAGCACTCCAAATTGCACTCTGAAGCTATCCCAATCTCTTTTGAAAATCCAAGTAGTGTTCCCCTTCTGTCTCCTTCTTGGATATGTTAGAGAGGCATCTTGTCAGCCAGAGACAGAAACTTAAAAGATGGGTCAGTCAGAAGTTTATAGTTGCCTTACATGTGATTTTTATGCATAACTTTGATATCTTTGAGAATAATCATACAATAATAACTGCAGACATTTGGACAGCAGATGGCAGGTTGGATCCTGGTTGCTCAGTCAGAGGCATGTAGATGGGTTTCAGAATCACAAGCTATGTGTTTAGAGACTTAACCTTCCATGGAGGAAGTGTTAATCACAGCCTGTGCCAAGGAAGGCAAGGTGAGCTTCAGACTGTAGCTGGAAGCATTTCCTTGGGCACCTAAATTGGACTAATATCCCTTAAGTTTTGATGCCAGTCACTTAAAGTTATATTTTTGATCCTTTTCTTAGTGCAGCATGCTTATCCTTAAGACTCTGACCATTTAGTTTGCTCAAAGTGCATATTGATTATTTGCTATAGTTTTAAAAAATAATGTTATAGAGTCAGAACAGGTTATCACTTCTGTCAGCACAGTTTTATTTTGCATGGGAGATGAAAACACCTTGGATACATTCTGGAAGTATTTCTAAACATTTTAAGTGGATGTGGCTTTTCCTGATTTTGGAATAGAAATTTCTTGCTATCTAAGCAAGTCATCTTCCTTAACTTGCTACCCAAAAGATTGAAGCCCTCTTGTCTTCAAGACATCAGAGAATTACCAGAGGTTAGTACTGCCTGGTGACAGTATGCACAGTTAATCTACAATCCCTTTGAACTGGCATTATACCTCTCTATGCCTAACAGCTCCAGGGTGTAAGTCTTTTGTTTGGAAAGATGAAGGACTGTTTGTACTACAGTATGTTTTGTAGCACCTGCCCCCTTCTCTCCCCACCAAAAGCCACCTTAATAAAGAAGCCATGTCATTGGCAATACTTGTACTTCCTCCCCTTATGATTTCTCTAGTGTTTTGCCAACATTGTACACGATGTCATGTGTCAATAGGGCACTGGGGAATTGTCTATACCACAGGCTTCAGATTTCAGCACATCTTGATACTATCTTTCCTGAAAGCCTGCACTGCCAGGGAAGCTATAAGCCTTAGGGATGCTGGCTTGTTACTAGCAGAATGAAGTTATAGCTTTGCAAAGTGAGGTACTAAGTGCACCAAGCAGAATCTGGTGATGTAATAAAGCCATCAAGCTGACTGAAAAGAGGTCAGTTTATGAGAACTGAAAGTGTCTTATTCCAATAAATGCCTTGAAATTCCAGAAAACCAGGCAAGAATCAGTAACTTTTCATAGCTTTCTAGAGGTTTGATACCAAAGCTTTAAAAAAGTATTGCTGATCTATTTCCTGTCTCTCTGAAACAGTGTAGGAATCTTTTCAGAAAGAAAACAATTACAAAGCTATTACCATCAAAGATGTGACCTTCAAATGGCAGAGGCGTTGCTTTTGGAGACTGTAAAAGTCCTTTCTTTGAGTCTGGAACCCAGACACTCTGGCTGAAAGGAAAAACTCCATCAGAAATCAATTAAGTCCAGTTAAATTCAAGTATTACTTCAGGACAGAAAGACTGTATTTGTTGTTTGAGCTGCTAAAAATTTAACGAGAACAGTATTTGAAGAAGGAGCTTACTGGCAAAGCCAAAATTTCACTGTTGCTGTATTCAGTTACCCATAGTTCTTACTGCTTAATGTCTTGCTGTCACATGCATGTAACCTCAATTACAAGAATATCTGATGTTTAACAGGCTTTAGTCTGTTTGACTTTATGGCACCATGGTAGATAAGGAGGTTATTGTCTAGATGTTACAGATAGAGAAATCTGGTTTAGTATGAGCCTCTGAAAGTATAAATTAAATTAGATCTCATCAAACTTTACTGCTTTGTAAGTTAGTTATCTAAGTTATCTGGGCTCTGTCCTCCACTGCAGAAGAAGATGCCTCCAGGAAGCAATCCATCCCCACCCTAAAATAAATGGGATAAACCAACCATAGAGATGCCTCTCTTTGTTGGCAGGAGTTGGAACCCAAAATCAGACATCTCATGTGAAGCCAGGAGAAGTGTCCCCTCAGGGAGATGAGTGGCTTGCTGTAGGATGAGAGAAGCAGAACGTGCTGTCTCACCTCCTGGGATGGGCAGAAGCCATTCTTCCTCTCTGCTGGTTAGTCAGCAGTTGGTGGGATTTGCTATTCCACTGCAGGCTGGGCTTTTCTGAATTTTTGCAAATTAGGTGGGGAGAGGCATGCTTGGTAGTACTGGTATGTTAAAGTGTGAGGCCACAAGGAAAATCCAGTTGTACCGGGAAGTGGTGCTGGTGACTCAATAAACCACATGCCAACAGGTGTCCTGGCACGGTGCTTTGGAGCATTGCCTTCCCGCTTTTGCTGGAAGTTAAATCTCAGAGCTGCTACTCATTGCAAGATCATACTTCACAAGAGTAAGGTATTAAACCCCAGGTGAATTATGTGATAAGTAACTCTCTCCTGTGCTCTTACCTGCAGCTTCACCTAAGTTACCCAGTGGGATGGGGAGGAGAATCAGGAAAAGCAAACCTGCCAGCTCTTTAGGGGAAATGGGAGAGGACACACACTTGCACACAACCCAGTTTAAACTTTCCTGAGCCTCAGCAGGTGGAGCTGCTGTCTTCTGTCCCAGAGATGGCAGCAGTCTGGAGCAAGTGAATTGATGTCTACATATGCAAGTAAAGCCCTTGGGGAGTTTAGATGGAGAGCACGATGGAAATGTAATATATCATTAGTTCATGAAATTACATAATGTTTGTAGTTGAGATTTTGCAATATCCCCATTAATGTAAATGGTTCACTGCACTTGCTGCTGATGTTCTTGCAGCAGCCCCGAGGAGTGCTCTTCCCACAATAAGCAGAAAGCAGAACAATGAGCAAAGAGGAGCAGCAATGCTTGTGTTTGACTTGCTCCATCTGGTTTTGCTCTGTCTGGGTGCCTGCCCACATCAGGGAGATGGCCAAATGTTTTGGAGCAGTCCAGATCCCCTGCACTTCCCACCGTTGCCCAGCTGGTGGTGGAAGTAGTTTAACTACAGGAAGGTACAAACAGTTAACCATGGATGTCTGCAGCACTGAAACCAATGAGGCTGATGACAGCTTGAATGTGATTTTCAGTTCACATTGCAGCTTTAAGTTCTGTAATTCTTCATCATTATGAATTCTTTCAAATTACTCTGTGGTGTATTTTAGGGACTCTCATAATAACAATGGGTAGATCCACCCCTTCTGCAGAGACATTTCCAAGGGAAGTGAAGAAATCTGCTAAGGTATTATATATATCTCTTAGGGAAACCCTCTGCATGGCTGAGACCTTCCCACCACACAGATCCAAAGCTCTTCAAGGGGAAAAACTGGCCACTCACCTACACGTGAAGTTGTTGGAAGCAAGAGCAAGTTGCCTGGGAGCCTTCTTCTTGCTGGCCCAGTTTTAACTGCTCGTCTCTGTCATCATCATCTGGCACCACAGATTTAATGAGACTAACACTATTTTGTCAGCCAAACCCACAAGCAGGTGGTATAACTCTTGGCACAGAAAGCAGGACAGAGTCTAGAGCCTGACTGTTCTTCAGCTCTAGCCTTCTTTTCTAAACTCAAAATCTCACAGATCATTCCTGGAGTGTTTGCAGCTTCTAGGACTTATCAGCAGTGTCTGTGAGACAGGATGGATATTTGTCCTTCCCAAGAAATCCCTAGAAGAAGAACATCAAAAGAGATGGTCAAATAGAAGCATCTTAGATTGCCTTTGCTATCCTAGCTTGGATGGCCCGGTGTCTTTTAGAAAGCTGTAAAACTGTTCTTTGAGCTGACTTTGTTTAGAGACTAGGAGAATTTTTGGGGCCTGGGCTATACCAGAGGCTGGGCACAGCTCATGACACCATGGAGACCGTCCACAGCCATTCCATGGACATAGCCATGATTGAGGACTCTGGCTCCAAAGTGGAGTCATCATGTTTTAGTGAGATGGATGGTATTACCATCTTCAGTAAGATGGATGGTCCTGGAACTGGTGATTCAGAAGCTGCTTCACATGCAGCTCAGCTTTGTGCTTGACAAAGGGAGCCTGGTGCTGAGAGGTTTAAGCTGATTGAATTTTCTATTGTGTGCTTTTTTTTGCAATTCAGAAGTTAAGACTGGCTTCTAGAGCTAGGCAGGTTACACCCAGTCCCAATTCTGCAGTCCAGACAGAAGTGTGCAAAGGAGGCTGTCAATGTTTTCCTGCCTGACTTGGGTGTCTAGTGCTGCACCATGGAAATCTTTCTCAGTTTGAGCTGCCATGTTTTATCTACAGTTTACTTTTAACATGTTGGATTCGATTTCTAAATCTCTTAAGTGTGCCAGTCCTTGAATACAGCCTTGAGTTTGCCTGGTTCCAAGTGAAAGCACTCAGAATGGGCTGTGAAGCGGATGTTTATTCTGCCTGATCTGTCATTTTGTTTTCATGCTAATACTACCCCTGCTGCTATCCTGTAATCAGCTGTTACAGAAACAATACTTTGGCCCTAGGGTAAGTTTAGAAAAGTATTCATCCACGATGCACCCATATATAAATCCAATTTTAGCAACGTGGTGTTTGAAGCATTATACTCTTCTCTTAGAGATCAGCAAGATGTGCATGCTTGGAGCCAGCTCCAGATCACGAATTTCTCTGTATGGTTTCTCAGGCCCTACATGTCCATTGGAACACTAAGAGATCAAGTCATCTATCCAGACTCAGTGGATGACATGCATGAGAAAGGCTACCAAGATCAAGATCTGGAGTGTATTCTGCATATGGTTCACCTGTACCACATAGTTCAACGAGAAGGAGGTAAATGGCACATTTTTGTAAAAGGCTTTACAAATTTTGTTCCTTATGTGTGTGCTGTAGTGTGACTGAGCTTTTTCTTACTGAACTGGAAAAACTGGATCCAGACTCTTTGCGGTTTTGAGACCTGCACAAACACACCATTGTTGCTCCTGATGCTGACAGAGGGAGAAGAGCTAAGTGCTTCTCTCCTCCCCAGTAAACCCATGCTCAAGGTGAACATCCTTGTTTCCTTGTAATGACCAGTCTTTTCATGAGATTGCGAGATCGTTGACCTTCGTCTGTTTTCACAGATAGTGTGATCTGTGTCAAAACCTTGTAATGTCACTAACTAGGTCAACTCAAAAGCTCACGAATGAAAAGGGAGCCAAGTCTGCTTTCAGCTCACTGGTTTGTGGGATCAGTGGGACTGTGTGCCATGAGGAGGAATGAACCAGGATGGACAAGTAAAAAATAACCAAATGACACTGGCTGGCAGTTGAGTGTTGCCATCTACCACTTCTCAGTGTTCTTTGTCCTAAGAGTGTGAGACAGTGTAAATACACTGACACAGTAAATGTCACGATACCAAAGGCTTCTTTTGTGTCGTAAGGAACTGGAGTATTTCATGGCTTTTTTTCCCCAAACATAACAATCATTTTCATCCTTTTGTTCCCACTAGCCACTAATCTCTGGTTTGAATTTCCTCCCTATCATTATGCTTTTAAAACATATATAGGACAAAGTTAGTAACATTTGGAGAGAAGGAGGAGAATCTTCAAACCTCTCTAAAGAGCTGAAGTCAGGGAGTGCTGGATGTACCCTGCCTTTCTCTGCCTGCTGTCAGTGCTCACTTTTGAAGGAGTACTTCAGGTGCATTGTCTTGTAATATGTGTGCTTCGTGTCTCTTGGGATCACTCTGACGACATAGAGTAGTGCTTCAGCCATTGGGAATCACAAGGAAATGTCTAAATTCCCCTTCCTGGATGGAAACAGGTTGCTCTGTTCAAAAGTCAGAAGGTGTATTTTGTTTTTGAAGTATGAATGGACACTCATCTAGTGTCTTTTTTGTGTCTTCTGAGTGGGAAGTAGTAATCATTTAAAGCAGCAATTTTATATCTACAGATAGTTCTCCACCTCACAATGCTGTTGATAGACTATCTTTCCATGGGTTAATACTTCTTTGTTAAGAGTGTAATGATGACTTAGCCCTCAAGTTGCAATAGAAAGTAAGAATCTGACATAATTGTGATTCATACTGTTATTCAGATCTGATACCGTGACACAAGGATTGAAACAGTGAGCAGAGAACTAAACTTGGTGACCAGAATAATTACAGAGAAGTCCTCTACTCCCTGCACTGACATTGTAACTGTTAGTTACCTGATTGGTATTCTGATTACCTGTCAGTATTCCTGAGTCAGTGAAGTAAGTGCCCAGATTGCAGAAGAACAAGCAGATGTGTTGGAATGGGGAGCAGGAAAAGGAGGAGCAGTTAAATTGTCAGTGGCAAGAAGGCCTTGTAGAGTGTGTGTTTGTAGCCTGCTAGTACTTGTAGATGTACTGACGGCACATGACCATGTGGCCAAAGCTGTGTCCCCAGCAGTCTCTGAATACACATTGGTGTGGTTTGTAACCCTACAGCTCGAACATCTGGCTGCTGCTGGGGCAGTGACAGTGCTCCTTGTGCCAGATGCTGTTGGCTGGGGCCAGTGTACTGAATTGCCAGCCTGAAAAGCCAGGCTTGGATCAGTCTCACTCCACGTTCTGTGTCAAAGAAAGTGTTTATTGCTGACCCTCTTCTTGCTCATCTGCCTGCCTGACTCAGCATGTGAGGCACACACAGCCTATAAAATAGTCTTGAGGACACTGTTAATGTTCACTGGTGCTCTGTTGAAACTCCACTCAGCAGAAGGGGCACCAACAAATGTTACAAAATGTGTCTTAGGTACTTTGTGACCTAAAATAACAGAAATGGGCAAAACTGGAAAATGGGCAGAGATTACCACATACCAGGAAGTTTTTAGGACATAATACACCTACTTGTTCCCTTTTCTTCTTGGGCATTTGCGGGAGACAAGTGCCAAGGTAGGAGCAGAGAGAAAATCTGTGACACATGATTTGACACGTCACATGGATTTCATGTGCTATGTGTTCTTTAGAGCTCCCCAGTCTGGGACAAAGACTCATATTCTGTATTTTTGAACGTGCAAGCAAGAGAAATACTTGTTGAAAGTGAATGACTGGGGTTTTTTTCTTTATATATGGCTGATTTTTTTAAATTCAAATTTTTATTTTATTCTTTTCCTTAAAAATAATATTTTAGAAGTAAAATTATTTCTATTAAAAATTGAACTTTTTTCTTTACAAAATAATGAAGAATCCTATGTAAAGCTTGGAGAACAAGGAATTTGCACCAAACTGTCTTCTTCCTTTTTTTCAGGCTGTTTTGATCGTTGGCAAACGCTGACATTATCCAACAGAAGAACATTTTGCTGAAAAATTCCCAGCAAGTTTCTGTTTATATATATTATATACACTTCTGAAAGTGTGCTGCATTGTGGAAAAAGAAATCAATTAAATCATTTTTAGTTATTCAGATGTTATTCAGTGGATGTATGAGATATGTCCATGCTATTTTGAACCATTTCCTTACACTCTTCTCAGAATGGAGCTAGGTATTTGACAATGTTTAAGTAATAGAGACTTACTATTATTCTTCAATATGTCTTCAGTAGATCCTCTTCTCCTTCAGAGCCTTACCTCTATCTCTTCCCCTTTTCCCTGTCTCCTGCAGTATTAAGCCTCTACCAGAGAGTAAGCTCCCTGGCTCCTTTGGAGCACATCCAAAGGGGGCCATGAAACTGGTGAAGGTTCTGGAGCACAAGTCTGATGAGAAACAACTGAGGGAACTGGGGTTGTTTAGTCTGGAAATAGGAGGCTGAGGGGAGACATGATCACTCTCTACAACTACCTGAAAGGAGGTCGTAGCGAGATGGGTGTTAGTCTCTTCTCACAAGTATCAAGGAACAGGATAGGAGGAAATGGCCTTAAGTTGGTTCAGGGCAGGTTTACACTGGATATTAGGAAAAAATTCTTCATCAAGGGGTCATCAAGACTTAGAACAGGCTGCCCAGGAAAGTTGTGGAGCCACCATCCCTGGAGGTATTCAAAAGACATGTAGATGTCGTGTTGAGGGATATGGGTTAGTGGTGGCCTTGGCAGTGTCGGGTTAATGGTTGGACTCGATGATCCTTAAGGGTGTTTTCCAACCTAAACAGTTCTGTGATTCTATAACTGGTTATGCTTTAATTAACCATTAATGTCATGTGTATAATATGATGCTTTGCAGTTTTGTGTTCTTCTCTCTGAGGGCAGTTAGGAGGAAGCCAGATGGAGCCAGAGATGTGCAACTCTGACTCAGTTTATTTGTCCTGGTGTTATGTTCTTTTCTTTAGCTGAATTATTTCCACATCACATCAGTTAAAGGGTCACCAGGTTCCCAAGTGTATAGTAGCCAACAAGAACCTGATGTTTTTGTTGCTGCTAATGGCAGAAGTTCTTCTCTTTTTCAATCAATAATGTTTGACTCAGATAAAAGTAAATAGAATAGAATGATTACAAGAAAAATTAGCCCAGTTTGGCATTTAGCTTCTGCTTACCCTCATGAAACTTTTTTTGGTTGATAGCAACTGAATACATCAAAACACCAAAATAAGAATCCCCCACCCCACTATCTTGGACATCCCTGAGCCCAAGTCCTGGAAGAACTCAGTACAAGTGCTATTGACAGCAGCCCTCCTTGCTGCTAGAGGCAGAATTCTCTTTCCACCGAATCCCATGCTCATTTTTTTCTCACTTGCTGGATACTAGAGGAATGCCATTTTGTCACTTACCTTTATATTATCACTAAGATGCTCCCATCAACACCTGCAGAATTGCTAGCGCTACTGGAACAGTAGTTTCATGCAAAATGAGTATAGTAAAGAAAGTTGTGTTCAACACAGGTGAGGAAAAGACACATCCAGAAATCTTAGGTGATAGCATGGAGACGTGCAGTAGATACACATAAAGTGGTTCTTTTTTTGACCTGCTTTGAAAATCCACATACATTTAGCAAGTGTCAGTCGTGATGCAGCCTTAGGCTGCTGATAGCCTGTCACATGAGAGGAGCCGCGAGTGCATGTAGCAGCACGCTGCACGCATGACCGAGCCTGTCAGCTCCGGGCTTATGGCACTACTGAACAAGTTCAACCTGTTTATGGTTTCTCATCACCCCACATTATAATTATTCCTCATTATTTTGTACATTTGTCATATCTTTGGGTCTTGTCCAGGGAATCTTTGTGCTAGGCCATGCATAAACACTTAGACAAGCACATTTCCTCTCTCTGAGATTTTGTCATCTGATCATTTTAGCCCTGGATTTGCTTTTGTTACTGGTACCAGCAGGAGCTCTGGGGTGCTCTGCTGGCTTTTCCAGTGGCTTTGAAATCCAGACACAAATCCCTCCAGTGTCATGCTGAGCTGGGGTAATTGATGGTCTCTTTGTTCCTTCTTCTGCCATTGTATATTCACCCTGCACAGCACCCTTCTCTCCCAATTTGACAGCTGCCTGGGGACATACACTGTGCAAGAGGCCTCCATGTTCAAAAACTCACCAGGGTGAGCTCTGGCTGTGGTTTGCTGCAGCAGACTTTCTTTTGTCATGAAGCTGTAACACTCTAGTCCACATCTGATGAGATGCACTGGAATGTAGGTCTGGAAAAGCAACTTTCAAGTGTATCTTTTCATGGCTGCTGAGTGCTCTGTCTTGCACGTTAAGTGTGAGGAACCTCAAGGGTGAAGGTTACTCAGTGCTACAGACCCCAGATATAACCCCTTTGTTGTTGTTAAACTTAGTTTGCTTTTTCCTTCAGAAAACTGAGGAAAAAGGAATTACCAAAGAAGCCATGCAAGAAACTGAAATGCTGCTATTGTGAGGCTGTCACTAGTTTCTGCTGACATCTGTGCGGGTTTCTACTGCAGTCACTCTGCCGTGGCATGTTACATGTGCTCTTTGTCTTACTAATTGCAAAAAACATTTCTGTGACATCCAGTGTCCATCGCAGTGACATCGTACCCTGTGCAATCAAAGGCTATATGTAACAACAAGATGGGCAAGGAATTTGGATTCTGAAAGCCAGGATTACGTTTGTACTTACTGAGAGATTTGTGCTGTGTTCGTGAACAAACCATTTCATATCCCCACATTCACGGGCAAGCCTTTTCATTTCTTCATTTGCAAAGTGATGTAGCTATGGGTGACATAACCCACTGGCTTGGCTGATATTTTCAGAACGCTAAAGACCTTCACTGACCTGTCGCACCTCAGGTGGAGGAAAAGAGAAACAAGTAGATACATTACCGTTAATGCACAATAGGGAGTCAGTTTATTGTGAGTCACAGTGTCTAAGCGTTCAGAGGAAATTGTCAGACATTAGAGAATAATTTTTTAAAGGGATGTTAATATGGATCCCTCCTTATCTGCTGTTGGAGAAATTCCAGGTGGCAAGTAGGAAGGTTCAGGGAGGGAGCGAGGCAGAAAGAGACAAGATGCACTTCTAATATTCAGTTAGAATGTAAGTTGAAGCAAACACAGAGATGACTGTTGTGTCCTGGTAAACAGAGGCTAAATATTACACCTTTAGAAGAAGTAATAGAATAATTTTGATTTCTTCTTGAACTTCATTCCCTTTTTGTGTTTAATAAGTCTTTGCATGCCAGCTGATATGGAAGAAGCTCTATGAACATGGGCACTGCTTCCCCAAGGCAGATGTGCACACTTGCGCACCCACCCACACCCAATCTCAAATCCAGATCCCTGGAGCTCATCTATATTCTCAGCTTAAAAATAACAGAATATAAGCAGTAGCCTGAATGTTGTCTTAGAAGCATAGTTGTTTCTGTGGCTTTCATGAAGGACCATTCCAATCCCTTGACCCCAGAACCCTCTCCCAAAAAGAAGTGTTCCAGGTGTTTTAGCCATTTTTGGAAGCTGAAGGTGCTGGTGGAACAGCAGTCCAGCTCTCTGTGTGTTCCCAGAAACCCTGACTGCTCAGCAGCAGCAGCAGCCTCTGTATCTGCTCCATTTACCAGAGTTCATCCAAATGGTGATTCAGTTAATTGTTAAACAGCTTGGTCTTTGCTAGGAGCCAGCTGATAGAAAGCACTGTATATTGGCTGGGGGGCAGGGGTGTGCCCACTGGGATCCTTGAACAAGAATAGGAGGAAACTAAGGAAAAACAATAGGATCACTAAAGGTGATGCATTTCTGACGTGTACACACCTGGGTTTTAAATCAAACTGGATACACATCCATTAAAAAATCATTACATATTTTGCAAGGAGAAAATTCTTGGAATTCAGTCTCTAGCATTATCAATTCCTGTTTTCAGCCACAGAGTCTCTCACCAGATTGTGTTGTTCAGACCTACCAAGCCCTAGTGTAGCACCAAGCATGGGCAGAGCACTCCCTGGCCTCCTGCACCTTCACAAGCCCCACTTGTCCCACCTTTGATCAGGTATCAGAAATGACACAGCCCACCCTCCTTGCTTGACCTTGCTTATAATCTTTTCTGGCAAATGTTTGTTTTCAGCTGGGCAGTGTCAGAAAAGGGGTTTTGGCTGTGATGCTAATTTTCTGGTTGCAATGTTTCTGGGCTGGATTGGAAAAACATTCTGTTCCTCACTTGGCCCTGCTCCAGCTGCCCGTCTCATGAATAGATGATCTAGTGAGAGAAATGTCTTATCAGGTTTTCTGTACATCATATATTTTGCTACTTTATCCATCTGGATTGTTGGACTGAAAACTTGTTTTCAGTAGGGTTAAGTTTTTCATGGTGGGAATGAATCATGCTGCAGTACTGACTTGCTCCTGTTGCATGAACCTGAAAGTGATCCAGAAAAAAATCAATTAGAGCCCCTGCTGAATATGAAATAAGAATACTCAGTGTTATAACAGCGTGGGTCATTTCTCAGTATGAAGTAGTGGAAATTTGTTTAGGAAATCCTGCTGTCTGTGAGCAGTTTTGTATGGTAGCTGCTTGTCTGTGCACAGAGAGTGTATCCCTGTACCTGCATTGGTGCTTCTGTTGAGTTTGCTGACAGCTGATCTTTGCCTACAGGAGTGAGTTGAGTCTGGCACTGCTCTGTAGGGCTTTATGGTTTTAAATTTCCAGTATCACGTTTCAAGAAAGAATGGCAGTCTGTTCTGTAAAACAAACAAGGCAGGATAAGATTATTGGTTATTCTCAAGTAAAACACCTTTATTTTTTTTTCCCCCAAAGAGGTGGTAAGTAAAGATTTTGACCAAGAAAAGGTTAAATTTCACTTTCAAAATCAACATATTTGGGACATTTTTCCAATTGAGTGCCAGTGGAAAGGCACTGAGGTATTTCAGAAAATGTGTTGCAGAACTCTTCTGCAATGGAATTGCTCTTTATGATTTTGGCTGCAGATTGCAGAGATGTCACAAGTGAAGCTGCTTTTCCTTCATAAACTTACATTGTCCTGATGTTGTTTTGTTTTAATTGTTTTAAAAGGCTGGGATGCCATCATGGATTGGAAAGATGTCTTATCAGGAGGAGAAAAACAAAGGATGGGAATGGCTCGGATGTTTTACCATAAGTAAGCATTTTGGTTTGTTCTTTTAAGCAGCAGCTGAAAACAAGGAAGAGTTTTGCAGTTTTCCTGTTACAGTTTGAGCAGTAGTGGCCTCTAATCTGCATGCAATGTGCAGTACTGCTGGATGGTTGCATAGGAATGCAGACTTTGTCCTTTATTCAGACAAGCTCTGCTTTTAGTTTGGGCATAAGCTTTGCTTTTTGGCAACTTTCCATTACGTTTTCCAGATGTTCCTTTCTTTACATCCCTGCAGCCCAGTCCATATGTAGCAGAAGGTAGAAAGTTTCTGAGCTGGCTGTAGGTACTGCATGGCTTGACAACAGGATGGACATGAGGTCAAGCTAGAATACAGAAGTTAGGTCACAGTGTACTCAGATGGACCTGGAAATAAACTCCATTAATCCTGTCAGCTGGCTCTGCACCTGAATAATGCATGGAAACTATATGTTGCTGCAAGCCAGCTTCCAGCTGCAGATGAAAGACAGGTCTCTGGCAAAACCAGAGCTCTGCTTTCTGATGTTCTTTCAATTAAACATTGTACATGGGAATACTGTCCAAAACCTAGAGGAGTAATGTTCTTTATCTGCTTTTCAAAGGCCGAAGTACGCATTGCTGGATGAGTGCACGAGTGCTGTAAGCATTGATGTTGAAGGAAAGATATTCCAAGCTGCAAAAGCTGCTGGGATATCCCTGCTTTCTATAACACACAGACCTTCTCTTTGGTAAGTATGTTCAAGGCTTTGTCATGGTCCTTGCTTTTAGCTTTCTGACAAGCAGTGAATTGACCTTTATACTTCATACCACGGCAATTGTATAATCAATATCTACTGCACTTTCTAAGATAACTTGTCTGCCATAACAGTGACGTAAATGCCTTCAGCATTGATTTTTTTCATTCTTTGGCATGTATTTATTCCTCCCTTTTGTTTTTTTAAGTGTGTTTCAGTTATTAATTATTAATAGCAACATGTAGATATCTAAGAGGCAATTAGTTAGTCCACCACACCACAGACACAACAGATATCACCAGGTTATTCTGTAAAGGTGACAAGATACATGAGCTGCCCTAGGGAGGTTTACCAGGGCAAGGAGAGAATGGAAAACACAGGCAGTGGTTAAACTGTTCTTTGTTCTGCCAGAGGATTAATACATCTTATGTTTTAACTTTGGTTGTGTCCTCTGTCTGCAGGATTTGTGAGCTTTCAGAATTTGACTGTCTATTAAAAAAGAGGAAGTATTGTAATTCTGAGAAACATCATTCTAGTGAGGCAGTACTATGTATGGAAAAGCACCTCAAAGGAAATAAACGTAAGGACTGAATATATAGAACAAACAAAAGCTTTAAAGGGCAAAAGGAGATCAAGAAGATGTGAGTTAACATTAACAGAGACTATTTGTTCTGAACTTGATATCGATATCAGATTATTTGCCTTTTTCAAACTGATAACAAAAAAATTGTGACCAGTCTATTGCCTCAAAGGAAAGAAATTCTATCAGTGTCTGCTTCTCTGAAAAAGAACTATTTCCCCAGCTTTCCTTGTGTACCAGTTCTGGGCCCCTTTGTTCAAAAAGGACAGGAAACTGCTGGAGAGAGTTTGGTACAGGGCCCCAAAGATGGTTAAGGGAATGGAGCATCTCCCTTCTGATGAAAGGCTGAGGAGCTGGGGCTCTTTAAGTTAGAGGAGAATGAGGGGTGACCTCATTAATGTTTACAAATACTTAAACGGCAGATGTCAGGAGGATGGAGCCAAGCTGTTCTCAATGATAACCAATGATAGTACAAAGGGCAATGGGTACAAGCTGGAACATAAGAGGTTCCAAAGAAATACAATGAAGAGTTTGTTCACTGGTAAGGTGAGGGAGCACTGGAACAGGCTGCTCAGATAGGTTGTGGAGTCTCCTCTGGAGACATTCAAAACCCACCTGGACGAGTTCCTGTGTGGCCTACTCTAGGTGGTCCTGCTCTGGCAGGGGGTTTGGACTGGATGATCTTTCAAGATCCCTTCTAACTCTAAAGATTCTGTGATTCTGTGAAATGACTTTTGTTGGATTGGGACATGAATGTTAAGAAAAAATGGGTATCCTGACAGGCAGAAAATATCATGTAGACTTTTGTTTTTAAAATAATTTAAATTACACTGAAGAAGAAAGGTAGCATTTATTTTTTTTTTAGTTTGGCATTATTTTAAAACCACTGCTCAATAAACCAGGTATTTGAGAGCATCTCACCCATAACTAATGGTGATGAGGTGGGAAGTTATGTGAAAGAAGTCATAAGAAAGAATGAGTTCAGTTTCCTGTCATTTGGTGTCACAAAGAATAATATGCAAGAAGTGGTGAATATAAGCCTGGAGCTGGATCTCTTCTTAGTCCCATGTCACATTCTCTGGCTGGGATTTATAATCACTTGTTTATGATGTGTCTCATTTTCTGTAATTTATAGTGATGAATTACACAGTCATACCAGCAACTCTGGGAGAACTCTCTGCTCTTCCTCTTGCACCTCCTGGATAAATGTCTTGTCAGGTCTTGACAAAATTCACATATACACCTCTGAATATTTTCAGGGCACACACCCTGATACTCACTGTGACCCTCTCACAGACTTCTTTATTTTGTCCACTTACAAATTGAACCATGTTTTAGCACTGGAGGTTTCTTTAACCCACCTGACATGGTGCAGGGGCACAAACTTGGATGTAATTTGAACAAACTAGAGTTTTACCAGTGACTTCAGGTACACCATGCCTGCCTGAAAATATTTTCTGCTAAGGAGATAAAATCTCTCTCAGGAAGCGAGGTAAATAAAATAAACTGGGACTAGTATTCCTGGAGAAGAGAGCCTCGTCTGCTGCTGCTCTTCGGGCTCCTGGGGAGGAAAGAGTCTGATGGAGTTGCATTGAAGGCAACTGTAGCCACAGATAATGTTTCTAAGAGGGAGGCAGAAAGAGCGAGGCCACCAGGTTGATCAGGGGTAGGAGGAGAACCCTCCACAGCCCTGCTTCCTGCTGCTGCCAGCATGGCTGCAGGTGTGGCCCCGGGGAGCCAGGCCATGGGGCTGCCCCAGGCAGTGGCTGCTCCCGTGGGAGCCCACACCACCGCCGAGAGCCCCCTTGCTGCTGGCTTTCACCAAGTGGCCTAGGCAGGTCCTGGTGACAGGCTGTGAAAAAGCCAAATCCCTTATGAAATGGGTGTCCTGGGATTATCAGTCGCTGACAAAAAGTCTTACCCACCGACCTAAAACTGGACAACTCTCAGTTTCCCAAGAGGCACCATTGAAAAGAGACACAGACATCCAAATCTGCATGTAGAAATGACGGGTGTGTTCCCTGAGCCGTTGCTAATGTTCTGATTTCTGCTGCAGGAAGTACCACAGTCACTTGCTGCAGTTTGACGGGCAGGGTGGCTGGCGCTTCGAGCAGTTGGACACCGCCATCCGTTTGTCCCTGAGCGAGGAGAAACAGAGACTGGAATCCCAGCTTGCAGGAATTCCCAAAATGCAGCAGAGACTGAACGAACTGTGTAAAATCTTGGGAGAAGACTCAGTGCTTAAAACAATGGACAAAGAGGAATAAATAATTTATGGTTTCTGTTTTTAAAAGTATTTTTTTTAGTTGAAAGCATTACAGATTCAGCCATTATCCTTTGCATGCATCGTGATAGAGGCTTAGAGCACAGAGAAACACAGCCAGCAGAAAATCATGCTCTGAATGCTATGTAAGACTTGAGCGTTTCAGTCTTAAGGAAGGAAGCGATTGAACTGTGAAAAGAAAATCTGCAAGTGCACAGAGTATAAGATTAGTTGTTGCAGCTTATGTTAATTCCTAGTGAAAGCCCAATTCACTGCAAAAGAACAACCAGCACTCTTAGGTTTTGTAGGTGAATTTTTGCCTGAGACTTGGCCTGCAGAATGTGCTCTTGTACCAGGTGACTGTGTGCGTATGATGTGCCTGCTACGCAGAGCAAACCCGGCGTGAAGCTCAGGCATGGAGCACGGCAGGGGCAGCATCTGGGTGAGTATGCAGATGCATGCAAAGATCTCGTCTGGGTATAAGAAACATTCTTTCAGCCCATGTGAAACCAGAGTCCCGTTGTACTACTGAGTGGCATACACAGCTCTACCTGCATTTCCATAGGAAGTAGCACGATAAGCTGAGCAGGTCTGAGGGACCCGCTGCCCTCTTGACAGAGAAGCAGGGGCAGAGCTAAATATGTGATAGACTTGTGCTGTGCTTTATGCCATTATACATAACTTCAGAGGCTCTTTGCCCTTCATGATACATCAATTCCTTTGGGGGATTATTTATGTCCCCTGTTCAGTAACCTCTAGTGAGGGGATGGACCGTTGTGTCTGGCATCAAGGGACTTAGTTTTCACTTGACTAAGTCATTGCTCTGCTCCATGGGTCAGATCCAGCTGGTGTTCAGCTCTGACCCAGGTACTCCCTGGTAAAATCACAATAAAGACACTTGTTTGTTCCATGAGACACTTTGTGGCAGGAAAGACTGTGGGAGAGGAAGATGTCCATTTCTGAATGTCCACACTGAACGCTCAGGCACGGCTGTCCTGCCAGTTAAAATGCTCAGCATTTGCAAAGGCCTGTGAAAAGTGTGAGCATTTTGTAACCACTGATTGATGTGGCTGCCACGTTTTGGAATAGGGTGACCAAGTGCTGCCCTCCCTATGAGCAAGCACACCCTTCACAGCTTTGCTCTCAGGTGCACTCACTCTCGTCCGAGCTGCGTGTCACTTCAGTGGGCACCTGGTCCTCAGTCCATTAGCAGGTGCATTGAACAGAAGCTCCTCGGGCAGTGCTGGCCTTGAGCGCTGTGACAGAGGCGAAACCCCATGAACTGGAAATAAAGATCTGAACGGATTTAAGAGTTCCTGATCTACTCTGTCTGACCTCAGGTGCACAGCACATGGGCAGCTGGGGAGTGATGGTCAGGAAGGGGGAGGGACTTTTCAGGTGGGTAAATGAGCCTTAGCCAAGATGTAGCAATCCTGAAGTTTGTTTGTTTTTCACCTAGAAGTGTGATCCCTTAGAAGATTTCTGTCTGTTGTGCTTAGTGTGAGGAGAGGCAATGCATACACTGTTAAGAGCTGTTAAGAGGTAAAATATTCTGGGAGTATTTGCTGAGCTGAGAATGTTTGAATACCTTGAAGTTAGTATCAACTGTTTCCTTAAGGGGAATATGACTCAACCATCTGCCAAATCCCAGCCTAGTGAACTAGCCGTTAACCCATCTTCCTTCTCACTCTGTGGTCATCTGGCTGCTTGGTATAGCACTTTACTCCAGAAAATGGAGTAAGTCTGCTCCCTGTCCTGCTCCTCCAGAGTCTATGACTTGAATGTAACCCTGTGACTTCTCTTGGTGACAACGGTTTGTTCTTCTCATTAGTTTTCTCTATAGGGTCCTCTGGGACATCTCACTGACACAGAAAGGAATGCTTTTGGGAACCTTTGAAAGGAATGAGAAATTAAGGTTCAAGAGAATGAGACGATGTGTTGTAAAGTGCAGGCTGGAGGTCACTGCTGTGGTGGATGACATGTGCGTGCATTTCAATGTGCAAGTGTCTCTGCTTGTCCCTCTCCCTGAAGGATAGCTTTCCTCCCTCTCATCTTCAAAGAAAAATCCACAACTGCTGCGGAAAACAGCAAATCAGCCAAGAATCTGTTTTCAGTGCTCGTAAATGAGATGACGGATGGTTTTAAAGGCTCGCACATTTCTGAGTGCTGTTTCTCTTAGATGGTGATGAATCAGGTACACCCCACGTGCATGGCCTGGTCCCAGGTGCAGCATGTCCTCCTGCTAGTGCAGAACAGCCTCAAATCCCCCTTCCCGCAAGCTTCACCTGAGGCAGGAGCTGAGGTGAAGGAAGGGCCAGTAGTGTGTGTCCCCCTCATTAAGCACTTTACCACATGGCTGGGAGCTAAATCAGGGTTGTCCCATCCCTGAATGTGAAGGACACCAAAAGGTACTGAATGATTGGCCAGGTTTGGCAGGCTCCAGGTGTGGCCCTGAACGCTGCCAGGCTCCCACTCGAGCTCTGACTTGTTGGCAGCTGTTGTGGGCAAGGGCAGCACCTGAGGTCTGCTGCAGTCCTTGCAGAGAGGGGAGCTGGGCAGTTCTCATGGCACAGCACAAACACCTCCTGAGGAAACCCTCTTCAGGAGAAGGTTTGTTTGCTGTATTTTTATTTGAGATTATGCATCAAACATGCAAATGATACAAACATTACTGATGAAATTTGAATGAAAACCGAAGTTCCAGCAGGACCAGGGCACTTTCCTTGAGGTTTACTATGTATTTCTTCAATCCAGTAATAGACTTAACCATTCACTTTTACTAACAAAGTATCCCAGCATCTCACTCAGCTATTTACCTTCTTGTAGACACGGCAAGAGTATGAGAGACTGCTATGACAAGAAACTCTTCTCTGAATAGGAACTTTCTGAGTAATACTGAGCCAGTTTTAGAAGGATTTTCTGTACTGTTGTCTTATTATTTTTTAAAGTTAGTTGTGTGGCTGGAAGGAAAGCTGCCCTGAAGATTTTCTCTGCAAACTTTCCAGGTTCCAAGGGCTGAGACAAGAGTCTCCAGTTCTGTTCATGGAGAGTTTTATCTCTGGTGTAATAAAAAGCATAAGTCTGGTCATTGCATGCTGCCTCGGAGCCAGGGGAAGGTGGGCACAGAGGTGTGGGGTGCAGGCTTCCTGCTCAGGGAATAGCTCAGGGAGAGGCTGTCCTGCAGCCAAAGCGCTAGGAACACTGGGCCCTTGCAGTGTGAGGCTCAGTGCCTAGCAGGATGCCTTGGTGGAATCCTTTCTCACAGTGCAGTGACTGCTGCTCGTCAACATTCATTCCCTTTCTGACCTTCAGGAGCTGTGACACCCTGGGAGGCCAAGGAAGTGACTTTTTTGCCTTCTGCCAGTGGTCTCTAGCTGGAGCCAGCCAGCCTGCCAGCTCGAGCTCCTTGTGCCATGGCACCGATGCATGCAGGACTGGGTACTGCAGAGTGCTCAGTGCACGAGGGACACAGGGCAGCTCACACTTCCCTGGCTCTGCATCCTGGAGTACAGGTGCTGGGCAAAATTCATACCACTCTCTGTCATGGAGGAACTGTACAGTAAAATATGAAGTATCTGCAGAAATTCGTTGGGGTAATGCTGGGATTTTTTGGCAGGAATCCTCAGAATGAGAGGACACAGTTTTTGTGCATGGCATTTTAGTATTTTGACATAGGAGGAGTTTGTTTTTCACTTCATTTTGGGACCAGACTTATTCCTGGTTTAGAATTGGAAGCCTTCCTTCTGCAGGGCTAAAAAGCCCATGTATCTTTTAAAGGAATCTTTTGAAGCTGGTGGGATTTGTATTAGAGTGATGAATGAAGGACTAGGTATTCAATGGGATATTTTAGGGAAAATTGCAATTAAAAGTATCCTAAAGCAAGTGAACACATCTGCAGTCCCCTCAGTCTGTCTGAATGGTGATAATGCATGTCAAAGTCAAGTTTCTGAGCCTGTGATCAGAGATTTCAATCATATATAGAATGAAATCCCTCTACTGAGCTGTTCATGAAGCTTAAGAGAACTGAAACGCTAATTGAATGTGTCTTTGTTTTGTTTATGTTTGATATTAATGCCTTTTAAGAGCAGACAATTTATAAAGCAATAAATTATGCTTTACAGTTGTAATTTATTCCAACCTCAAATAAAACATGTTGCATTTACTTTGGGTTTACAGCGTTCCTTATGAGACATTTACAAAGCAGCCAGGGCCCAATCCCATCCCTTGTTTCTGTGACGGGGTAGGAAAGCTTGGAGACGATTGTTGCCTGTTTGCAAGTTAAAACAAGTGCTTCATTCCTAGATGAGGCTGATGTCAAAAGCCAGATTTCTCATGCCTCATGCCCACCTGCTTCAGCATGGCCCTGAGTCATGGCAGGGAGGTGCCAGGGATCCTGCAGGGAGGCCGAGCACCGAGCCCTGTGCCAGGGGACGGTGTCAGCAGCGCAGCTTCAGGTGGCCTCAGCAGCATCACTCCCAAAGGCTGTTATTAGGTTCTTTGTACGATGAAGTTATGCATAAAGCATCAATGTCACAAATATTACAAGCAAATGTCCCCATTGGCCTAGAAAATGAGTGGTTATTTTTTCCTGAGCATCCAGAGCTGGCTTGTGTCTGGCCCCTTCCCAGCGGAGTGGCAGAAGGTGGTGAGGTGTGATGTAGGGGTACAAGACCTGGGTTGTGCAGCTGAGGAGCACATGGAGATGGTGGTCACTTGAGCACTAGATCCTTATGGGTGGCTGGAGGCCTGTCTCCTGTGCCTCCCTTCCAGCTGCTGCACCCACTCTGAAGGAGATCACCAACAGAGAGCAAGATCCAGGACATAAACCATGAGAGGTGCATTTCTGTGGTCCTGGGGGGGCTGTAGGACCATCCTAGGGCTCATGCCTCAGGCCAGGAGGAGACAGTACAATGTAGTGGGAGGAGGTGAGCTGAGAGCTGCAAGATTGCACTTGAATTTCACTTTTTTTGGTAAAGGGCGCTTTGGTGTCTGCTCTTTGTAGAGCATTGCTGCTGTCTCATCAGGCTGTCAGACGACTGGCGCCGTGTGTTTGCTGTGAAGTGCTGGAGCCTTGAGCCTCTGCCCAAGGGTTAAATACTCCCAGAAGAGTCGGGACAGAAAAGTTCATATCACAGGAGGAAAAAGGACTCAGGAAATATTCAGAGCAGAGATGTTCAAAGACTTCTCACCAGTGAAATTTTCTAGTAAGTGAGGAATATCTGGAAGAACACCTTACGCTGTCTCTCCATGGTCTTCTTTCTGATTATGGTTCATTCTGCAGCATCTGCTTTGTATATTGTTAATTATTGTCATCATGTAAGTGAGACCATCTATGAAAAGGTAACAGTGATGTGTAAAAAGTACTACACCCACCCAATGCAAGTTTAATTTGTATGAACAATCTGATTTTAAACAGATAATTTAAAAAGGGAGAAAAAGCTTGTGGTGGCTGATGCAGGGCTGTGGAGCCAGCTGGGTCCTGGGGCTGAGTCCTCGGTGAGAAACCAGGCTGGGATGAGGTCTGGGAAAAAACAGTCCAAGAGAGCTCATGGGAGGAGCCAGGTGTTGGAAAGAGGGAATAGTGAAACCCGTCTTGGCCATAACATGGTTATGCATTACTTTTGTATTGTCATCAAACAAACAGAGACAAGCTGGCCCTGACACAGCATTTGTAGGATAACACAAACAAGAGAAATTAAAAGTGTTCATTTATTGACCAGTTTAGCATAAACATTGTCATTAAAGTTATTTAGACTTAAATATCTTTGAAAGAGTGTTTATATTTGTTGTGTTTTAGAGCTGCATTTCAGATCAGATTCATAATGCTTTTCATAAAGACTTGAGTCTTTAGGAAGCAGAAATTATGCTTGCCATTAATGATATGCAAGATATTAAAGCAAATTCAACCTGTTTAATATTGAAAGCAACCAAATTACTGCATTCATTAAATCCAATATTCTTGTCCTATCTCAGCTAAAATGTGCTCTTCAATTATAGCCACACTGTGCTACAAATACAGGAGGTTTATGAGAGACTTATGTGTCAGTTAATTTCCTGTGCCAGGGTGTTTGGAGGATGTTTATTATACAGGTTGCACAAAGTCTTCCTTTTGCCCTTTTTGGCCCAATGGATGGATGCAGTGCTGAGACATCTGGATGCTGTTGCCTGACCCCTGAGTAATGCTCTACACACACATGAAGACCTCATGGCCAGGCCTTGCAGATGCTTCCCAGTGAGGGAGACCACATGCCTCCTCATGAGTTGGAACCTCAGGGGCTCTGCCTTTGACAGCAAGCAGAGGAAAAGGGAGAGCAGGGTGCTGGGTACTGTCAAGTGCCATCTGCCTTTTTTATAGCTAGTCAACAAACACTTTCAGGAAAAATCTTAGGAAATAATGTTTGCATGACTAAAGTGATCAGTAGCTAACAGGCTACTCGTGCAAGGTACTGAAGTGCTGCAACTAGTAGCAATAAAGCTGGGCCCTGCTACGTGTATGCTCACAATGATGGGACGTTCTTGCCCCGAGCCAACGCTTCCCGGTGCCAGTTTATACCTGCAATGCCAGAGTGGTTTAAAAGTCATACAGCTTATCCTTGTGAATACCAAATAATCCTCTTTCAGCCCCAGCAAGCAGCCACCAGAAGCACACAAGTGCTTTTCATAATGTTCTTCGGCATATTTATAGGTAACCCATAAATATAATCATAGAATCATAGAATGGTAGGGTTGAAAGGGACCTTTAGAGATCATCTAGTCCAACCCCCCTGCAGAAGCAGGTTCACCTAGATCAGGTCACATAGGAACATGTCCAGGTCTTGAAGACCTCCAAGGAAGGAGACTCCACAACCCCTCTGGGCAGCCTGTGCCAGGGCTCCCTCACCTGAACAGTGAAATAGTTTTTTCTTATGTTAAAGTTGAATGTTTTGTGTTGCAGCTTCATCCCATTACCCCTTGTCCTGTTGCTAGCTACAATAGAAAAAAAGGATGCCCCAACCTGCTGACACCCACCCTTTAGATATTTGTAAATGTTAATAAGATCTCCCCTCAGTCTCCTCCAGACTAAACAGCCCCAGTTCCTGCAGCCTTTCCTTGTATGAAAGACGGTCCCGTCCCCTGATCATCTTGGCGGCCCTGTGCTGGACTCTCTCCAGAAGTTCTTCAGCTGAAGAGCCCAGAACTGGACACAGGACTCCAGATGAGGCCTCACCAGGGCAGAGTAGAGGGGAAGCAGAACCTTCCTTGACCTGCTGGCCACACTCTACTTGATGCATCCCAGGATGCCATTGGCCTTCTTGGCCATGAGGGCACATTGCTGGCTCATGTTCAGTTTATTATCAATCAGCACTCCCAGGTCTCTCTCTGCAGAGCTGCTCTCCAGCAGTCTGACTCCCAGCCTGTACTGGTGCCTGGGGTTATTTAATTTCTTAAATAATGACATGTCTTGTCTGAGCTCAGCTATTCAACCAAGAATCCCTTTGTGTCCAGTATGAAATGGCAGAAGCAGAAGTAAAGTTATGAAAAAAAATCCATTTCCTTGCTAGTGCAAAATGAACATACAAGGAGGTGCTGTGCAGTCTCTTGCTAGCCTACTTTTACACTGTAATCATGTTACAGAGAATTCAATGCCTGTCTAATTGCTAATCTTCACTTATGCATGTGCCATGTGGCTCATTGCTGAGCACCAGAAGATGAGGACTCTGTTTATTAGACTCTTCTTGCTTACCTTATTATGAGTGAAAAAGGTGATTAATGCATTTCATGGCGAGATGAAAGCGGAGGCAAGGGAGAACAACTGTGCCTCCTTTGTAAGGACTTACTTCTAGAGACTTCTGAAGGAAGATTCAGTTTTCCTTTCAAGTCATGGGCTGAAAACTGCTTGTCTGAGAGGTTTTAATTAACAACCAGGAAAAAAGCCCTGGTGGCACCATCAGTTTTAAAGGTATTAAGACATGTCTGCTAGCTGTTCCCTTAATCAATCCGACCTGGCTGGGTCAATCTCCCGTATCTGCTCACCATGCTCCAGTGCAGGGCTGCCCTGGGAGGCTGGAGCTATGCTGTGAGTGCTGCATGCCCCACATCCCCATGGGACACCACCTAAACCCTCTGCCCCACTGAGTGCCTTGGGGAAACTCCAGCCTTTCCAAACTCCCTTCTCCTCCAGCCAAGGATTATTTGCTAAAATCGAGTCTTCTTTCTCTCTTGGCTTTAACTCCTGTGCTGCCTGTCAAAATTTCCAGTGGAGGCTGCAGTTCCCAGGGGCACATTGAAGACAAACCTGATCAGATGAGCCAGAGCATGCTTTTAGCTAGGACATAGTTCAGGGGTGTATCATCCATACCTGCCTAGCCTGCTGTGAAGTGCAAGGCCACATTAAAAGCATTTTGATTTGGTTTGTTAGAGCATGAAGGTGCATGATTACTTTGCTGTCTTCACTTCAGAGCCTTACACTGCTGCAAAAGGCATAAACGAGGTGCAGAAGTTGGAAGTAGACAAATTCAGGCTCAAATGAAGCCAGGATGGCTTTTGCTTCTGATGGGTGCTGGAGTGCTCTGGCACCTGTTTGGCACTGGGCCTTTGATGGCATCTATAGCCTGTGCCAGGTAGTGCCAAAACAGCTTCTCCTGGCCCATGAGGGATTAGGAATGTGGGAGATCCAGTGCTTCTGGAGTCAGCAAGGCTGTAGAGCCCTGTGCTCTCATGGGCAACCCAGCCAGGATGCTGAATGCCGTTGCACAAAAAGCTACTTGTGAGTTTTGGGGAGAAAGGCCTGTAGACCTGGAGCCATGAAGGACAAGCCTCTTCAGCTCTTTTCCTGTGTGTGTAGGTAGGAGAGTCTAGATGGACCCAAGCTGCCCTGCTCTGGCACCCATAAAGCATATTGAGCCAGTATTGCCCACCTTGAAAAGGCGGTTCTTCGCACAGGAGCTGCCCTGTGTTACCCCGTGCTGGGCTGAGCACAATGCTGGGCTGCACTAAATAGAGCGCTGGGCTGCCTCCAGATCAGATCCTGCCGTGCCAGCCTAGAGCATGGGCAGACCACCTCTGCTATCTGTATCCACCTGCACAAACAGGTCTTAAACTGGTCATAATCTGGATTTGTGTTCTAATCTGACTGTCATGATCATGTCAAGCTTTTTTGTGTTTCTTTTGGGTGGAGACAGAAGAGGCCCGACCACAAACTCTCCTGAAGAATGAGGCGTGTGTGAGCAGAAACTATTTGTTCTGTTGCACTTGATGTTGAGTCCTCATCCATAGCAGGCCTGGGTGGGAGTGAGAACACAGCTCAGCCACGTGCCATGAAGAGCTCACAGTCTTAGGATTTCACTACAAATGCACTTCATCAGCATGCCAGAGTACCTAGGACTTGGGAAAGCTCTTCGTCACCCATGTCTTCAGAGCATCACAGAATGGTTTGGGTTACAAGAGACCTTAAAGATCATCTCATTCCACCCCTCGTGCCATGGGCAGGGACACCTTTCACTAGAGCAAGTTGCTCCAAGCCCCATCCAGCCTGACCTTGAACACTTCCAGGGTTGGAGCAGCCACAACCTCTCTGGGCAACTGGTGTCAGGGCCTCACCATCCTTATAGTAAATCAGGGGTTAAGATTGAGACCAGCACTGTCTAACATCTTCATTGCTGACAAGGACAGTGGAATTGAGTGTTCTGTCGGCAGGTTCCCTGATGACACTGAGCTGTGTGGTGCAGTCAGCGTGCTGGAGGGAAGAGATGGCATCCAGAGGGGCCTGGACAGGCTGGAGGAAAGGGTTTGTGCAAACCTCATGAAGTTCAACAAGGCCAAGTGCAAGGTCCTACTTATGGGGGCAAGAACAAATACAAGCTGGGCAGAGAATGAATTGAGAACAGTCCTGAGGGGAAGGACTTGGGGAGTACTGATGGATGAAATGCTGGACATGAGCCAGCAATGTGTGCTGGCAGCTCAGAAAGCCAACTGTATCCTGGGCTGCAGCGAAAGGAGTGTGGGCAGCAGGTTGAGGGGGGTGACTCTGCCTCTCCACTCTGGTAAGAGCCCACCTGCAGTACTGCATTCGGCTCTGAGAGCCCCCACATAACGAAGACATGGACCTGTTGGAGTCCTCATTTACCTCAATCAGCTTCTCCTGCAGCTGTCTAAGCACCACATTCAGGTACAAATACAAAAAGTTTTGTTGCAGTTTCAGAGGCTCAGATTTCTCCAGTCCAGTGGGCTTCTGTCAGTAAAGGTGATGCTGAGTTGAACACCACGTGAGCAGGGAAGACAAATTTATTCCTGGTGAAAGTCAGGGCATGTCAGGGAAACTAAACAAACCAAGTGTTTGGTCTGTGAAGCTTGGAGTCACCAGGGATCTCAAGCTGTTGTTAAAAGGTTTCCTTAATGATGCTGATTAGATTGTTAGAGAGGAACTTGCAAGAACCCATGTTATGCTGAGTTTGCAGACTCATCTCAGCAGCACTGCCAAGGTTTCTCCTGAGCCAGACTGTCTCCCTTCATGGCATAGCTAGAGGAGCTTTACTGGCAAGCATCCTCTGTAAAGGTTATTGACACTGAGTGCATTCTGATGACATGTGCAACTCCTTTTGCTATTAGGGGGCTAAGAAATTGCCATTGTTTTCAGGCACAACACATAAAATAACAACAGCATTCATGACCCCTGATCTCATGCACTTAAGGGTTTGTTTTGTATGAATCTTAATTTCCAGGCACAGAGCAGCTCTTGGGAGTGACTGACTGTGCAATACACCATGGGATGTCTAATTGGTGAGGGCTGAAGTCAAAATTATTTATGGATCTTAGATTTCTTCCCCAAATTCTTTCCCCCATTGTTTGCATGCTGCATTACTCAGTTGGAGCAGATTTGCACCCTGATCGGTGCTGTGGGCAGGGCTCAGTAACCACCACATTTCCCAAGAGTTTCATGGCTTTATCTCTGCCAGGCTGATGTTTTACACCTCCATAGCTGTCTGTCACATTTAGGAAGCCTTCAGTGAAGACAGTATAAGCTTTGCAGGTGTAGATGAAAGCTGAATTGACATCAGCCTTTAGGACTGACATGAATGATAAACTGAGGGGGAAAAATATTGGGGAAAAAAATGAAACACGTCTAAGTTTCCTTCCAGTCAGTTGCAGCACTCAAACCAGTGCTGTCTGCCTTCAGAGAAACCAGCTGTAGTAGCCTGGGAAGCATTCTCATGTTGCCTGGGGCATAGCTTTGATCAAACAACCTCTCACAAAGCTTTCTTCATGCACCTGATATGGGATCCTGCCTGAGATAATGAATCATGATGCATTTAAAAGAAATTAAAGGATTCACATCAAACTCTGCCTGTAATCCAGAGCAGCCCCTTGATCATTCCTCCCCTGTGCACTGCAGCAGGGCAGTAAGAATCCTGGACACTCTCTCGTGGGCTGAGCACCCACAGCTGTGGGTCAGTGCCATCTGGGAGGCAGAATCAATATTTCAGGGTACATTGCTCCCTCTAGTTTACGAGTTTAATTGAAGGGGTAAGAGAGCTAAAATTAATTTTAAAACAACCTGACTGGAGGGCAAAAATCATCTTAATTAAATCTCATTCACTCTTTCCTCTGATCCAGCAGGCAGATGGTGCTTCCCTCCTGTGCTTTGAAGAAGGTGGCTCAGAAAGACTTCCAGAGAAAGCAGATCTGAGACTGTCAGAGCTCACTTTCAGACAGGTTTCCACGGCAGGGATCACTGACGCTGCCTGTCTGTCTGTTGACTGGAGAATTGGAAGACTAATGGGTAGAGTTAGAGGGCCATGCTCCCAAGCCTTCCCTTCCATGGTGAAATAAGGGGGTCAGATATTTTGGAACATTTTAGGGGTTATTTTTCTGCTTGTGCTTATATATATTCACAGAGTTTTGAGCACAACTGCTTACACCCCAGGCTGGCTTTCTGGAGAGGAGGTGCTGGGGAGGATCCCTGGGACAGGGAACCCAGCTGACACGCACACCCACGCCACTGCTTCACATTTGGCTTTGTCTGGGGTTCATGTTTTCAGGCTTTGCTCTCTGACTGTGAAGTTTGACACAGGTTGCTTTCATGTATTCTACTTTTTTTACAGGCTGTGTCCTTCTGTTTATTTGCCTCCACAGAACAGGAATACCAGGTGGGAAAAAAATCCAACTATTAGGTTTGTAATTACAAAAAGAAGTGAGAATTGGCTTTGCTGAGAAAACTGCTTAATTCCCTTGGCCTCTTTCAGCTGAAAGGTTTGTTCTGTATTGCAGACTCTGCTGCCAGTCTGGCTTCCCCAAACACATCTGCTGGGCCCCAGTGATTGAGGGGGCAGAGGCCAGCAGCAGTGATGTGTCCTTCTGCAGGGCTTCTGTGTGAGGAAACCTCCCCAGTGCACCCTTCCTCTCTGCTAAAGCCCTCTGACATGGCAGGAATATCTGAGGAAGGTAGAAGTAGTCCCTACTTCATGCTGATGAGGTGAGGTTAAAGGCTGGAAGGCTGAAAGGGCAGCTATGGAGGAGAACAGAAAAGCCAACAGTGTGACAGGGGAAAGGGAAAGCCAGGGTGGAGGGAAGCCAGGGAATGCTTTCCCTCTGGGAGCAGCAGTAGCTTCCTTTTGAAGATCAGAAGCCACACACCTCTTTAGTTTGTTTCAAGCTGGATACACAAGAGCTCTGGGGATGTTTGCTAACAGAGGTGCCTGGCAGCAGTTCCAGGGATTGTGCAAGGGCTGCCATGAAGTCAACCAAGAATGAGACCAAGGAGCCGCTCCCCAGCTAGAGCAGGGAGGTGGGACTGCCAGCCAAGGACTCCCCCAGACCAACTGAAAGGGTGAGGTGGAACAGCTGGAAAATCACTCCTCCCACTGGGAGAGATCTGCTTCCCACTCCAGAGGAGCCTGCCCAAAGACAGGGCAGTTGCTGACCACAGACTGGATTATTGGTGCTTGCTTCTAGAGAGTCCTCGGAATCAGGCTGACTTCAAGCCCCTGGATCATGGGATGTCAGCCAGCATCATATAGACCAAAGATAACCTAAATGCTGTGTTTTTTACCCATTTGTAGAACTTCTTTAAACCCCCAGTCTCTATGGGACACTTAGATGCCTTGAGAAACCGCTGGCCACATCCAGCCATCACCACAAGAATGCCTTTCTGGTTTGCTGTAGTTTCTCTGCCTGTATATCAGCACTTCCAGCATCCTCCAGTCATACTGGAAGACTCTCATCCCAGATCACCCACCTGGTGGTGACTAGTGGTGATGAGCATGTGGGGCACAGGAACAGACTGCAAGGCCCACCTAACGCTTTGCGCTTGGCTTGTGCTGACATGAGGAGGAGACTCTGGTCCCACAGTAGGACAATAGTCAAACTGGGTGGCTGTTGCGTGGGTGAGACACAAAGCAGCATGCAAAGGCTGTTGGTGGTTCGCCAGCCAGTTCGCTCAGATATGGAATTACTCTTTATTTCCACCGCAAGCAAGACTTTTGAGAGCTATTGCTTACACTCCATGCAGATGCAGCACCGCTCAACGCTGCCAACACCGCGTCACACACACGTACACCTTTAGGTATGTTACACATGTACACCTTTAGGTGATTATCACACACGGGTCCTGAACACAATGGCAAGACCGGAATGTTCCTAAACTGCTGGGTGCTGCAGCATGGGAAACACGTGGGTAATGTTCTACGGTGTTTGTGCCCTCTCAGCCTGGTGCTCCTTCCCCCTGCAGCCTGTGACCGCTGCCGTGCTGTGGCTGTCCGGGCATGCCACAGCTCCCACACACACACACACGGACGCTGTGTTTCCGAGGAGAGCTGTCGCCATGCTGCCACAGCTGACGTGGCGAAAGGCTTCCCTACCTCTTCCCACCAACAGACCTTTCAGTACCATTTCCCTGGCAATTCAAAACCTGTTTCTTCATGCTTGAAAACAAGGTGCTACGTGCTGGGGATGTCTTGCACAATCTGTTTCCAATGGTAGCATTCAAACATTTCTGATACTTAGATGAGGAAGAATGGAGCACGGTTTCATGTTAGCTAACACCACACCTCAAGCAGCTTTGCTTAAAAATACTGGTATTTTTACAAACCAACAAGCACTAGAGGTTTCATGTTAGCTAACACCACACCTCAAGCAGCTTTGCTTAAAAATACTGGTATTTTTACAAACCAACAAGCACTAGACTGTTGGTACTTTTGTATTTCTGATTTCTGAGCCTTCTGGCTGTGACTAATCTAGATTGTCCTACTTTCTTTAGAAACATGAGTGCTGGATACTTTTGTATTAATCCAGAAGGATTTTATTCTTGCATAATTATGGATGTGCAGGAGTTTGGGCTTTATTAAAAACACTAAATCTTTGAAATTCTTGACAAAATTATAAGAATTGGCAAAACTGGTGTTCTATAAAATAAACAAAAGGTTTGCCTTTGTCTGTGTCATCAAATAAAACAGAAAAACACCAATTTTCTTTCATGGGTATACCTTTGAACTGAGTCAAGCCTGGGAAATTTCAATCCTCCCAGAAAAGAGTTTACAAGATTTTATTGATAACTAAAAAAGGGATCATATAATTGTACATATATCATAGTATTTGCTACCCAAAAATCAATTTATAAACACAATGGGTAACAAGATAGCTCAGTGTATGGCCAGTGGCTGACACAAACTGAAGTTCAGATCCATTTGGAAACAATATAATCCACAGGTTAAAAGAAATACTGTAAGGAGTAGCTCACTTAGGAAATATACAGGAAGACCTGTATAATTAAGAATGCTTAATTGAGCATTCTGGAGAAATACATGTATCTATGCCAAAGACTAAATGGTGAATTAGATAGTGATGGACATGTGTTGATTTTTCTTGTTGCCTCCTAACTTACAGGTTAGAGGGAAAAGGCAGGACAAAGACTTTCATGACAAATCCCGTCTCTCATGAAATGGCTGCACACATTGCTGCCTGGCCAAGGCAAGGCAGAAATTGCCTCCTAAGTTAGAAGCAGTGTTACATCAATTCCTTTGGTTTTTAGTCACCTTCAGGTCAAATGTTCTGTGGATCTGGAAAAGGTTTGCTAGGTGAATGAGCTGTTGCACTGAATTTGATCAATGTCTGAGTGGTTTAGCTTCATTGGAAAGGCAGCTCAGAAGCTGCACAGACAGGTCTCCGTAGTGGACAATTACATAAAAATTTGCCCATAGGAGCATCTTCCTGTAGTCCCAGTTACTCACTACGTGGCCTGGACTTTGCTATGTGAAGGCTTTATTTATCATTGTTAATTATGTCTTTGCATGGCAAAGTATAGGCAGCGCTTGGCCGCTTGTACAGCTGAGGACAACCTCACATGAGGGCACAGAAAGATTTTAGTCTCTTCTGAATGTCACTGAGGGCTTTGGTCTGAGAGTATCTGGTGTCAGGGAGCATCACAGTTCATCTGGACACATTCCATGTTTCCAGGCCTGTGCATACATCCTGCACTTCAGCTTGAACAAAGAGGAAAGCGAGGCAGGACTTTGTCCTCCAGTTTATCAGGCCATAAAATGTGGTCACTGTTTTATCAGGGAAACAGGCTCATTGACAGCACAGACTGTCTTCAATCTGAAAACTTTAACTGTAGGAGTGAAAGGTACTGTCGGTTGAAATTGATCTAGAAATCCTCTGTATGCGGCCCTGGGGCTTCCTCATGTCCTGCCCCCATCCAGCCCCACCCCCTGAGCTCACCTGAGCTACATCAGGAGCTAAGTGTCACTGTGGATTCATGATACATTTTAGTCTTGTGCCTATAATGATCAGTTACCTCCTGTTTTGGCTTGAGCATCAGCTCTGATTTCCAGCTTGAGTCTATCAGCGTGCTCTGCTCCTGAGCATTCCTGTCAAAGATTCACACTTTGCTGTATTTGCTGATTGCATCATCATTTTAGAATCACCTTGCAAATTAAAGCTTTCAGGATGCCTTTGGGAAAGGCTTCTGCAGCAGTATAAGCTAAGGGCTGAGCTGAATTGTGATGATGGCTCAGAATCTGCAAGATGGGTACTTTTCCTTGCCCAAATACGAAAAGAAGGGTTTATTAGATGCCTGCTAAATTGTTTGACAGTGAATATCTATATTTGCTTAACACCCTTCTAATCTGTAAGCTTTAGTGATGCTGTGTTTGCTATAAGGAGGGGCTATGGTCCATTAACCCAAGAGCTACAAAGTGTGTGATCATTGCAGGAGGCAGGATGTGTCACTTTTTAAAGTTTCAGAACAAGACAGGTTTCCACACAGGCCTCCCAGGCCATGGGTTTGGAAGCCATGCTTGAGAAACAGCACCTCTCAAGCTGTTTCTCAAGCCAATGAGAACCAGCTTGTTCAAGGTGTGCCTTATACACACCCTGTTCTACTGTATAATTCATGGTAATTATATGCTCGCTGAAAACAGAACAAAACCATAACTAGGAACAAATAGACAGTCTGTGAAATAAAAAAAAAAAAACAAACCAACTTTGGTCTGAAACAGTTTTTAAATAAGTGCCATTTGT
>WBNH01010839.1:0-86232 GCA_013401255.1 Urocolius indicus | reverse complement strand
CATGTTTCCAGGCCTGTGCATACATCCTGCACTTCAGCTTGAACAAAGAGGAAAGCGAGGCAGGACTTTGTCCTCCAGTTTATCAGGCCATAAAATGTGGTCACTGTTTTATCAGGGAAACAGGCTCATTGACAGCACAGACTGTCTTCAATCTGAAAACTTTAACTGTAGGAGTGAAAGGTACTGTCGGTTGAAATTGATCTAGAAATCCTCTGTATGCGGCCCTGGGGCTTCCTCATGTCCTGCCCCCATCCAGCCCCACCCCCTGAGCTCACCTGAGCTACATCAGGAGCTAAGTGTCACTGTGGATTCATGATACATTTTAGTCTTGTGCCTATAATGATCAGTTACCTCCTGTTTTGGCTTGAGCATCAGCTCTGATTTCCAGCTTGAGTCTATCAGCGTGCTCTGCTCCTGAGCATTCCTGTCAAAGATTCACACTTTGCTGTATTTGCTGATTGCATCATCATTTTAGAATCACCTTGCAAATTAAAGCTTTCAGGATGCCTTTGGGAAAGGCTTCTGCAGCAGTATAAGCTAAGGGCTGAGCTGAATTGTGATGATGGCTCAGAATCTGCAAGATGGGTACTTTTCCTTGCCCAAATACGAAAAGAAGGGTTTATTAGATGCCTGCTAAATTGTTTGACAGTGAATATCTATATTTGCTTAACACCCTTCTAATCTGTAAGCTTTAGTGATGCTGTGTTTGCTATAAGGAGGGGCTATGGTCCATTAACCCAAGAGCTACAAAGTGTGTGATCATTGCAGGAGGCAGGATGTGTCACTTTTTAAAGTTTCAGAACAAGACAGGTTTCCACACAGGCCTCCCAGGCCATGGGTTTGGAAGCCATGCTTGGGAAACAGCACCTCTCAAGCTGTTTCTCAAGCCAATGAGAACCAGCTTGTTCAAGGCGTGCCTTATACACACCCTGTTCTACTGTATAATTCATGGTAATTATATGCTCGCTGAAAACAGAACAAAACCATAACTAGGAACAAATAGACAGTCTGTGAAATAAAAAAAAAAAAACCAAACCAACTTTGGTCTGAAACAGTTTTTAAATAAGTGCCATTTGTCTGTTTCTGCAAAAGCTGTCCTTAAAACACAGTTGGACTCCTGTTTCTTGCCTGCAACTAGCCTCACCCTTGTTGAACTTTCCCAAAAGTAGACACAGTGTCCAGATGTGAGAGAAGAAAGAGGTCTCGAGGGGAAACCTAACCCTCCCAGATTGGCATGAACACAGCCGTGTTTTTTAAGGAGTGGGAGTTTGCTTCCCTAGACCCTGGCAGCATCTCTCATTCACTGTGTGGAGCAAGGAGGTGAAGAAGGCTTGAGCAGCTGCCATGCAGAGCTGAGCAGGGCTTGCTTTCTCCTTGTGCTGCTGGAAAGGGAGATGAGCCCCACTCAGTTTGAAGGGTAAGGTTGGTGACTTCTGCTCCCTTTTAAAACAAAAAGCCAAGGTGCCAGACTAGAGAAGCAGAGCAGCAGGCCCTTGGTGCCAGCAGGGATCTTACCTTCTTCTCTTTGCCATGATTGAACGGCTACACACTCCCCTCCTTGCATGAGGCCATAAACCTGACCTTTATGCAGTTGCCAGAGTCTCTTATTCCTCCTGGTTTAGTCACAGCGAGGTATAAATTTTCTTTCAATTACTGGGTTTGGTTTACTTCTCAGGAGTTTGTTTCCTAAGGAGAAAAAGCATGAACTCATAACTCTCCCAGTTAGAAGTACACAGGCTATTTAATTTAGTGTAGTTGCAATACTGTTTTTTTAATAATTAGTCCCTACTAATTACTTAATTACACCATCACTAGTGTAGCTATGAATAGATGTTAAATTCTGTTGCTGAGTGTGGTGACAGAATTAAACCCACGTGCCCTGAGATAACACTCCCTACAGACTCTCCCACATTCCCCACTGTTGTTACTACAGAAAAGATGCAAAGGCAAAGTAAGACTTTTCCAAAATACATTGCATCATGACATTATTTTGACAGTATCTCCCTTAAAGAGCCCTGGTAACACCCATTGGTGACCCACAGTAAATGATGCAGCCACAGCCGTGGACTTTGGCGTTTTCTGGATACACCAGGGCAGGAGTGTAACTTCAGCCATCCCCAGCCCAGCTGGGGATGTTCAGCTCCTCGTGGCTCCTCGATGGCTGCAGTGTCACTTCTTGGAAGTCTCTTTGCATGTCGTCTGTGTGTGTTCTTGTGGAGGGAGCAGTGCATCTGTGGGATGGTGCTTCCCATGAATCAGGAACCAATGCACACAGCTACAGGCATAACTAACTCTTGCATATCCATGCTCAAACATATATCCATGTGCTGTTGTGTTGTTGCTTCAGAGCTGTGAGATCTTGATATGAGTCTTTCATATGAGAGCACACACGTATTTTCAAAAGTCTGGGAGTAGAAAGCCCCTTTGCCTGCTGAGGTCTGAAGGTCAGCAGTTTTACTTTCCACCACAAAGCATCTTAGACCTGCCCAGCAGGATGGGGCACCAGCATGGCTACGGATATCTTGAGTCAGGCCTTTTTGTAAGCCTCCTTGTGAGTGTCTCAGGGGGCCTCCCCTGAAGATGAGCACCAGCATTCCCCAACCACAGCCTTTGCAGCTATGCTGCTAATGGCCTGCACTCTGGTAGTTTTAGGGAGAGTCGAGCCATGTGGTCACATGGCCTTTGAAACATTAATGCACACCAACCACATCTCACTCGCTGCACCATGGTTATTGTAAAGTGCTCACTCACACTTTGTACCACCCATATTCAGTGGCCTGGGCCATATATATGTACTCATCCAGCCAAATTCTGATGGATTTTCTTGGTAAAGGGCATAAAGGTGTAAAAGTAAATCCAGATCCTACTCACTGAAAAAAAACCAAAACAAAACATTCCTATAAAGAAGAACATCTAAAACAAGTCATGTAATATTTTAGAAAGGAAAATAATATTTCAAGTAAGAAATGGTTGTAAGTAGGTGGCAATAGTTGCAAGTGAATCTACAGATAAAATGTGGCAGAAACAATAGTTGCAAGTGAATCTACAGATAAAATATGGCAGAAACAATAGTTGCAAGTGAATCTACAGATAAAATATGGCAGAAACAGCTGCAAGTATTCCAGAGCATTTATTTTCAATTTAAGAATACACTTTGTGAAGACTGCCTGATAGGGTAAAAAAGTAGAAGGACTAAAAGAAACCAAAGTAAAAAAGCTCTATGGACTATGTTTTGCAAATTAGAGGATGTGGAAGGAATTTGAATATCTGAGTTTCAGCATCTTCCAGTTGAAATAAGTTATGCAGAGCGGAATAATTTCAAGGAAGATGAAATAATTCCATTACTAGAGAAATTTAATCTAGCCATGGTAGCATGGTGTCACTGAACATCACTTAGGAAACTCACAAATGTAAATGGAGGAAGATATTTAAATGACATTTTACTATAGACACCTGTATGTAAATAAACCCACATAACCAATGCTACATGTATCTTCAAGCCTGGAGCTATTTAAATAATACATAATGATAGCTGATGCAGAATTGTTCTAAGTTGATTTACCTGTTTCTTGCCTTCTTTTGAAATTTTAATTATGACAGAAAACTCAATGCTGTGAGACAAAGTGGAAGGATGTGAAGACTAAAAACTTGAACGCTAACATCTTGTGGGCTGATAATCAGAAGAGAATAAAGCCAACAATAGTGGATTTTAATCATAAATGCTCAAAAAAAAAAAGAAACTGAGGTCACATAGGATCTGTCTTCATGATAATGAAAGCAACTGTCATGTAAAACAACGTTTTCTTTCAGGACCTCTCTCCTGGAGATTTTAATTTAAAAAATAACAACAAAAACCCCACAAGAGACAAACAAACAAACAAACAAACAAAAAGCACAGCATTCACATTTGTAAGGAAAGCTTGGAAATTCAGTGTCAGTGTAGAATCAGAAGGCTAGTGCAATGAATCCCCTGTTTTAAAATTGCAAACATTTGAGGTTTCATCTTCTGGATTCCTTCAGCCTGTCCCGTATACGTTGATCAGTTTTCACTCCAGTGAGCAATGAGGCTTATCTGTGAAGCATATAACTCCACTGAGTGAGTAAGGGTGGTAGAATCTGGCCAGAATGAATCAGACAAATAACCATAATTATGTTAACTAAGTGCCTAAGGCATTATCTTAATGTGCAGAAAGCTCTCAGAGATGTTTAGCTCTTGATGAACCAGCTACTCTTATCAGGAACCAGGATGCTCCTTGCTGCTAAGGATCAATTCCTCTGTGGCTGGATAAACTGTGGGAAAACACTAAAATCAAGACATCCAGAGGGTACAGCATATGGAGACACTTCAGCATCAACAGATGGCACTTAGCACTAGGTGGTGCTCTGTTATCTACTAAATTGCTATTCAACGGTTGCAAGAGGAGTGGGCTTTTCTCTTGACACTATGCCTTACTTTTTACAGGAGGACTTCACTTGAACAGAAGCCTCAAAGGCAAAACCGTAAAGCAAACTAGAATACTTTCTTCCTTTGTTTAGTCATCGTTTCTAAACCCAGAGATATATATCAGGTGACGCAGCCAATTTCTGTGAGAGCTCACTGCCATTGCTCCCGAGGTCCTTTTTTTTCCAGTGCTATGTGCAGAGTCCCAGTGCTGAGGGATTTCTTGCTCCTCTAAAGACATTCTCTTGGATCTGTACATAGGTCATTGTCAGGAAATTTATTCCTGAGATCCTCTATGTTCCTTTTACTTTTGTATGTTTCTTCTCAACCACAGTCTGTGTTCCACCCTGAATCATTCCTCCTTCATTTCCTTCATGTATTTCTACTCTTTAGTTATGTGCTTTCTGACTGTTATTGAGCTAGAGACACTTTCACATACAATGAGTTATTTCAATTTTTTTCCCTTGCATCAGTCTATCAGCCCTTACAGTTCTTCCCCATTCCTGTTATTTTTCTGTAAGCAGCCTCAAATTCATCAATGCTTTTATTAGCCATCTCATATAAATCTTTCTGAAGATGTACCTTTTCCATGAAAAGCCAGGCAATGAGATAATAACTAATAATTATGAAAAGATCTGGAAGGATCTCCTAGTAATGAACAGAACAGAGCAGAAATGACTCAGTGATAACAAGCGGTGAATTAAATTCAGAGCATAAAAACAAAGGAGAAAATGGTCTTTCGTTTTGGCAGAAGTGGGGGGAAAGATTCATTCTTAGTATAGATGAATAGATGCATCTTAGTATAGATGTTAGATGCTGGATAACAAATTCCAGCTCACTGCCTGTCAAGCAGGCAAATGCCATCTCAGGACTCACTTGAAGAAGAACTGAGAAAAGCAGGGACCATCCATATGCTAGAGTAAGAATGCACAGTGCAGCCTAATCTTGATTGCAGCTTCCAGTCCAGCTGCTTGATCTCAGGCACAAGGTAACAGAGCTGGAAGAGGTCTAGAAAAGGGCAGTAGAAATGCTCAGAAGTGGCATGTGGAGAAATCAAATGGAATCAGAGCCTTCAGCTAGAAAAAGAGACAGCTGCAAAGACATGGCTAGTTTCTGACCACTGTTCTTTTCAATGTCACCCCTAAAGTTCAGGAATATCTGTTTTCATGCCCTTTGGGGAGAGGGAGACCTTTTGGTGCTATCACAATTGTCAAGTTTACACTGTATCAACAGAGTCTTCTGCTTTCTCTATATTTTTCTGAGCCTCAGTGAATGGTTTGTTAAAGCCAATTCCTTTTTGTTGGTTGTAACTCCCTTGTAAGTCCACTGCACTGTTTGCTGGCCCCTTTGATAAGAGCAGCAGCACTTAGGACTTAACTCATTGGAGCATGAAGAAAAGTCCTGCTAGGTCAGACCAGCAACCATAAGTGCTACTGCTGCCCAGCACCTGTGATAGCACTAGTGTAGCTTCATGGGCGCTGTCCATCTGCCCTGATCTAGCCACAGGTTTTGAAGGCCCCAACAAGCCTCCTCCCAACACTCCCAGGACATCACCTGAGACAAGGTAGGCAGATCAAGAGAGCATAGCTTGACAAGTGCTAAAAGAGATGCTGTTAGGGGAAAGTATGTGTACCTAGCCTCTTCCTCTGGTCCAGTTTCCTAAGATCACAGTCATTGCAACTGCCTCTTGCTTTTATTATCTGTTAATGAGACACTGTTCACAAATCTTGTCTAATCCCTTTATATGCCTGCTAATAGCCTGCTTCCCCAGCCTCCTGTGGTGGTGAATTCCTGAAGTTAATTACCCACTGTCCAAAGAAGTGTTTGGTCCTTTTGGGAGCAAAGGACATCTACACTCCCCATCCATAAAGGGAAATTCAAATAAGTTTGATCCTGTCACCATTCTGAGTATTATCCTTTGGCCTAAGTGTTCCCAAGTGATATGAAAATGACTTCAAATATTAAGGAAAACAATGCTCTGTTTGTGGCATTTTTTCCAGGGAAGGTAAGGAATGGTTGTTTGACCAGGGGTGATACTCAGATAAATGAATGCCAGCATAGACCTGGAAGCACATGTTTTCTTGTGGGGAGGGGAGGTGAGGCTTGTAGCCTGCTGCAGACCTGGGCTCAGCAGCCCTGGCTGCTGCTGCCACAGTACAGCTCATGTAATCCTTCTGCAAAGCCTATTTGGGAACTCCTGCTTCTCACATCTCCCAGCTTGTTATAACAGCATTTCAACTACCCTTTTCTTTTTTTTTTTTCTCACAAGTCCGTGTGAGAGTGCCAAGCCAGCCTGCACACACATAGAGAGTAAAACAACTCGTGCCATGCTTAATCTACAGCTGTCATCCCTTAATTTATAAATTCCATGATGCTATCAAAATGAAGACTCTCAGTTTTGTCTTGCAAGACCTATTATTTACCTGCCCAACCCTCCGTTAGGCAGGTGACTCTCCGCCCACTCACTCTTCCCCAAGCTCCCATGCTGCCTGTAGCTTGTGGTCTCAGTATTGTTTAGGTAATTAGCCACATCTTCACCCACCTTGCATCCTTATTTTTTTTGTTATTACTATTTATTGCTTTAATTGTGGTAATGCCCAAGGAGGTCAATTAGGAAATAGGACTTCTTAGCAGAAAACCATACAGGCAGCTCTAACGCAGAGAAGTCACCATCTGGGGCTTAGTCCAGCGAACACATAGACGGGTGGGAGTAGGTCTAGGAGAACAACATGGGAGGATAAGGTGTTTGGACAGGGTAATCATAAAATTGGTCACTGAATAGTAGGCCCTGCAGGGAAATTTCTGGCCTCATTGGAATCACTTTCATCTGGGTATTTTACCAGAGAAGGAGAACTTAAAACTTTTTTCCTCTGGAATGCACTAGGGTGTTGATGCTTGTTGTCTAAATAGATCAATTCTTTTTTTTTTTCCTGTCTTATCTAGGGCAGATTGATTAGGCTGTCCTGTGGCTGCTGATGCTCTGCTCACCACATGAATACACCATCCCTGTCATTCAGTTCCTTCCAGAAGGCTGAACCAAGAGTTGAAGGCTCAGTGGTGATGGTGGGAAGGTGAAGGACGGAAAGATGAGGATACTATTGGGAGGGACATTATGAAAAATCCATCATGTTGGGTAACTCTATCTTAAGGCAAAATTTGTGTTGTGCAACTGTGACAAATTCAAGTCTGAACAGCTGGTTCAGGTGAGAGGCAGCAGAAATGAATTTCCCGTGCAGCTTTTGTTTTAATAATTCATCTTGTTAAGGTGTGTTCATAGTGTTTGCACAGGAGTCAGCCCTAATACTAGTTCTGACAGCCACTTCTTCTATGGACACCTGTGAGTCTCATTCCCTTCTTGCCTCAGTTTCCCCATATGAGAAAGAGCTGCACTTGCTTTGGTTCACAGGTGTGAGAGAGTTGGCCTGCTACTCTGTTCCTTTGGAGATACTTTATAGTCTTTTTGCAACAGTATGAAGAAAGCAAAACATTAAGTCATCCTGACCTGGTAGTGTTTTCAGTTTATTTCAAGAAATTAGTGCATCAGGCCCAAGGATTAGGTTTAGAAGCACGAGTTTCTGATCTACTGCATGGAGTCCCTTGTGAGGACAGAGGTATACCTCTTCAGGGCAGAGATACACCTCAGGAGATCCTTAATAACCAAAGCCACTAACCTTAAAGTCTCATCCTGCTAAGACTTGAGTTATTTTGTTCTTCATACCTTGCTAGTTTTGAACCGTGTTTTCATAAATGATTAAACACTATTTTCAGGACCACTTTCTGGTGTTTTTTTACCCCCCCATCATCTCTGTTATTTGTATTCTTCCTCTAATACCTGAAGGGACTTGCAGTTGCCAGGGTGAATTAGCAAGATTTTAATACAAAACAGCTGATCACAATTTTCAGTCAACCAATAAATTCTTAAAACACAGTGATGTAAAGCCTTATGGAGGTGAGGTTTTTTCCTCAGAGATGTGTTTTAGCTGTGTTCTTGTGGTTTTTTTTTTTTCCTAGTCTAGCAGCATTGGTTTAGTGGGAATTTAATGTACATGTGTACTATTTTGGCCATAATGCAGTGCATATATTTATATTGAAATATTTATTCTGATACAATCCTCTTAGTGCAGACAGCAGTCACAGTAGTACAAACTACCTCAGTCCTTAGGCCTAGAAGAAAGATAAATAAGTGTATGGGTATAAGCATATTTTTATCACATAACACAAACACTTTTTGCTGCCTGCAGCAGAGGAAAACTACTGCTTTGTTAACAGTGGTGTAGTTAAAAGCACAATTAACAGTACAATTTTTGTGTGTTAAAAGCATTAGTAGATAAAGAAATTCTTTCTTCATTGAATGTGGTGGTGGCGTAGCTAGCAGCTCTGTTCCCATCGAATCCTCTGCTCAGCTCCAGGTATGATCACTTAATCATGTGTTTCTTTCCATTATGTTTTCTCCTTTACAGTTCATTCATTTTCTAGAAGGTGGATAGGAAAAAAAATCCTTTCTTCCCACATCAGAGGTGCCTGATGCTGCTTTTCCTTTTGTGCTGACCAGCTTCAGAAACAATCCCTTAGAGCCGTTGCTTCACTTTGACTTCAGAGATCCTTCTTCCTTCTCCACCCTGTCCTTTCTGGTTTCTCTATCATCTTCTCTCCACAGTTGTCTCTACTAAACCAGCCTGTTTTCTTTCCTTATCTGGTGTTATTCTGATTATCTAAACATCATCTTGCACTCCTTTCTTCCTTCTCAACTCTGAAATTATCTTCCCCCATTCTGTTATGAGCCAAATGATAATTTCCTTCAGCAGCCTTCTTGCTTTTCCACAGTTGTTGGAAACAAAGTCTCCCCCATTGTACTTTTTAGCCTGCTGGTTTAGAGTGGCTTAACACTTTTCTTTTTTCACTGTTATTTAATCAAAGGTCTCAGTGAGTGAAGTAAATAGAAAGCATTTGAAATGTCTTTTATAATTTTGACTGCTTTCCAAGACCAGCAGTTTGAAATGAGAAGCCTGTCAGAGAAAAAACTCTACTTCTAGAAAGTGCCTAAAAATCAAGATGTAACAGGTTTTTTTCATTTTAGTTTAGTTTGTAACAAAGATCTTTCAACACATGACTATGGAAAAACCTAAGGTTCATGTGACCCAAAGGCATCATATAGAAAATGCAAATATGCTTCAGTTTGCCAGGTAGAAACCTGGAAGCACTGTACATGTTAATGATGAAGAGTTTAATGTTTGTTAGATAAAATGGAGTGATTATTGCTGATGAGTCAATGTTGCTGACTCAATTTCCATCAGCAACAGCTCATGAAAGCCAGTTCCATAGAGGTCCAGCTGCCCTTCCTGTGTCAGAAGATACTGGAATGCAAGGAGTTATTGGGTCATAGAGTTGTTAAAAGTATGCCAGACCTGGGCAAGGAAAAACCTACAGAGAAAATTTGTGATCACTGGTGTGAGGCAAAACCTCTACCTTTTTCAAACTAGCATGTGAATGAATATGATAAAAATGTTCCTTATTAGAATGTATATGTATATATATTTGAATGCACATTTAGGCTTCATGGTGTGTCATTCCAAAATCACTGAATAAACTGTGGCTTGCATGTGGCTAAAAAGAGTTTATTTCATGTATAAATTCAAGAGAACAATAGCCACTGGTGAGATAACATACTATCTGTTTATTTCATGTGTGGGAACTTGATAAAACAGCATGAGTTATGCAGATGATGGGATTGAACGACCTTCTGAAGAAAGCCTCACTACTCCTCTTCCGTAGCACTTGAATATTTCATGTTCTGCTGACTGCATCTGAAAGAAAGAATATCTGCCTTCCATAGTGTTGGGCTGAGTGCTTTACTTGACAAAACCTGCTAATTTTGCTTGAAGCCTTCTACCAGTCATGGTGCAATCAGTATGCTTGGTACAAATTTATCAGAAATCAGTCATTTTGCCTATTATTTCCTGTCTCAACAAAAGTGTCAGCTCTACTACTCCTGAGCAGAAAAAGCAATAGAGGACATCACAACTGTATAATGACTGTCAGATGATAAGGTTTTGTACAGTGAAATCTTAAATATAAGATTGTTATCAGACCACTATGGGATAGATCCCCATGGTTATGAATTGTCTCAATTCTAATACTGTTATTTCCATCAGCAGAATCTCTTCTCTGATCCAAATTATTTTCAGCAGCTCAAAGAAATTGGCCATCTTAGTATGGCCCTAACTAACAAGTTGAACCTTGGATTAAAATGTCTTATTTACCACCTGCAGATTGTCAGTTAGAAAATTTGAAGCGAGTGCTCTACTATTTTATGTGATCTATTTCAACTAGATCATTTCAAACCCAACTGGTACAGCATAAGTGTGGCCTAAACAACTTGTCTGCAAACACATGTAGGGCTCTGGCTCCTAAGTCAGAGCATCTGCTCAGCTTATTCAGATTGTGTATGGCTCAGTGATCTTTGAGGAGCTTCTGATGCTTAAGGGATCTCTGTGCGCAGCTTCACCATCTCTGCAGAGTGTGCACGTGTGGGTATGTGTCAGTCAGAGCCCTCACTCTTCCAGATATGGGTTTTTATTGGTTGGCCCAGTGGATAGAGTTCGTGGTGCTCAGTCATATAGCAAGGAGAATGGAAGAGGTGAAGGTGTAGAAGCCGACACCTGAGAGCTGCCGGGGAGGGATGTTCCTAGTAGCCCTCCTCTGAGCACTGAGCAGGAGTTAGAGCTGTGAAGGAGATCCCTTCCTGCCTCCCAGCCTTGCAGTTTGTCTGCTGTGAACCTCTGTAGCTGATCATGGGGTGAGCAGAGGTGATTGATATCTGTGGTGTTGGAGCCCAGTGCTACACTGCAGATCCTACCTGTAGGCAGGCTGCCAGAGCAGAGGGGACCTTCTGAAAAACCTCATTCATTAGCTGTGAGGTTGGCCAAATCTGCAAATGTTATCATATAGCTTTATTAAAGATAAACAAGTCATTGGCACTCTGGTTGTGTATTTAGACAATGAAAGAAAGGAAACAATTGTGCCCTTATTTATGCAAGTTAATCCTTCAATGAGATGAACAGGATGCTGGAGAGCAGAGGCCAACCACATTACAAGAAAAAAAATGCAGGAGAATATATTTAAGTTTCCTGGGGCAGCCAAGTTAACAGTAGAGCCGACTGCTGTTTACATTGGATGAGTTGAGAAAAACCAAAATCAGATGGTTTATTTTAACAAGAGGAATGTATGCTTTCTGGAAATAGGAAGCTCAGAGAAAAATCTGCCATTACAGAAACAGGACCTATTGTTTTTTTTCCTGTTTTATACCTGAACGATCACAAATCAGGCAATTTGTATGAAACTTGGCAGGAAACTAAACTTAACTTGCTATGTCAGTTTTAGAGGAGTCTGGCATTGGGCTGAAACATTTAACATAGGAAAGCTGTGTATAATGCTGTAGGATTGAAATAACTATAAATTACAATAGTTTTACTATAGCCTCAAAATTTATGCCTTCCTGTTTAATCCCAATGTGGATAAAAAAGTATTTGTCATTAAGGTCTAAAACCTGTAAATATCAGCCCATCTGTATACATGATGTTAAGCTCAGGGGGAATTCTGTCAGACTTCAATTTGCTGGCTTCATTTTCCACGTGGAAGAGAGAGAGGGCTGGATGTAGTCAGGCTGGGGCAAATGTCTAAAGATTCAAGAGAGCCAGAAGAGAAATAGCCCTGGCAAGATCAGGAGCATGATCCTGGGTCTGAGCAGCAAGGACTGAGAAAGTCACAGGTAGCTCCTGTGGCTGCTGCTCCCCACTGGGTTTTTAGAGCATGTCACCGGAGGCACTGACTTAGCAAGAATCAGGCTGATGTGGATGAACTTTGCTGCACTGGGGCTTACTCAGCAAAAGATGCTGCATGAAACAAATGTGGGCAGATACTGCCAAGGAATCAATTTGGCTTGAGCGATTGTTACATTAGCCTTGTTGCTGCATTAGCTGAAAAAATGCATTAGATACTTTTGAGTAAGCAAGTTGCCAAGTTACCAAGGCTATCACAGTGAAAACCTAGTGACCTTTGCCTTTCCTATATTTGCATAAGCTTCATTGTTAGCTTGATTTGTAAGTCTGGCATAAATAAATTATGATAACCTAATTATGTCATAGGATTCCACTCACTGTGGATGAGCTGCAGGTATTTTTAAATAGCTCAGTACAATATAGGTGGATGTATGACACAGTCACGAGTGTTAGATCCTCACGAGCTGGGAACACCCTGAACTATGAGTCTTCTATCACTTTCACTTTGAGGCCATTTCATCTGAATGCCAACACCTGCAGGAGATTTTTCTTCATCTGCTATCCTGCCCATTGTATAATATATTGTGAAAAAGGAAGAAGTGAAGCATCTGGCCTATGTTTTTAAACAAAGAATAGCGTGCCCAGAAGCCCAGGGAAACGTAGGCTTTGTTCTGCCTGTACCACATTCCCGCAGTGACTTCAGGTCAGATTCTGTGTGTCTCCGTTGTTCTACCTTTAGGATAATTATTGTGTTAGCTATCTCAGTGATATGTTGCTTAAGTCTCCCATACATTCAAGTGCTGTTGGAGCTTTGTATGGTGGTGCTGTGTAATTCAGAAGAAAGCAGGAGACCATCATTTTGTACAGCAACTTTCTAAATGAGTAGAGAAAAATAGAAAAGGTGGAGAAAATAACTGTGAGAAACGTGTAGAGTAACAATGACATGGTGGATTTCATCAGAGAAGGAGGGACTTTGAGAGTGCCAGGGACACGGCTAGAGGCCCCATCCTGTCAGCAGGCCTCACCTGCCCATCTCTGACAGAGGCTGGGGCCTGGGTGTGAACAACCTTCACTATCAGAAGCAAAACAACTGGAACTGCAAGGTTTTTAGCATATCATTACAAATTCAGACGCAAGCCTATTCTGATGGAAAATCTTCATCAGGAATGTGAATTGTTTTGGGCAAAATAAATGGGCTTGTTTCCTGGCAGGGATACTATTTGCATCAAAAATTAATGTCATCCACCCACTCAGTTTCCAACTAAAAGCTAGGCATTTCATTAGTGAAGTGAGAAGATCGGTGCCTGGCTGGAACAGCTAGGGCAAACAAATCTGCTGAGTACAGCCAGAAAAAAAGGGAGACCTGTGTGCTCCTGCAGGCATGAGGGTCTAGAGCACTGCACAGGGCCAGAGGAGGAGCAAGGGGAAACAATGACATGGCATTCCTGCTCAGGATATGGAAACAGGTGGAAGAGAGAGAAACCCAGCCTTGACAGGGGGCTGATCTCCTTTTTCCAACAGGGAAGCCTCAAAAGTTGCATGCAGAGCTCTTGTGTATGGCTGTGCATGTGTGTGTGCAAGAGCTGTGCACGTTGACGACTTGAAGTGGAGAATTGTGAGGGGCCGAGCTGTGCAAGTGGAGCACTGCATGCAGGTGTGCAAGCACCATACACGTCCTTGTGTGCAGGAAAAGCCACAAAAGGTGTTGCTTGCAACTGTCAATGCCAGTGCATAGGTGCTCGTGCAAGAGGGGTGTGAATGGCTACATGTGTGAAAGGAACTGTACGTGGTGGGTAAGTGGGTGTATGAGGGGGATGTGTAGTCTCTGTGTGTGTGGAGAGGCAGGTGTGTGAGGAGGATGTCTCTGTGTGTGTGTGTGGAGAGGCCGGTGTGTGAGGGGGATGTCTCGTGTGTGTGTGGGTGTGGAGGGGCAGGTGGGGGGGGGGGGGGGCTGGGTGGGTGTGTGTGTGTGGAGGGGCCGGTGTGTGAGGAGGATGTCTCTGTGTGTGTGTGTGGAGAGGCCGGTGTGTGAGGGGGATGTCTCGTGTGTGTGTGGGTGTGGAGGGGCAGGTGGGGGGGGGGGGGGGCTGGGTGGGTGTGTGTGTGTGGAGGGGCCGGTGTGTGAGGAGGATGTCTCTGTGTGTGTGTGTGGAGAGGCCGGTGTGTGAGGGGGATGTCTCGTGTGTGTGTGGGTGTGGAGGGGCAGGTGGGGGGGGGGGGGGGCTGGGTGGGTGTGTGTGTGTGGAGGGGCCGGTGTGTGAGGAGGATGTCTCTGTGTGTGTGTGTGGAGAGGCCGGTGTGTGAGGGGGATGTCTCGTGTGTGTGTGGGTGTGGAGGGGCAGGTGGGGGGGGGGGGGGGCTGGGTGGGTGTGTGTGTGTGGAGGGGCCGGTGTGTGAGGAGGATGTCTCTGTGTGTGTGTGTGGAGAGGCCGGTGTGTGAGGGGGATGTCTCGTGTGTGTGTGGGTGTGGAGGGGCAGGTGGGGGGGGGGGGGGGCTGGGTGGGTGTGTGTGTGTGGAGGGGCCGGTGTGTGAGGAGGATGTCTCTGTGTGTGTGTGTGGAGAGGCCGGTGTGTGAGGGGGATGTCTCGTGTGTGTGTGGGTGTGGAGGGGCAGGTGGGGGGGGGGGGGGGCTGGGTGGGTGTGTGTGTGTGGAGGGGCCGGTGTGTGAGGAGGATGTCTCTGTGTGTGTGTGTGGAGAGGCCGGTGTGTGAGGGGGATGTCTCGTGTGTGTGTGGGTGTGGAGGGGCAGGTGGGGGGGGGGGGGGGCTGGGTGGGTGTGTGTGTGTGGAGGGGCCGGTGTGTGAGGAGGATGTCTCTGTGTGTGTGTGTGGAGAGGCCGGTGTGTGAGGGGGATGTCTCGTGTGTGTGTGGGTGTGGAGGGGCAGGTGGGGGGGGGGGGGGGCTGGGTGGGTGTGTGTGTGTGGAGGGGCCGGTGTGTGAGGAGGATGTCTCTGTGTGTGTGTGTGGAGAGGCCGGTGTGTGAGGGGGATGTCTCGTGTGTGTGTGGGTGTGGAGGGGCAGGTGGGGGGGGGGGGGGGCTGGGTGGGTGTGTGTGTGTGGAGGGGCCGGTGTGTGAGGAGGATGTCTCTGTGTGTGTGTGTGGAGAGGCCGGTGTGTGAGGGGGATGTCTCGTGTGTGTGTGGGTGTGGAGGGGCAGGTGGGGGGGGGGGGGGGCTGGGTGGGTGTGTGTGTGTGGAGGGGCCGGTGTGTGAGGAGGATGTCTCTGTGTGTGTGTGTGGAGAGGCCGGTGTGTGAGGGGGATGTCTCGTGTGTGTGTGGGTGTGGAGGGGCAGGTGTGCGGGAGGAGCACGGTGTTCGTGTGCCAAGCGCTGAGTGCGGAGAGCCGTGCCGGGCCCGCGTGCCCGTGCGCGAGGCGAGGCCCCTGTGACGGGCGCCCTGCGGCCGTCGTGCCCGCGCCGGCGGCTGCCCGGGGCGGGGCCTGCTGACGCATTGCGGCTGGAGCGGGCGCGGGGCGGCCGGGCGTTGGAGCCGGAGCCCGGGGGGGCGGGGGTCGGTGCCCGGGGACCGTCCCTTCGCCCGCCGGCGGGCTGACTGACAGCGCTCCCCGCCCAGGGACTGGAAGGGCCGGAGCGGGGCGGGAGGTGGGAGGAGGAGCGGCGCGAACCGCCCCGCGCTGCCGCGGTTTCTACCTATTCATTCGGGCACCTAAAATGGCTGGGGAGAGGAGGTGAGGAGGGAGCCGTGCCCGCACCCGCACCCCCCTCCCCGCTGGGCCCTTCCTCGGCCCGGCGGCGCCCCGCGCTCCCGGCGAGGCTCGCGGCTGCCCCTCGCCCGCTCCCCGGCACCATGTCGGCCGGCCAGGACGAGAGCTCGGTGCGGGTGGCGGTCAGGTAAGCGGCGGCGCCGGGGNGGGAGCGCTCCCGGGAGTCCCTGGCGACGCGGGTGGCCGCGGCCGTGCCCCTGAGCGCCGTGGAGCGGCCCCCGCGGAGAGCGGCGGGAGCGCCCCGCTCGCGGGCAGCGGCAGCGCCGCGCACGGGCAGCGGCGGGGGACGGTCTCCCCCGCACACAGAGTGCGGCGCCTCGGCTCCCGCTGAGCCCCTTTTTCCTACAGCTGATGGAAATAACCGAAGGAGAGGGCGGAACCGCCCCCTCCACCCACCGACAAACCCAAACCCGTTCTAAGGGCATTCTCAGTCCTTTCTCTGATTTTTCAGCGGTGACCCTAAAAATACCTCCCCAACTAATTATAGCCGGGTGCTGCAAGTGCTTACTCATGGAAGTAAAGGAGCCCCTACGCTGTAGCGATGGCGTTTGCATCGCGGAGCTCTGCGAGACTGATGTTTTTAGAAGGATAAAGGCTTTTATCCTGCGGAGGCTGTGTCTAACCTTGCACACCGGGAGGGACAGACTTCCATGAGTACACAGGAATAAGGGTATGTGAAAGTCATAGTGGGAGCGGAGTTCAAATCACTTCAAAACATCAGCTAATTCAAATGACTCTTTTATCGGAGATAAAAATCTGTTGTTCGTCAGTGAACTCTTGGCTCTTCTTCTTTTTTTTTTTTTATAATGTGAAGATATTATTTTATTGTTTGAAGAACTTCCAGATTAGCCCACGGATGCCTTAATTTTCAAGATGTCTTTACGTATTTCTCCTCTTGTTTGAGTTAGACGTATATATATATGTCAATATTTATGTTTTCATGGTGATACTGAATGATGATTTATTTCCTTTCTCTGAAGAAGTCTCTTTATATTATGTGTTGACGTGCTTGGAGTATTATGCTGTAAGAAATCAAACTTTAGGAGAAGATCTGTTTCTACTAGTAGGTCCTTGGAATCACTACATACAGCTCACCTTTGGCAGATAATACAAGGATTATACAGGAAGAAAAAGATGATTTTTTTTTTTCCTCTGAAGGGTGTAGGAATAAGTGCTGTTACTTCATGCTGTCGTTGGTAGTTGCGTGTAGGGGGATGATTCAACAACATTTTTGGTAAACAGAGAAACACTGCCCCTGCATGATAAATGTGCTGTGTGCCGCAGTTCATTAAAGTCTACTTGCTGATTGCAGTAGGGTTTTCTATGGGGAGAGATGCTTTTGTGAGTAGCGTTATCTGTTGAAATGTTTTTTTTTCACATAAAGTACAGGGAAGTGATTTTCCAAAGCATAATTAGGCTGTATTTTTAAAAAGGAAAATATGAGATAGGTGTGATCCTAAAAAAAGGGTGTGTTAAAGGTTCACAGACTGCTCTGTCATTTGAAGAAAATATTAAATATGTTCTGAGCCAAAAAACGCAGTGATGTAGAAGTTCATTTACAAATACAAACATTCATTGCAGCTAGGAATTAAGTGAAACCTGCTGGAGCAAATCTGTTTGTAGTTGTGTGTGATAAATAGGTTAGAAATAATATATGGCAAAGAAATTACCCACCCGTAACTCTTGAAAACATCCCTAATATCACAAGGCAGACTTCAGTACTATAATTGTCCAACTAACATCTTGTGTCTGAGTCTAGTAAGGGAGAAATGTATCTTCCTGTCTGCTTTCTTGCTTTTGGCAGATTAGCTATTCATGTACAAGATTTCTCCTTCTCTGCTTAGCAATCATGGACAAAAGCATGCACAATTATTTTTTCCCCACCAGTAGCTCTTTGTAGATGGTTTTCTATTATTTCTGATTGTTTATTTTGCACAGTCCTATAATTCAACTGGTCTTGCAGCTCGCTGTGTATTGGTGCCATGCTGTACCGTGCATTATGAATATTGCATTCTGTTTCCTTGTTGGCTTTGTTCTTCAGTTCTTTTTGGGAACTTGGGTTTAGTTGAGTGACAGTCTCCACTGTTGTGATGAGTTAGTTGTTGTGTTTGTGTGTGTGTGTGTGTGTGTGTGTGTTTCCTGAACAAGGTTTGCTCTAAAGCAGGACCAGCTTTTAGTTTGCAACCCCTATGGTAGTAACTGAAGTAAGATACTGCAAAGGTATATTTGTACTGCAAAGCTGGATTTGCTTAAACTTTGAACATAGATTATAGAACAGACATCACTGAAATTGTTTAGCAAATTGTTTTTCCCAGAACCTGGTTAGCTCACTTAATTGTGTACAACAGGATTCAAAAATACTTCATTTATCCAATTAGTGCAACCTTTAAGCTATCATCTTGTAAGCTATTTGCTCCCCATTTTCTACAGTGCAATAATGGGTTTGTGAACAAGGAGTTAAATATTTCAGTTCAGTGAAGCATGACAGCTGAAAATAGTTTGGCAGATAATCCAGTAACTAATGTTAAATTCCCCAATTAAGAAAAAAAATTCTTTCTCTATTGTCATCCACTGAAAAGCTTGTGGACTTAAAATTTTGATGATGGTGGGCACCTTCAACAAAGAGCCTTGCTCTCTGTGTGACTGGCTCTAGTATCTGTTTTCAGATAAAATCACAGAGCCCTATGGTAGTTCATGGATCAGAGGGCTTTTTATTTTTCTTTTTAAATGAGAAAATACATATTTTTTTTGTAAATCTGAAATTGCTGTCTTGCTTTTGTAAATGTCTTGTCAGCATATGCAAACTATCATTTGACAAGAAAGCTATGAAACGGTATGAACAGCACAGGTGACTGTTTCTGAAACCCAAGCCCACAAAAGGATGTAGAGTATAATTCCTTATTCTTGTGTGTCTTGCTAGTTTAGTGGTGTCCACAACCAAAATACGGCATGTGGGCTTCCAGCATGTCAGGTACACAAAGTTCTCACCTAAGACTGAAATCCTCAACAGCCATCAATCTATGTCAGAGTTGTGTTCACTGTATGAGCTATCCAGGGACTGGATAGAAGGTCAATATTATGGTCACTTTTACCAGCCAAACCTGTACTGTGTCATAGGAATTGAAACAGCTCTGTCAGGAGAGTTAGTGATTAGTGCCTGTCCTCACCCCATATATAGCTTGGAGCTGTAGAGTTGGGGCATCCTAGAAGGGATGACCAAAGTAGACAAGGAAGTTAGACTTCAGTCCTTTGTGGTTTTGGGTACATGCTAAACAAGAGAAAGAACTCTTAAGGGAGCAACAGTGTTTGGCTAGAGCTCATCAGAAGGCTTGCGTGCGGGGCTGCCCTCTGATAAAGGCTGTCTGTTATTTGGATCCTGGTATGCAGAAGAAGTAACAATGTAGAACATTGAAGTAAAAGTCTGTCCCCTAGTTCCCCAAAGAAGGAACATGACCTTGATTTACTCTGAGTCAGTGGAGGCCTCAGACATGTAAATGTTAAGGTTTAGTGTTGATTTGTAAAACTGTCTTTTAAGATGCTATATGAAAACATGAAGATGACATATAGAAGAGTGATGTGAAAAGATGAGTAGCTGTGGAAGCTGACCAGTAATGTAGAAAAATATGATGATCTTTCAGCCATACTTGGGCGACACCTCAGATGGAATGGGTAATAACAGGACATGAAGTGCCAGTTGGTGAAGCTAAAGGCAATAAGGCTTTGTCATTGGGCATGTTGTTGTGAAAGATAGAGTCCAGTTGAAAGTGTGTTAATGAGCAAGACACAAAGAGCCAGAGGAGAGAGGAGTTAGGGAATGGTGGCTTATGGTCAGATATGCTTAACATCAGTGAGGAGTAAAGAGCAGAGCTGTGAAAGTTTCCACTTTTTGTCATCCTCAATCTATTTGTGCCTTCTTCCTTACAATGGCAAGAGCACCTACCTCACTGCACTTTGGTGGCTGTTGAAATGGATTTTCTTTCTTGGGCTACTGTTCTGCAAACACTTAGAGCTGTGTTTACACTTCCTACCATAACTAGATCCTCAAAATGAATAGCTGTATATGCTATGGTATATATCATAAGTTCTGGAGGGCAGAGGTACTCATATTATGCTTCCCATAGAGTGCCAGGCAGTCTCATAAATAGTTCTGGAGTTCGATAAGCAATGTCAACAGATGACAATACTATCCATTGGCTCCTGAAAACGAACCAGTTTTCCTTTAATTAGATAATAATTATTACCCCTCTGTAATCGTGTGAAGCTGTGAAAGCTTTTCAGGAAAAATGTCTCAAAGTAACTGTTAATGTATCACTAGACACGTATACCTCACTGAAGACAAAAAAAGTTGTTCAATGGTGTTGAATGATAATTTTCTGAGGACATGTTAGGTGTTGAGAAATACCTCTTTTGGAGACAGAGCTTGTTAACGTAAAGCTACAAAAGAGATCTTGTTTTGGGAAAGTTCGTGTTGCATGTCTTTGGTTCATTTTGACGTTTCTCGTTGCTCTCTCACTTAAACAAACATTCCCTTGTCCTTTACCGAAATTTTATGCTATGCCATCCATGTGTTTTGCATTTTAGCTGAAAAAAATAGACGCGGCACCATCTGCTGCTGAATTAATTTTGGTTTCATCATCTCTGACTTGATCATCCGTAACTTATATTGCTTGGGGCAGCTTGAAATCTCTGATCTTGCTTTCTAGGAATAAAACTTCCCTTTCCACCACTCGTGTGGTGTAAACACAACTCATTCTTTGATGGAGGGGAAAGAAATCCTAGTCAGATATTTCCCTTGAATTCATGTTTCCCTTGTCAAAAAATGGATTTGACTTGAATTTAGGAAGAAGAAAAAGCAATGAATGCTGTGCACAAGTGGTCTGTTTGTGCTTCTTGGTGAGTTATATTTTTTAACTTGTTATTTCCCTGAAGTTAGAAGACGACTTGGGAGTTTACCTTTCTTTGAAAATCCATTGACTTAGTCATAAGTTTCGATTTAATGGTGTCTTCTTTACTACTTACACTCCATGAAGAGTTAAAATTGATATTGTTGGCCTAGACATTTTTTATTACCCAACTCAAGGCTTCACATTTTCAGTTTTTCTGTGTGACTTGTGTAAATTCTTCCAGTATGGCCACTGTGCTTGGGATCATTGCTCCTTCCCTCTGCCTTCCCTATGTTTGCTGTAAGCGTTTTATAGATCACCTTTGCTACCCACTCAGAGATGACTGCTGGAATGCTTGCCTTCATGTTCTGTTGCCTGACTACTGCTGGGGAAATAAAGCCATTTTGGGTGCATTTTTTTTTTTACTGTTAAAGGAGAAGATTCAGTAATCTTACCAAATCTGTGGCTGCTGGAATAAAGAATTTTTTGTTATGCCAGTATTAGTCCCGTGTAAAATACTTGCAAGGTGTCAAAGGTGTAATTTGAACTGGTGAACAAGACAGATTAATTAGAAATCAGATCAGACTTGAACAAGTCCAGCAAGAAACTACATGAGCTGTGCCTTTTTCTTGTGCTTTCTTTCTCTTTTCCTCTGAAATTAAGTCTTTGTTCATTTTCTTCCCATCCTTCCTTCTTTTGTGTAGTTCTCCATGTTTATTTTGACTTTTCTCTCGTGAAACTTTTCTGCTCCAGTGTTACTGAAGGGAGAAACGCAGCCTTATTTTTCAAACATATTCTCTTGTTTAATGTGTTTACCATAGCAACAAGATGAAAATGGAGAACAGTGAAAGGATTTTAAGCTCCGCGTCACAGTGAGTTTGATGTCTGTTCAAGATACAATTTTACAATGTAAAAACCTGCTGATTCAGAGCTAACTATTGATTATCACAAAGTATTCCTATATAGACTCTGTATGGAAATAAGGAACGAGGAGGGTATACCATCTGATCCTTTATTTTTGTCACGTTCTTAACAGATTTGGTAAAGTTGGCCAATGCTGGAACAATTCATTTTTATTTACGGAATTATTTGGTTTTTCTTTTAATCAGCTGACAAATTCTAGGCTCACTGTTTGGGACAATCACTCTCTAAGCTGCTTTGGATCTTTAAGTCTGCCTAACACAAATGAGTGATGCATCCCTTCAGCCTGTTTGCTGTGGAGTTGCAACACAAAACTGAGAGCAACAAAACCTTAGTAAAAGGTTATGATATTGCTGTACCATAAGCAGCAATTCAAGTTGAACAGTGCACTTCCATTGTTGGATTTAAAAATTGATCAGATTTGGTTGTCTAGGTAATTTCTGGTGTCTTGCTGGTGATTCTGGCATTCAAGCTGTTGGAGGGACTCTGCATACTTCAGTTGGCTACCAAACACATAATTCTTTGCAGGACACTTTAGATTTAATGTAATTTTTTCATACTCACTCTTAAAACCTCAAAATGTCTTGAAATGCTTTCTCTTGTGTGCTGTAGCTTTGAAGGGCACTTATTTTGCCTTTAATTTATGTTCAACATAATTGATCTTTTAACTGCAGGACTAAAACATGATTCTTAAGGGGGATAAGAGTTGAACCATCGTGCTATAGCATGCTACGGTCCTTTACCACAGCTGAATGCATGGAAAGTTACAGCCAACAGAACTGGACAGAAAACAGTCTTTTCTAAGACATCTCAAAGTCTGACAATCTTTTCTGCTCTGATTTCTTTTTGTCAATTGAAGAGTTTGATCAGACTTCTTTGCTCACCTGATAAAATGTCATTTGGGATCTTGAACAAAGGTCTTCCACATCTTGGAGCAATGCTCTAACCACTTGGTTATTTTCTTTGTTTAAGCCTGTGTGTGGTTTTTTTTCATTATTTTCGTTAAATGTGTTTTTCCCTCCCATTTCTAATCATGCTAATTGTCTTTTGCATAATACTGTGAAATCTTAAGCTGAAAAGCTATACAGCTGTGGAGTTTTAATGTCTGTTAAGAGACTATACTGAAGTATGTGACTTGTTAGCAGTGTTGATTGAAAGTTTATGCAAGTCATCAGTAACAGTTTAAAATATTAAAAAAAATACTTTAGAAATATATTGCAAATAATTACAGTCTTGCATAATGATGGGGTCACTGTGAAGCTTGCTAGGAAATGTCTTGTGTAAGCCTTTATTGTACAGAATGTAGGAACCCAGGTAAGCTGCTTCCTTTGGAGCATTTGGTAACCACATTGCCTGTGACACTGCATCTTTTTGGTATAAAGTGATAGGAAGGTAGACAGACTTAAATAAGATGTCTGTTAATATAGCTTATTAAAAATATTGATAAAGGGTCAGTTAGCTAATTCACTTTGTTTTTCAAAACAGTAATTCTTCACATTAATTTCATTGGACATTTCTTCCCTTTAGTGTGGGACTAACTGGGAGATGAGTCCCGAGACCTTTTTGTGTCACTTTGAGTAGCTGATTATCCCAGGATCTTGGAGTTGCTAATCTCTCACTCCATAGTATTGATTAAATATATTTCTCAATTGTAACAGTGTTTCTGCCTTAGTTTGTGCTTCATTCTGTCCTAGGAGAGAATCTCTACCCTTATGAGGATATGAGAGGGCTGTGAGTGTAGGTAGTGAGTCTTTTGTCTTTTTTGTTTTAATACTGTTTCCTTGTTTTTCCCTCCCCATGCTCCACTTTGTGTATTGTCATCTCAGAATCATAAGCTCCTCAGGCCAACAATGTAGCTTCAAAGTGTAATAAACACTCAGTGTGATATAAATAATACATGATACAGTATCACCAGAAAAGCAGCAGCTACTAAAACACCTGAGTTGGTCAGTACCTTCTATTAAAAGTGTTATAATTAAAATTCTGTTTTGCTAAACATGTTATGTCTTTGTTTCTCCCTTGCTCCTCAGTTCTTTCTCTGTGAATAGAAAAACACTATGTCTGTACCAGACACTTTGATCTGTAGAAAATTGGCGACTACTCTTTTTTTTTTTTTTTTAACCTGCTAAGCAAACAATATATTGCTTCAGTTTTCACTCGACAGAAGTTGTCCAGGTAAGGTTTATTTCACTCCCTTGTCTCAAATGCGTTCCTTTTGAAGTCTGGTCTTTAAGTACTTATGAAGTCCTTATTTTTAGATTGCGTAATGTGATAGCTTTTTGGGTTTTTTTTTTAAAAAGTCTATACATATTATTTTGCAGACTAGGGATATTTTTGCCATCTAAATATCTCCTGTGTTTCCTTTTTCTAGTTACAGTTGTATCATCTGTGTGAATAACTGATATATTTGGAAAAGGCAGATTTGTTTTTTTTTTTTTAAATGAACTGTTTGAAACTTATTAAAGATCACAAAAAAATTCATATTGGGTTAAGGAACAATAAATACCTGAATATATATTTTTCTAGACATGCTAGAAAAGAGGAGGATTCTACTTAACAGTGTTTAAAGGGGTGGTAGGATAGAGAGAAGGCCACCTGTTCAATCTATATCGCTTAGAATGCAGCTTATGCTCCTGTCTTATTTAATCAGTCAACTCATCACTCAGGAACAATAAAATTGCCATTTTGATCTTCACTAACAGAGTTCAGCAAAAGTAGATTGGTGTTCAGTGAGCTCTAAAAATGAGATGTGGATAGGACTGAACTGCTATTGACAAGTAAACTAAACATCAGTATAATTAAATGTCCTTTTTCTTTTGTACTTCCCAAAGCCTCAGACTTTAGGGTTTTGTTTGATGTCTTTGTTTCATTGTTGTATTGGTGGTGGTGGTTTTTGTTTTGGTTTGTTTTTTTCTTTCTCTGAGGTCCCCAAAGTGCTCTGGATTGGCTGGTCATCTAGTCAACATACTGTTTTGGATCTCCATAGCTATAGATACATTTCATTGTCGTTGTTAGCAAAGCCTTTGAGGAACAGATGGACTCTAATTGTTCTCTTAACTGTGTAAATGTCAGTGAGTAAAGCCTTGATAGGCCTCAAAGAGGAAGGCATATTGTATGGCTGAGACTTGCTTTGTTTTGTGCTTGCAGCCCTAAAGTAGGGCCAGCCCATGGTGTTAGTTTTTAACTCATAACTGAATGTAGAGATATTTCTTTGGAAAGAGAAGACTTGCATAAAACGGTATTGACCTACATCTTGGATGATAGTAGGTTGAAAATAAAGGGCCAGTACATGCTCTGCTGCTACTGTAGGCAAGAATGAAAGTGATTATGAACAATGTGTAAGAACTAAGCACAGTGCTGTGGCAAAAGAAGAAAATTAGTGGATATAGAAATTAGAGTTTTAATGTAAGGTGCAAAATAATCCATCCCCATTGTTAAGTACTGCTAATATCTTAGCTGATGTGAGCTGAGGAGAATTGGAAAGAGAAGGAAAATGACTGTTTAGAAAACACAATCAGTTTCATGGTGTGGAGGAGTGAAGATTGCGGACACACACATCTTGAAATACCTGGAGTCAAATACAAAGTGAAAGGGAAAAAAATGTTCTTCGTGTTCAATGTGAGGTGGATAAAAAGTCTTAGGCTTAAACTATAGTAAGGGAAGTGAAAGACAGGAAGAAAATAACTTTATGTAATAAGGATGAATGTCCTTTAGTGATTTGTCTTTGGAGTTGTGGAATTGCCCATATAGGAGACTTCTAAAAAATTCAAACTGATAACTGCTGGGAGCATTTTGGACATAGTTGATGTTACCTTGATCGAAGGTGAAATGGGTGAATAAACTCCGACCTTTTCAGCTCTTTTTCATCCCAATTGTCTGTAATTCTGTGAAGCGGAATGTCAAGTGCCAGGACCTGAATTCATCACAGTTGAACGATCCCATTCAGATGTCAGAATATATTTACAGGGGTGTGACAATGTCCACATGAACAATAAAGCCGTACAGATTTGGAAGGATAAGCTTAGGCTAATTCAAGTTTGAAGGGACCTCAGGAGGTCACCTGATCCAACCTCCCACTCAAACCAGGGTCAAAACTAAATTCAGACAAGGGTGCTCAAGGCTCTATCAAGTTAGGTCTTGGAAAAACTTCCAAGAATGAAGATTCCTCAGTCTCTCTGGGTAACCAATATTTGACTGACTTAATGGGCAAATTTTTTTCTGTATGCCAGATTGGGAAGTCTCTTGCTTTGCTTTATGACCACTGCCTCTTGTCCTCCCAATGTGTACCTCGGTAAGGAGCTTGGGTCTGTTGTGGTAATCTCTTCTGTAGGGGAAGAGAGCAGATAAGGCATAAAAACCAGGAAGATATTGAAGAGTTCCATGCCTATGGCATTTTGGAAAAGTTGAGAAATGGAGAGGATAGCTGCAACAAAGGGAGTGCTGCCTCTTTTCAAGATATGTGCTGGATATGATAGAGCAGATTCTTGGAGAGACTGCCAGTCATTCAGTAGTGTTGGTGAAATGGCTGCTAGTACAAAAAGAATGTGTAGTAAGCATGCACAGTCTGAAATACTGGAGTCTTTTCTTTGTACAATTTCAATATTTTTTTTCTGTTCTAAAGTCTATTTGTTTCCTTCATTCAACTCTTCTCTACCCACCTTGAACTCTGTTTCATGGTACATGTGATATTGCTGCTGTGAAGGTGGTTGCAGTTTGATTGAGTTGTGGCTAACAGTCTACTTGGTGATCCCCTTCTGCCTGCCCTTCCTCTGCTGCAGTTTAAGTTTGCTTATTCTTCTGGTCAAGCTGACTAATGAAAGTAATTAACCTCCATCACTGTTAAATGTCTCTTTATTTTTCAGATATTTGTGCTCTCCTTGGCCATCTCAAAGAATAACTGTGTCTGTTTCCATGTCCTTTTCTGTGGCAGTTCATGTTTCATTCTTTCACTAGTTCAGAGTTATTCAAATGTATCTTCTGTAAGTCAGAAATAAATGCATACAATAAATAGTGGTTTATCAAGTGAAGCACGTGATTGCCTTGTGAATACAACCCAAAGAATTGGTTACTGATCTTGGAACAATTTCTTATGGCTCTTTGGAAATTAATTAATTAGTGTGTTATCAGTTTTTGTCTTTGTCTATGAAAAATGGATTTTAAAATTGGACTGATTTCTTTGGGTTGGTGTGTCCATATAACGTGTGTGGAACACTGGGCAAAGCTAACAATCAGCTTGGATTGTATTGTTGGACAACTGCCTAGTATCAGTGTAAGAGTTTTCTGGTTGAAGTTCAGTCTGTTTAAAACAGGGGAGTGTATTGGTAGACCGAGGAAGGTGCTTCAAAGCTCACGATATCTGCATCTCTTGACGTTGTGCTTTTCATTTCTCGGCTACTTTTCATTTGCCATTACTGCAATCTGACTTCCAAGTATTATCAGACACGTCAAGGAAATTGCCTGATTGTAGGCTGGCTGGACAACTGACTGCTTTTTTATAGGTGTATTCTGTAATTTATACATGCATTTTTCATCTTATGATTAAGGTTCTCTTGAGTAAGGCTCTCTGTCTGCTGAAGAAATATGCAATAGGGCAGAATGTTTGTAATGGACTGCACTGTTTAAGTGAGAATTGCACTCCTGTTTCAGTGCTGCTTTGGTAAAGAGGGGGATGGTCACTTCAGCACAGCAATGTGTGTGAGAGGTTCTCTCCTTTGCTCAGAAGTGGTATGATTTGGCTTTATGGTTTTTCTCCATTCTAATAATAAAAATAATCTACAAGACCCTGACTGTTAATCCACTTTCTGTTCAAAATAGCAACAGCACTACAATGTGAATTTAGCCTATCACTACGTTAAATATTTAGTGGTTAGTAACAGTATTTCAAATACTAAATTTGTAAACTTGTTTTTGTTGAGTCTCTCTTGCTGTTTTCTTTAGGGCGTAGGGTTTTTGGCTTGGTTCTGCCTTGTTAGCTAATCATGCATTGGCCATTTATGTGTCTCGTTTCTGCAACATCTGCCTTCTGAATGTCAGATAATTCAGAATGACTCTGCGGGTGGCATTCAAAGATTAAAAAACAATCAGTGTAAGGCATGATTTTAAGTTATGTTGTAACCCAGGGTTTCAGGTATTAATGGATTGAACACATTGGAAGACCATTTCCCTCTGAGTTTCTTTAAAAGTTAAGTGTAAGAAAAAATGAAATTATTGAGGCTTATTTTACTTGTTTGTCTCTGAGGCTGAAAGCTCCATGTTTGGGCATCTTAAAAGTAGATGAGGGAAACACTAGAAGGAAAACTGCTAGGCTGAAACAAAGTCATGGATATATTAATATGTAAGTGCAAGTGTAGGTTGATGTAAAGTGATACTGTGCGAGTAACTTACAAGGTATTGCTGAGAGAAATAGCTGAAAGAGATATTTTTTTTGTGTATGTGTTTTAAGGAGAACGTCTCTGCTGCAGCTGTTACCAGTACTGGGAATTCTCTGGATTTACTACTACCTTATAATGGTGATGCCTTATAACCTATATACATCAGTGTCCCTGCTTTTGTGTGCTACTGAGAGCAAATGTCTTGTTAGGGGACACTGACTATCTTTCTTCCAAAGCTGGAAATAAATTATCGGTGTGACATTTTACTTTCTGAGTTTTTTTTTTTTTTCTTCAATACAGTGCTAAGATAAAAAGTCTTGGATGTGTGTTTCTTTTTATAGATTCAGCTCTGGTGTTGGGAGTATCAATGACTCCCATCTTCTCAGTATTCATTCAGTACTTAACTTGCTGGGGAGACTCCTTTTACTTATTCATCTAGGTACAGTTGGAGAAGGAAGGTAGAGGATATCTTCGATTACTTTGTGAATAACTGGAAGATTTTGTTGCCAAAGGAAATGGACTTTCAAAACTTTCTGCTTTCTTTCCCCCCCCCCCCAGCTAGGCAGGAATGACAAGAGCATGTAGAATCAGGGACTTTCCAGTTCTATTGTGGCAAATTCTAGGACAGACAGAGGTTTATTTCCCCTCCCCCTTCTTCTAATCCACAAATCTTTCTGGATATCCTTATAATGTGCCATTATGTACTGGAGCTGTTCAGTTTAGTGTACTTGTGACTGATGCAGAAATCAAAGGAGAGGTACAGGTTGCACAAGGACCTTTTTATGGAGACAGTAGAGATTTGTTTTTTAAAAAGGAAACCTGTGGTTTTTTTTTTTTTTTTGGTCAAATTTTTCTCACTTGTTTGAGTCTTGGTCTAGTTTGTTTACTTTACATTTTTAGTTAAGGTAGGCAACCAAGGACTTAAAATACCAGAGATTATGTTTATACTCCCTCCCACCCTGCCCTGGTTCCGGCAAGAATTGCTAGAGGTACTGAAGCGAGCGGTTTCTGCTGTGACAGCAGATTTTAGATGAAGTGTCACTTTGGTACTATTTTCCAGCTGATGAGTCTCTGTGTTGCTCCATTTTGCTGCCTTTGCAAGACCCCTCTTGCCACCACTGCTGCTGTACCCTAGAGATCAGCAATCTAAATGTACTGTTTTGCAGCGTCTGCCCAGTAACACAGGGCTATTGTCTTTCTATTCTGAGCTGAAAACTGTGATGATTCTAGATTAGGATGATGATGGGGTAGTGTGGAAAAGACACAAGAGTTTGTGTACATTTTTTGATTCTTTCTGATGGTGATAATCTTATCTGACATATTGTGTAACACCACTCAACTGGATTTGATTGAGAATCCAATTACATGTTTACTTGAAAACATGATCGTATGTGAGGTGTAAGCAGTCCTGACTTTAGACTTCAAGAGGGCAGGGAAATCTTCTCCTTTCATTAGTTCCAGGTAATCATGCTGCCTGTCCTGAATCTGTCACTCAATTACAGTTTCAATTTATCTTGTTCCCATTCTTTAGCCACTTGTCCTTAATTCGGTGGTCTAGAAATGGTTAACTCTGGTAAGTAGAGTTGGGAAATAAGCTATTTGGAGTTTCCTATGGGCCCTCCTAATTATTCATGTGATGAGGCTTACATAAGGGCTGCATTGCAGTTGGACTTCATTTGATGACAGTGTTCTGTATTTCTGTGTAAACAAAAGTCAAGTGATAAGGCATGGGCAAGCAAAGCCTATAGTTGAAACTAGGGAGGAGAAAAACTTTTCTGAGAGGATCTTAAGGTGGTCCTATCTGCTTAACTGTCAAGTTTCATTTTATAAAAGAATTTTTTCAAAGAAAATACTGTCAAGTATTTAAAAGAACTGAAAGAGCCTTCATTGCCATCATTGTTACTTGCTTCAGCATTTCTTCGGGTTCAGAGGTGAAATGAGTTAAACTGTACAGTTTTGTGTTGCCTGAGTTAGGGAAATATTAATTTAAAACAGCACAGATTTTTGTCTTTTGCTTTGACATTGAAATTGTAAAAGCAGGTTATTTGGGAAAAAGTCTTAAGTACCTGTGTTAGAGAAACTTGGAAATTCTAGAAAAAGTAAATAGGATGATCGACTAACACCCTTTTAAGGCCTCACTTAATACCTCTTGGCAATTCATGTACAACAGCAGTTAGCTTAAGAAGTTTTATGGAATTTTTTTTCTTTCTAAATATTTGTTACCTTAGCATATGCTAGAATAAACAGCTTTCTACCTCTTCAGCCACCATCCTCCGCCACCCCACCCCCCCACAATGTTGTTTGTAGTGCTAAAGGAAATATTCCAAGTGGAAAGAAGATTGACCAAAACACTAGAGCTTTGTTATTGCTGTATGGTTGGGTTTTTTTCTTCTCTTGAGGTTTCCTGTGAAAGCAGTGGTATTATGTGGTTGAAGCTGAGTGCAGCCATGGTGTGGAAGTTGTGTGTATATAGGTATGGGAGGCAGCTGTCTGATTCATAGCAGTTGGTGATGCAGAGTTTGTAGCTTGTGTTAATAGCCAGTTTTCTGACTTCTTGGCGCTGCTGAGGAAACAATGTGAAACAACTTTATAGATAAATATGTCGATATATCTGTCTGTAGCTTTTAATAAATGCGTGACTCTTGGAAGCCTTAGCATGAGACCCTCTCGGACCTTTAGGCACTACCACTATGCCATTCCTGCATTATTTAGCGTGAACTTGGTTTTTGGTTTCCTGGCAAAGTTTCTTGTTGGTTTTTAGGTATTGATCCTGGAAGACCTTGTGTGCACCTCCCTTTGTGTGCCGTCCCATTAGGCCTCGATGAAGTCAAAGGATCTCTTACTTTGATGTTAAGTGTTCAGAGGAATGAGATATTTGATCACAAGTTTTGTGGCAGGGACTGTAGCCATCTGAGTTGGTTTTACTGCTATGTAAACAGTTACTATAAGCTTAAATTTTTAAGTTAATTTGAAACAACTTAGTTTATGTAAGAATACTTGTTTTGAAAGCCTCTGTGCTACCTCAGGTACGTAAGGGACTATGACTTCTTATGCAGACAAACCACATGTGACTTGTATTAATGTTTTTTGAGAGCAGCTGGGAAATGCTCGGTTTAAAAGTATTCTGTGCCAAGACGAGCTGATTTAATTCAAACAAGACAAAGAAATGGGTTCTGACCCTGAATAAGCTTGTCAGGACAGACTTCTTCTTTCTGTCCCCAAGGAGCTGCAGCCGAATGTTGAGCAGACAGAAATGCTCCCAGGATCAGGTGTTGCTCCTTTGTGTGTGCTGGAGCTGAGGGAGGCTGGCAGACCAGTGCCCAGGCCAGCAGCTGTGTGCTGAACAGGAGGATTGTTCCAGAAATGGAGGCAGAGCTCTCCTATGCCTGTAATGTAAAACTGAGAGAACTGTTTCTAATTTGTCTGAGCTACCTTGCTGTGTGATTTATCTGTTTCATTTTCCAAAAGTGACTTTGCATTCATGAATTTAGAGTTCTGGTTGGATTTGTAATCTAATCAGGAAACCTGAGCCCTAATGAAAAATTAACCCCACAGCTAGAAAGAACATGAAGCAGAAAGTACTTAGCCTCGCTGTTATGCCAGCATAGATATTAGTTGTTTAAAGCAGATAGCAGTAGCAAGGAAGTGTTATTGACAGTGTATATGTCATCAGCTAACAATGTAGTTGACTTGTGAACCTGTCAGTTTACATTGAGGTGAATTACTAGGGTGCACTTATTTCATAGATATGCTGTATTCCAGAGCTAACATTTGCTGAGATGGTATTACTAGTATTGTTTTTATCAGTGGTAGCTCCAAAACTGTAGGTTTGCTAGTGCAGTGAGGTCTGTATGCAGGTTGCAATTAAATCAGGAGAATGATTTTATTTCTACAGTGAATTTGCTCAGCCTAGCCAGCAAGGAATTTCTTCCTGCCTGGAGTAGAAGCTCAACTGTGAGAAAATCAGGCAGCCTTTACTATTTCATATGTTATCAATAGTCAAGAATATGAAATTATCCCATACTTTGCTGATGAGACAGCAGAGCATGCCCTTTCACTCTGTTAGGTAAAAATCTCCAATGATAATGTTGGCTATTACAGCCAATAAGTTATTTAAATAGTTTTAACTGTTAATGGAAAACTAGTAGAAGTATTATTGAAGCATCACACCAGCATCAGCTGATCAGTTTCTAGATATTTTCTTTGACTTGAGCTATTTTCTAATATTTTTGTCCATCTTTACATAGCAGATGTTCTTCCCTACTGGCAGTATGGAAAAATGCTACCTACTGAATTTCTAGCATAGTTTCCTGAATTGCCCTGACTTTTAATGAACTTTTTAGAAGACTTCTTTGAAAGCATCATGTGAAGCCAGCAAAGAGCAGTGAGGTGGTCAAGTCTTCATAGGTCGCCTAAATACAGTGGCTCTGCATGGGAACAGGAGATTAGAAGAATTAATCTCTGATTTTTGATGCTACTGCTGCTAATGTGGATGTCTCTGCAGCTTTGCAAATAGGAAGAATTTACATGAAGGAAAGAATTAAAATTGGTGGCTGGCTTTCAAACATATTAAAATGTTTAACTGAACCAGAAGTACTGAATAAGGTGGATAATATTGTTCCTTTCTGTTTTGGAAGTTTTAAGCCAGATAGTACTAAATAAAGCAAGTGGGTTATTTTTCCTTTGCTGCGGAGTTTGGATTTACCAGCTCAGAGCTTTCAGTCACTGCAGGAACAGTCTACCTTCTGTTTTGAAACAGAGCAACTTCTGTTCGTTAGAAACAGTCAACAATAAATATGAAGACATTTTCTGCAGTTTGGTTTGGAACTTGGTGAATTGGGTGTTATGGATACATGCTTTTTTTTTTTTAAACAAGGAGCAGCAGGAAAGTCGTACAGTGGTTTTTGTTCCAAGAATGTTGCACTGAAAGTTGACAGAGTGAAGGCACTGGTTGGAGCAGACTATCAAAACACTGCTTTTTAGCTGTCTTGTCCTATTGTGAAGTGTCTAGTTGTTGTTTCAGTAGTGTTGGCTAAGTGATCATTTCAGTAATGATTAGTGACAACTTGTAATGTTCTTTTAACTGACTTGATCCTTCTTTTCTTCTACTGTATTATTTAACTGTGTTTAACTGGAAGTGCCTTGTAGCTTTAGGTATATTAAATGTATCAGTAACTTTGTGTTTGAGTTAAATGAAGTTGGTGAAATGTAATTCTTGGACCTGCAGCTCAGAAATGTAAAGCAACCAACCAGAGAATACATAACTGGGAAGACAAATTCTCAATATGGATGTGAAAGAAATCAAAACACTTTTCAGAGTTACAGTATTCATGGCATGACTATGTAGTGGTTTCTGGATTTCTGAGGGCTGGGAAAGTCTGTGTGTGGGTAGGTGGGTGTGTGGATGTTTGTGAAAAGGAAAGAGAAATCTGGGTAAAGAAGGTGATAATTAAGAGTTTTTATTTGCAGATGTAGAAAAACCCTCTGAACTTTCTTTAAAAATAGAATATCTTTCTTTAAAAGAAGTAGTGGACTTCTAAAATAGACACATGTTTAGCTGTTATGAAGAAGAAACTAGCTGAAGCCTAGTGTTGATGTGACAGACAGTTTTTTTGTAATCTGGATAATCTTGAGTTACATCAGTTTGTTTTCTGTCATTCTTAAAAATTACGTTCCTGTCGTGAATAAAGATTTTGTTCCTTGTTTCCAAGTATACTTGTGACACTCCTGATTTCCCTAAAGGTGCTGGTGACTTGGAATGTGAGGAAGTTCCTGAATGTATGCACTCAATTTCATGAAATAGTTTTCTTTTCAAGTTATTCCTTTAACTTTTGAGGTTAAAAGATTATTTTTTTTCTTTGAGGAAGTGTGCAGGTATGGTGTCATTGCTCTGCAAGTAGGAGTATTCAGCTTGTGAACCAGAAAGCCACTGTCAATTCTGGTTTTGAGATTAAAATACTGTGTGGGTATTATTAGGTCATTCTTTGGTGTACTGTGATGCTGTGGGCGACGTTTTATGAAACCAGTTGTGTCACAAAACTGTGGTTTGTTTGGTTTTGACTCTGGTAATGATACTGTAGCTATGAGTGTGCTTTATAAGAGGTGGTGTACTTTTTACAAGCTTAGTGTCTTTGGATGTGTTAGGCTGAGTGGGCCTTGGCTTACAATAGGTACCTGAATTATCCCAAAATCCTTGTACTCTAAATGTGACTGAATTTAGGTTTGCATGTACTCAGACTGGTTTTGTGGGATGTGGTGTGTTGTTTTGTTTTTTTTAATACTTCCCCCTTTTCTGCCTTGCATCTGAATAAATGTTATTCTGCAGCTTGGTAAACCAGTTGTGACCACAGTTTCTTGTGGGGCTGGATAACTTATTTTTCACCACACTACTTTTGGCAGTACTGTTTCATTGCAGCTGAATTCTTGCACACTCAAATATCTGGAAACAACACATCTCTAAAATACTAGCAGCACTTGCTTTCATGACTCATTGTTGCACTCTTCATCAGGTTTCCTTAAACTTTCTTTTGATTAAGTTTTTTTTTCATCTTAAATTATAAGACATTGTTTAGCAGATTTAATCTGTTAAGCATTCAGTCATGTAGCAGAAAGATACTACAGAAAGTATATTCCTTTTTCTGAAACTGCCCTAATTACATAATTAGTACCAGGCTCTGGTAAGCTTTACCAGCAGTGTGACTCAGCCTCTCCTTACAGCTATGTGCTCCAGAGCAGGAATGTTAAGAGCTACTAACTTATGTGTTGAAGCTAAATTTTGGAGGAAAAAACCCCACTAATTTGCAAAAGGAATATAGAGTGCCATGCACATATATAATTACTTTCTTCGTGAATCCTTATACACAGAAAGATAGACTTGGTTCCCTAATTGTACTGCCTGACTGCAGTAGTTGTAGACACTAGTCTAGACAGACTAAAGACCTTGCTTTCCTTCATTTTTCCTTTCAAATTGTGACCTCTGTGTTCTTAAAGGAGTTGACTGTCAGGATCTTTAACCATAAATTTTTCACAATAGTAATCTTTACTGGCCTTCAGTATTGTCAGTGCTAGTGACTGATATGAAACACCACCAGTGAAATCAAGGTGGTGTTTCAACTTCGATGCATGAGGTTACAAGTCATAAAAATCTAAAATACATTCTTCAGTAGAAGCCTTGAACTTGCAAGAAGTAAATGCACTCATGTAAGAGACAGGTTTAATGTGCAGTTTAAGGCCATCCTTCCATCTTTGATGTGATTTTTGGCTATTGGACTTGATACATAAATATATCCAGAGCATAGTCATCAAATTGTGGACTCCTAGCTGGGTGAAACCGTTGGGAAACTATAGTTCTGGTGACACAGGGCAATCGTGTAAACCCACAGCCACAAATGGCTCAGCTTGTGGTAAATTTACTGTGAGGTAAACTCAGGGTTTACATATTTTCATGTGTTGGCTCTGAAGGCATTTCTTTGATTTCTGACAGGCCTTTTGGAGATGTTAGCTTTCCTAGACCACCTAGGAAAGGGACGTGCCCTTCAGGCCTGAGCCAAGTATTTGGGATGTCTCTGCTGCCTGGACAGCTGTGCAGTGATGTCTGGAAGTGCAGTGTAAGCAGACTAAGGAGCTGAAAGCGTACATTGTGTTTTCTAAAAGACTAGAAGCTACTGCTCACATTAAACTGAAATGAGGTAGCACCTTCTGGTGTTCCTTTTTGTGCCTTTTTTAAAAGGTGAAAAAATATTCCCATGGATAATATTTTCAGGGTTAATCCTTCAGGAGTACTCAGCGAGTGACTTGAATATTTCAGGGTATGTTCACATATTTGGTACAACGTGGTGTCCAGAACCTGAGAAAATGCTAACCACACTAATAGTACAGCTGAGCATCGTGTTCCACTGTGCTGTGACAGCAGATGCTTACTAATGTTTATTACTCTCTAAAGTTCCTTGTTCATGCTCCCTGATGAGGAGAGGCAGCCACTCCAGGCTAGTTAGCTATGGAGATCAAGTGTCCATAGGCCCTTTCAGTATCGGAATATGTTTGATCCGTGATTGTTGGCTTGAGGGTTTGTAATTTGTGACTTTATTGCATGATACAAATGTGCCTGCATTTGTATGTGGTATAAAGTGAATTTTGAACTTTGATTTTAGGAAGGCCTAACTCCTTGTTTCATTTATTAGTAATAAAATATAAATGCTTCAGGTGTTAACTCCTAAGTTAAACTTACCAGCATTTGCTTACATCTCACTTTATAGTATTGTGCTAATATTTGTCTTCCAGCTTTCTGAGAGTGTTGAGAAATATAACACTAAAAGTTTCCCCAAAAAAAGGCCAATAGCACAGTAGAACAATTAGAAAATAAAAACCTGTTTGCCTTAGAAATGTCGTTTCTGTTACCGGTTTAGTTTTAATCAAATTGCACTTGGATTTGGAGGCGTTCCAGTTCTGCACTTGACAGGCACGTGGAAGCTTATGTTAGTGCTGCTTTTCCATTGCAGCTGACCTTGTCTTGAACTAGAAATAATCAAGGCTTGTACAAATCCTGCAGCACAGTACCCCCTTCTCTCTCAAAAGTCAAATTGTTCTTGAAAGCTGTGGATTTCTTTGCTCATTAGAAGGGTAAATTAGTTCACAAGAAATAACAAGAAGGAGGTTTGGATAAAAGCGTTCATTCATGTTAAAAGGAAAGATAGTGGAGGTCTTCTAGATCTACTGGAGTATCTTTTAACTCTTCTGTGAGAGATGAGGCTGAGGACGGGAATGTGCAGGGCATTAGGAGGTCTATGTGAGGGCAGGCTTGGGCCTTTCCACTCCCGTGTTTTCTTTTCTTGGTGAAAATACAGGACTGCCTGTCAGTGTGAGGATGCCATCTGCGTTGCACAGCCTGCTAGCTGCTACAGAATTTCACAATAATTAATCTGAAATCATAGTGCTAAACTGTTTTTTGACTACACACAGTGGCTGTCCAGAGATGCATCTATTGTATGGTGCTTCAGGAATCCAAGTGAACACAGCAGACTGCAAAGCTGCCTTGGCCTGGCACTGCAAATGTAATTCCCAGCATGAACAGTTAATGGGTACATGAGCTGATTCAGATGCAACAGCTGAAAAGGGTGATTGTCTTATGAAATTAAATTTGTGTGCAAAAATAAGAGGTAGAGCAGAACTGGACAAATCTAGTTAGAGCAGTGGTACATTTCCTCAATTTAATTCCAACTTTCCACTTGTTGTCTTCTCATTACATGCAAACTGGAAGTGACAGACTACAGCATTGAAACAGAATATTCTGCATTTCAATTTTTAAATAGATTTTTTTGTTTGTTTGCAGTAAAACAAGTTAGCCTACTTGATAACTTAATGACTGATTTTTGCTGGATGTTTTAAGCTAGAAATGTAATGGTGATGTTTAATAGGTACACATGGATTGAAGGGTTGCTGATACCTTATTATCAGCATCTTAACAGAACTTGGAAGTAAAATGGGAACCATATAGATCCTGCTGTAGCTTCTACCATAAACCCTATTATATTTTAATTCCAAGACTTTCTGATGAGTTTTTACTCTCTGTCATTGAGAAATCTGAATCAAAATACTTACATGATATGTCTGAAAGTTCCCTGGTGTCTAAAGGCAAGCATGCAAAATACCTGACTGACTTACGCTTGCAAGGGAGCTCTTGTAAGCCTAAGCCGAGTAACGCTTGGACTCTGCCTAGTTTCTATGGACTCTAGGCACACACAACGGCTGCTGTCAGAGCTGGGCACAGTCTAGACCATGGCAGCCGTGGCAACTTCAGAGAAACATTGATGGGAGCAGTGCCCAAATGTTATGTATGAGTGGTTGAGTTAGTTGCGGTCAGCTAGGTCTTGTGGCCCTGGCTGGGGGACTGTGCCTCTTGCAGATGAAGCAGGGTCACAGATTGGGAGCTGATGGAGGGAGTTGGACATGTATTGGATGGCCAATCGTCACAACTTGGCTGCTGAGAAGTGTCTCATGTAATTGCTGTAACTTGCATGTCCTTTTTGTATTTTAATACCGGTGAATATAGTCCTACTGGTTGATGGCATCAATATGAAGTTATACCATTAACTGGTACCACTGAATACTAGTGATTAAGGCATCCAGAAACTGGGTTAGTTTCTGCAGAAGTGGCACTGTTAACAAAAATATCCCGAATGTCTCACACTTTGCTTTTGTATATAAAAATGGGTTTTATTCCATTATTCATTTGATGATTAAAGTCCTCCATGAAGGCTTGGGTTTTTTTTTTTTTTGCTATTGTAAGCACCCGAAACAGAAGGATTCCACTATGAAGGAGTTATTTATAGTACAGTATGTTTATGGTTTTCTCAGAGGCAATTGCCTAGCTGGCACTTGAAAAAAGAAGAAAACAAATGACCTGGACTTTACCTGAGGTTTGCCATAACAATGCAGGGGGTTGCTTTGATGCTAACTTTAGGAAGTAGGGTAATGTGGTATTACTGATAGGCATGGGATTTCAGTGTAACTTGTATTTTGTGTTGTTCTGAAGTGGAGTTTAAAAAAAAAAAGTCATTCTGATATTTATTATCACAGGGAAGGTGACTGGAAGGTGAGGGATTGACTTGTGCTTTTATGCCTCTTACAAGCTATGGATATATGCATACTAAAACAATTCTCAGGCTTTTTGTATTTGTTTCACTGCCCACTAAAAACCTCTTGGTGTATGTTGAAGAGGACATTGCAAAACTACATGTATACTAAAGGTAGTAAATGGTAATGCACCAATATGAGCATTTCTTTTACCTCTGGTGTTATTTGACACTGCAGACTGTGTTGCCGCAGGCAGTGGAGGTGCAGAGGCTATTGTACCGAGATGTGTTGGCAACAGAACACAAACTGGGTGGTTGGTGGTTGCTGGCATGAGCCAAAAGGTCTGTTCTGCATCCTTGGTGCTGTTAACAAGAGGTAGACTTGGCATCCGTCATATGCCAGCCTCTCTCATATCCTTAAACTTTCTTGAGAGGTGAAGAAAGTGCATTAATCACAGAATGGTGGGGGTTGGAAGGGACCTGTAAAGACCATCTAGTCCAACTCCCCTGCTCAAGCAGATCCACCTAGATTAGTTCGCACAGGAACCCATCCAGGTGGGGTTTGAAAACCTCCAGAGGAGACTCGACTCCATCCCAGGGCAGCCTCTGCCAGGGCTCCCTCACCCTCACAGGAAAGAAGTTTTTCCTTAAGTGGATTTTTTTTTGTGTTCCAGCTGCAAGATCCTGCAGTCTTTCCTCATAAGGAAGATGCTCCAGTCCTCTGATCATCATGGTGGCCCTGCGCTGGGCTATCTCCAGAAGTTCCCTGTTCCTTTTGAGCTGAGGAGCCCAGAACTGGACACAGGACTCCAGATGAGGCCTCACCAGGGCAGAGTAGAGGGGGAGCAGACCTTGACCTGCTGGCCCCACTCTTCTTGATGCAACCCAAGATGCCATTGGCTTTTTTGGCCACGAGGGCACATTGCTGGCTCATAGTTTATTATCAACCAGCACTCCCAGGTCTCTCTNGATCCACCTCACTGTCCACTCTTCCAAGCCACACTGTCTGAGCTTTCTGATGAGGATGTTTTGGGAGGCAGTGTCAAAAGCCTTGCTGAAGTCAAGGTAGATGACATCCACTGCTCTCTCCTCATCTAGCCAGCCGATTATATTCTCATAGAAGGCTATCAGGTTGGTCAAACAGGATTTCCCCTTGGTGAATCTGTGTTGAGTCGCCCTGATAACCATTTTTTCCTGCATATGTTTTGAGATGGCATCCAGGATGAGTTGTTCCGTCATCTTTCCAGGGCTGGAGGAGAGGCTGACTGGCCTGTAGTTTCCCAGGTCCTCCTTCTTGCCTTTTTTGAAGACTAGAGTGACATTGGCGTTTCTCCAATCCTCAGGCACCTCACCGGTCCTCAATGATCGACTGAAAAAGATGGAGAGAGTGGCTTAACAACCATATCAGCCAGCTCCCTCAATACTTGTGGGTGCATCCCATCAGGTCCCATAGATTTATAGGTGTTAATCTTGCCCAACAGGTCTCTAACCTCATCCTCGACCACCAAGGTAAAGTCTTCTGTTCTCCAGACTGTTCTCCTATTCTCCGGTATTTCAAGTGAAAACTAGTTCACACAAATACATTCAAATGCTCATTTAGGGTTGTGGATCATCACACAAGCATGAAAAACTTTCATGTGTGCTAGCAAAAACACTGACAAGCTTATGCAATCAGAAATACTAGGTGTCTTTGGGATTAAATATGTTTAGTGTTCTTCTGTCCCTGTGAAGAAGTCTATTTTATGGGAGTAGTTTGATGAGTGTAAATGTAATGGAAAGGAGAGAGAAATTGCGATGCTGAAGTAAGGGCAGGAAACTGTTTTCAGGATTTGGAGACCTTTTCTTTGTTTCTCATTTTGTATTGCCAGCTACCCTTCATTAAATGTTTTATTAGGTGCTTCTGGATTTAATATTTCATATACCCACATGTGAAACTTAATTGTGCAAAATTTAATAGGCTTAGTGTGGTAAGAGAGGAGTATTGGACAGACTCGAGTTTACAGATTAACTTGTTTCCTGCTCAGCTCTGCACGTGGTTTGAGTGATGTCTGAACTGATGCTTTTTTGAGCAAGGTGAGAACAGTCATTTCCCCACAGCATAGTTTTAATGAAAAAAAACTTCAAATGTGCCTTCATTGTCATCTTCTTTCCAACATGCCACTTCTGCCTAGATATTGCTGTCTGAAAGAGTAACTTGTGAGTTTATTCTTTTCTTTCTGTAAAACAAGAATAATTTGATACTTTGCCCTTCATAGGTCACCCTTAAAAGTTCTTGTTTGCCTGTTTCTATTCTGTACAGGTGCTGGGAAGCTGTATGGTAGATATTGTGATAATTCCTGTAGAGTAATATTTGCAATACTTAACATGGAAATGCAAAATAAAAACTTCACCATTCATGCTTTAAGATATGAAAAGTTTAATATATTAAATGAGAAATATCTTGATTGTGAATGTGTGGAAATTCCTGAGGAAAAATTAAATAATGGGAAGGTTTTTAAATGAACAAGTACACAGATAAAATTGTTCAGTATCTGAAAGGAGATGTATGTGTGTACATATGTAGGCCTATCTATATCCTCATATATATAAAATATTTAAACCACTGGTACAATTTTCCATCATTAGAAATAAACTAAGTAGGATCTCTGTCAATGAGATATTATGATATTGTCTAGTTTAAACAGGAATCAATTCTGGGAAGTCTGTTGTTTTGCAAAAACACAGGGTATTGACCCCTATGATTATTGTAGTCCCTGAAATGTGTTGCCTCTGTTCCAGCTGACAATATTTTTAGCAGAGACATTGTGAACCTGTTCTATTGGGAGATTAGTTCCAGTACAATACAGTGCATTACAGTGCCACCAAGGGCTATTTTAGCCCTCCCTAATTAGACAGCTTGTCACAGTATACTGAGGTAGAATGGATTTAGGGGATTAACTTTCATGTGTGTGGCCTGGAGGCTCTTCAAAGTACACGTAAACGTTGGGTGTGTTCATGCTTTGGAGAGGAGGAAAGGGAAAGATGCAAGGGAAAATGTTGTTTGGGAAGTTGCCACATCTAAAGAGGTGTCATTGGAAATAGGTAGAAAACACCTGATTGTATGTAATTAAGAGAGTAGCCTGAAAAACAGGTGAGATGGGGCCATGTAAAAGACAAAATGGGTGAAGTCAAATTGGTTGTGGAGAAGAACTGCAGTGACAGACTGTCAGGCTGGGAACAGGGCAAGGAGAGATGACCAAAATTAACTCTCACATTTTAAAGCGTGGGCAATCACTTGCTTTGCTGACAAAGTTGACCACATTAAGACATGAGAATGGGAAAGATTTGGCTGTAAGCAGAAAGAAAAATTACTTTCCCAATTGATGTGTGGTCTGGAGGAGGAGGAAATGTTCCTATAGCAGGTCCTGCAGCAGAATCTGATGTGCATGAGGATTGTTAGTTGCTGGACCACACATTTGGTGTGAACAGTAAGGCTTTGAGAGCCCTGAGGTTCAGGTAATGCACTCACACTATTTAAAAGTGGCCAGAAATCAGGTTGAAGGTGAGGCATTTGTTGCTTACTCATTAAAGACATTACATTGGCTTGGTGCTAAACTTGCCAAGAGAGCCATATAGATCTCAGAATATGGAGTATCTCTTGAGTAGACATCAGGTGGAGTGATGAAGATCTTTTGTCTGCATTGCTTTTTGGGGAAGATGTCTTTCACACCCAATGTAGGCATGATCTCTCTCTGGTTACTGTCTCCCAGCCGTGGTGGAGGGGACATTGGGTAACAGCAGTTATAAAATGAGAAAGGAGCCATCTTTGGTGTGAGGCTTTCCTGATGTGAATTTTGCTTTGTTTTTCCTTTGAGCTACATACGTGCTAGTGAAATGCTAGTTTTCCTCTTGGCACTGCCTTCATATTTAACGGTAAGTTAGGCAGGAAAGACACTATAATTGCTGCTGTTTCTCTGGATGTTGTGTTACTACTTGGGGAAATGACTGAGACAGTAACAAGTTGCTGGTAGCAACAGAGATTTCTGCCAGCTCTGAGAAAATATCTTGCTATGACCTCATTATGGTCACACACAAGGTACTTACATCTTGCTATAGTGCTGGATTTTATTGCAACAGAGAGCTCTTGGAGGTGCTGCTGGGCACCTCCAGCAGGGAGGTATTTGCGAGGATTCTCATGGGAAGTCTCCGAAGACCAACACAAAACTGCTCACTTCACAGTTCTGTCATCACTGTAATAATTGTCATGCAAATCATCGATATTTTAGGCATGCATGTGGTCACTCTGAGTATTTACTTCATAGTAGAAAGGAGAAATTTATTTGGCACCTGTTAACTGCAGCAGTTCCTCAGTGTAGGAAATTAACTTTGAACTTTTTTTTTTTTTCAAAGAAGATATAAAAACTTTTACTTCATTTATTTTCATTCTAAGTTGTCAACCTTTATTCTGTAAGTTAGTGCTAGAAGCCTTTCACAACTGGAGGGAAGCTGGATTTTTGGGATGCACAAAAGGTTACTTGTTTTTTGAAAATGTGTTTTCCATTTCATTTTCTAGTAATGGTCTTTCTAGGCTTTCTTGTGCTAAAAAACAATGAGAGAAGTACCTCTGGAGCTTTAGAAGCCTTCAGAGTTCATTCCTGTAAGAACAATGGATTGCCTTTGTGCTGTCTGCACTGGATTAGTGAAAGAATAAGAGTGCTTAGTCTGAAAAAGAAGCTTGCCCTCTAACTGACTTTGTGGCATTAAAATAAGGCAGTAGAATAACCTACTGAGTTGGCATTTTCTAAATATTTTTATAGCCAGTGTGCTGAAATGCTTTATTTGCTCAACTTTCCACTTGTGTAGAATGCTCTTATGAAAGGCATATGATTAATTTCTTTGAAGACTTTATTTCTTAGAAAGAAATGCTGTTTTATTAGAAAATGCTCATTAATTTAGAATAAAGTAATTTTATGATGAAATTCTGTACATATTGCTCAGATTTGTGTTTAGTAGGCATAGATTCCAGTGGTTGAAGTTGGCTGTTAGTGTAGGAGCTATGTAAATCCTGAATTATTTTTAGCATTCTTACTTCATTTAAAGGAAAAAACCCTTATGATAATGACGTGTTATTAGAGAGAAAATCTGTGACCTATATTACACACTCTACGTCCTTAAATGCAAATACTGTTTGTAGAATACTTATGCCTATTTTGCACATCATATAGTATTTCTTTTAATGATATTTTTCAAAGGTTTGCTTAATTTCCACTCCACACTAGAGGATATGCTGACAAGGGAGGTACCGCCTCATCAGTAAGGAGCTTTCTGTGAAAGAATTAATGGACAGAAAACCTTACAAATTAATGATGGTTATTCTCTAGTGTCACACAGTGGGATATATTGAAATCTTTATAATAAAGATTCTGAAAAATACTTCTAACAGCAATGCACATCCCTGGGTGAAAAATTGATACACTGCAATAAAAACATGATACATCATGGTGTGTGTGGTTTTTTTAATTGTGTGGTTTTGTTTTTTGTTTTCTTTTTTTTTTGAACATAGGATATTTCTAACTTAAAGTATATGTGTACTGATATAACTCAAATTAGTCTGCAGCAGTTGGAGACTAGCTCCCTCTCAGCCAGCATTGTCATGGTCATAGTAGATCAGTAGGCAACTTTGGGCCTTTATGTTTTCATTAGATTTTTGGAACAGGTTTCACATGTTTAGAACATTTTGCCATAGTTTCCCCTAAAGGGATATAATTTGTGCACACTGAAACTGCTCTGTGATCCAAAATGAAGAAGTCAGGGGAATTTGCTTCGAGACGGCTGAGGCACTCCAAACCAAATGCTAATGTAGACATGGCCCTTAAAGCAAGGAATGTGAAATGAGTATGGTCTGTGTGTACAGATCTTCAGCTTGACATTGTGTAACCAAAAGTAGTCACATTGAGATGAATACAGATACTTCAAGTTTGATAGAAATGGATAATCCATATAAAATATTCCATGACTTTGTATGTAGCAGCCCTACTGGTGCTTTACCACCACCCAGATGGCCTCATTTGCCCCCTGTCTTTTAAGCTGCACACTTTTGGTTTGATGTTTTGGTTTCTTTTTTAATAAAAACTGCTGCTTTGAGGATTTGGAAATACTTTTCAAAAAGGTAATTTTCTAAACAGATTATTAGTTAATAACAGGATAACAGGTTATGTTGGCCAGAGTTTTTCTTCCGGATAGTTAACCATTAAACTGATTGAATCACAAACCTCCATAATTTTCTTTAGTCGTGGACCCAGTACATGAAACGATTTTGAGAAGACTATGAGAATATTGAGAATGCAGAGAAATTAATCAAAGGACAGGATATAGGAAATCCAAGAGTACTGGATTCTATGAAGTAGTTTATCAGAAACTGAACAAACTGAAATAGAAGCTGAAATTTGTCTTAGTGGGGAAATAATGAGGAGTGAGACACTCTTCTCTGTAGAATTTGTTAGATATTGGTTTTTTTCTTTTCTCTGAAGGTATGATACGCTGCTTCACTGAAACCAGACATTTCACAGGTGTTCTGGGTGGCAAAGCTCCTTTCCTGTCAAAGGGAAAGAAATCTGTGCCTTCTTGTTCTTGTAGCAAGGAGGCTTATTTGAGATCATATGTAGGCTTTGGGGGTGCTTGCTCCTAAATTACTACTTAAGCATCCTGTATTTTTGAAATATGCTATTAAAAAAAAATAAATCAAACTTTACAAAGAAAGCATGAAGAAGTATGAGAACTGGAAAACTTGATTTCAAAGTCTGAAATGACTCATGGAAGTTACTCTGGTAGTGTGTGGTATATATCAGAAACATTCACAGTTCTGGGCAGGTGGTCAACTTGGAAGTTGGAGGATGAGCTCTTTAGGGAAGGTAACATTTGCGTGAACAGTTTCACAAGTGGAGTTGTGATACAGTCAGTACTACGACTCAGACAGCATGATGAAAAATTCTCATTTTTCAATCAGGAGTTCTTTTCAGATCTCTTATCTGCATTGCTTGTATGCACTTCTCTCTCTAGTGATGAGAATTTGTAATAGTTCTTTTTGTATCTTCCAAAACAGAATTAGACCACAGCTAGCCAAAGAGAAGATTGAAGGATGCCATATTTGTACATCTGTCACACCTGGTGAACCTCAAGTATTCTTGGGAAAAGATAAGGCCTTCACTTTTGATTATGTCTTCAACATTGACTCGCAGCAAGAAGAGATCTATATACAATGTATAGAAAAACTGATTGAAGGCTGCTTTGAAGGCTATAATGCCACTGTCTTTGCTTATGGCCAAGTAAGCTTTACAATTTTGTCTTAAAGTATTTGTTTTGGCAGAAATAGCTTCTTGTAACTGGTCTTTCTCTTAAATTTCAGAATACATGAAACCTGTTTTTTAGTGTCTTCATTTTATTTTAAACAAGGTATCCTGTAAGAGACTGTTTAGGCATTTGTATAGATTCTGCAGAATGGCAACACAGCAAATGCGTTCAGACAGTAAGTCTGAGTTAATAGCAATGCTGAAAATAGAATGAATCCACATAATTCCCGAGTTCACCTTAATGCAGCAATACAAATTAATGACTTAATCATTTGATATATAAAGATTTTACTTCTTTTCTGAGCAGTTATCCATCCCTCTGCATTTTAAGACACATTTGGGAACAGGAATTTTTTTAAAATAGGTCCTAGGGAACTTGAGACCACATTGTTTGTGGGCAAAATGAAGAGCTGGATTCCAAAATTGGAGAACTTTTTCATAGGGGCCACATCCTCTCAGTACACTGGGCGTACATTTTACTTCTCAAAGTTGAACTGTCACTGAGCACAGTGGAGAGAATCCATTACTGTCTTCTGAATGTTCCTTTAGGAACTGATTATATAAAATTTGTCTGAACACTAATTTTTACCACTGTTAAATGTCATCTGAAGTTAGGTGAAGTCTAGTCCTAGTGAAACAAAGCAGTTTGCAGATCCAGTTTAGTAATTATGTTCAGCTATGTGATACTATCTTTATTTTAGACTTGACCCACTAATGAAGTGACAACACAACACTACTTTGTCTTCTGTAGGACTTCACATTTAATTAAGCTATTTTCCAAGTGAAGATACAGCTTGCATTCTTTAGTGCTGTTTATAAATTGAGAACAATGATTATATTCTACTGGAAATATTCAGACATCATAATTAAGGGAGTCACTTGATCTACTTCAGAGTAGAATTGCAAATGATGTTTCTACCTCCAAAATACATGCTTTAATTAACAGTCTCAGTTGAAAACATTAACTATTCTTTCAACCTCAGAGATGATAGCTAAAGGCTGTTGTAAGCAGCTTAGAGGAAGTTTGTAGGGAAAAGGTTATGAAAGATTGAACTGGTTCCTGTTGCTTTTTGATGTGATCTATGGATAAACAGAAGAGTTTGTTTAACTTCTGTTTATCTGTTTTTCAGAGTGACCTGTTGTGCGTGTTAACATTGTAAAGGCTGCCTTGGCAGTTACTATCTAGCACTAATGTTCACAAACTGCATTTCTCTGTAGTGATTGGGTATTATTAATGTGCTCTAGTGACTACTTCTTTTTCGATTTAGACAGGTGCTGGCAAAACATACACTATGGGCACAGGATTTGATGTCAACATAACAGAAGAGGAACAAGGCATTATATCACGTGCTGTTAAGCATCTTTTCAGATGTATTGAAGAAAAAAAGCAAGCTGCTATTAAACAAGGACTTCCACCTCCAGATTTTAAAGTGAATGCGCAGTTCTTAGAGGTAAAAATGATCTGTGTTTGTCTGTGTAACTTCATGTATTTATTTGGAAAAAAATAAAACATTCTTTTCTGGTTACTACTTTTACATTTTTTTCCCACGAGGTGTTTTTAATTAATCTTCATAACATTCCCTTTTGAAATCTTGCAGTTAGCTCCAGCTCTTCAATTTATTAAAAAAAAGCCTTTTTATCTTATTCCAATTATTTTAGTTGTTTCCTTTACAGTATTATTTTAAAGAGTAGAAATAGTTATATTAGTGTTTTTCTGCAGCACACATTTGTTTTGGTTGTCTGCTGCTCTGGACGGTCATTCTTTACAAAACATTAGAACAAGAAACAAACCAACACCCCCATCCAAAAAAAAAAAAAAAATCCCACCAAAAACCTCACTTGTACTTTGTGCCTTTGAATAGTGACTGTACTTTGTCTGCTTTTGTCACTCCACCATATATTTGCTTAGCTTTCAAAATTTATTCAGGACACTTGTTATATTTCTTTCACCAAAGGAGAAATTTAGCATAAAAGTACTTCTTTCTGCAATCCACAGTGATTTAAGATTGGACTTCTCTATCACTGTTCCCTCTTGCAGTCACAGAGAAAACCTGGGTCAGTGCTGTGGAAAAAACATTTGCTTTGTCTTTTCATGTAGATACAGCTACTGGTAAGAGAGGCCGTAATATCTGTAATATTCCAACCTGCAGCAACTGTTTAAGTCTTGCAGCGTTTCTGCTGTCTCCTGCCCATGAAACTGTTTTTCAAATTGATTGGTTTGGGCCTAGCATATTTACGTTCAGTACTGAGCTGCAAAATCTGATACTTTAAGCACATCAATTTAAGTAAGAGTAGGAGTAAACATGCATTACTTGCTTCTGTATTTCCAACTTTATTTTGTGGAGAAATCCCCTCACTTTTACTGAAGAGAAAAGCTGTTGACTTTATTACTACTGAAGTAAACTAGGTGCTTTAGTCATATGTTGCTATGTTTGTTTTAAAGATTAACAAGCTGGCATTAGTTTTGCACTAGTATAGGTTTTTCACTGCTAACTTTAAGCAGAGCTTTTTGTTACTCTGGCTAATGTTTGCTAGAGAGAGAGTCTATGCTTGAGCATGGGCTGTGAGAATGCTGTACTCTTCTGTTCTCTCTGTTTGAACATTGAGAAGCTGCAGCTTCATTTCTGCAACAATAGTAGTGTGAGGAGTAGAAACCAGTGTAGTTTCTTGATTGCTTGTGGGTTTTTGTTTTTTTTTTTTATATATATGACTGCAAGAGTCAGAAAATACAGATGAGTAATTCAATGTTACAGTGATAATGGTAGATGGAATTGCAGCCATGATGACAAATTTCAGGTGAAACACACATACACATCTGTCTTGTTTATCTAATTTATAGAAAGGTTAAATGAGATATATATAGAGAGTAGTTTCTGCCTTAAAATGTCTGGGTTTTGGATAGCTTTTTTATTTTACGAAGGTTAAGTTGCTTTCCCAGAAAGCCTTTTCTGATTAGTTACGTATTATATACCACTCTTGTCTCAGTCAGTATCCTCTTCCCCATCCTATCTACCATTAAAACTGGATTACATAAACAATGATTGCCATTGAACATGTTGAAGCAAGGCTTTATTTTAGAGTAACTTTGAAGGCTGGCAGTTGGATAACTATTGGAAACAGTGACTTCTGATACTTTCTTGCTTTTGTTTAGTTTACTGCAATCTGTCTTAACTCCTTGCTTTCCTGCTAACTTTTCCAAAACACAGGCCATTGCAGTCTCATGTAATTTGGGTGTATTATCAGGATCCTCTCTAAATTATGGCACAAGTTCGTTTAGCAAGGTGAAACATTAGTAAGAAAGCTCCTAATTAGAATATTAATACCTAATAATTACATATAAGAATGTATATGTAAAGAATTAAAAGCATCATATTCACAAGTACTGAGCCTTTTCTTCTCAGGGATGGATTTTCACTTGTGAGAGGAGAAAGCCCTTTGCTTTCAGTGTATGAGAAAGCATATTGGGTGAGTACAGATCTGTTGCAGTGGTTCTTTGGCTTTTACCTAGGGACTTTGATCAAGTATTTAAACAATCTGGCCTAAGCTCTACTGGAGTGAATCAACATAACCAAATTAAAGGCACTGGAACTGTTCCAGTGTACATCAGAAAGACTTGAGCCATGAGGTTGCCAGTGGGACCCTGCTTTTTCTGGGGGTTTTTTTTGTCTTTTTTTTTTTTTTTAATTGTTTGCCCTGATGATGTCTTCAATTGCATCTAAACACCTTTCTTAAAACTCAAAAAAATTAGGAAACAGTAATCCACCACCTCTACCACTGCTAACTGCATAGGAATTTTTCATGTCTTTCCTGGTTCTCATATCATTTGCTGACCTTGAAGTCTGATGTGCTTAATGATACTGAGTTAAACATCACTAAATATACCTGTATATTTAGTGTACATTTGGGAGACACGATGAAACAAGTAGTATACATTAAACAGCCTGAAACATGTAATAGTCACTGTTGCTCATAGAGTTGTGCCTAAAAGTTGAAACAATCTGGGGTACTAACCTATAGGTATTCTATGGAAGAAAGTACAACAGCCCTAGACAGGAAACCATGCCAGAGTACTTTTGGCCTGCTGGTTGGTGTCTTTAATAAGCAGCTTGCACAAAAACTATTATATGTTAAACTGTTCCTGCCTGAAAGGAATTTATCTAAATGAGAGAGAGAAGTAGAATTAAGGTGTGAGAGAGGAGATGAGAAAAGGTGTGATGGCAGGGAGAGCAAGTGGAGTGAGTTTCAGGTGTTTTTAGGAGGGTGCAGCCAACTGAATGAACAAAACAAAAGCCAAGCCCAAGGTAAAACCTGAAGACAGCAAGTACCTGCCACGGAAACCACTGCCGCTGTTGTTCTGCTGGCACTGCGTGCCTGCCCTTCCCTCGTCCCACCAAGGAATTTCCTCTCAGATCTGACAATGTGGAGGAAGTTACTGCTACTTTGAGTGGCATAGTAGTAAGGTGAGCAGATGACTTAATTTGCAACTGCACCGTCTACTATCCTATTGTAAGTTTACATTCTTCACAGCTTTCTTTTTTTTAAGAGCCTTGGCATTTGGATTTTTAGAACCTTCTGTATGTGCCATGCACAGATTTGGATGAATTTGTAAAGTAATATACCTTTTTTTTGGTCTGTCTTTCTGTTTAGCTTTACAATGAAGAAATTCTTGATCTGTTTGATACCACACGTGATATCGATGCAAAGAATAAAAAATCAAACATTAAAATCCATGAAGATTCCGCAGGAGGAATTTATACAGTGGGTGTTACAACCCGAAGTGTGAATGGAGAATCAGAGGTGATAATTGAAAATAAATTACTCTGTAGCATACCAAGTGCTTTATAAAAATGTTTTTGTCTGTTTTGATAAACAGTTAAAAATAAAGGTTATGTTTGCTAACATTTGCATCTCAGACAATTTAAGTGTAACATTTAGCTGAAATGTTTATATTTCTTTAGTTTCTGTAGACTTAAATCTGACAAATGTCTAATATTCAGTGCATACCACTTCCACTTAACACTAGAAAAAAATTTCTTAATAGTATAGTTCTGCTGGGAGAGAAAATGTTGACGTGTGTAAACTTAGTCTCCCAAATCACAGAATCTCAAGAGCTGGAAGGGACCTCAAAACGTCATCTAGTCCAACCTTCCTGCCAGAGCAGGACCACCTAGAATAGGTCACACAGGAACGCATCCAAGTGGATTTTTAATGTCTCCAGAGAAGGAGACTTCACAACCCATCTGAAGGGCCCAGAACTGGACACAATATTCCAGATGTGATCTCACAAGGGCAGAGTAGAGGGGGAACAGAATCTCTCTTGACTTACTGCGCACACGCCTTCTAATCCACCCCAGGATGTCATTGGCCTTCTTTGCCACAATGGCACATTGCTGGCTCAGGCTCATCTTGCTGTCCAGCAAGACCCCCAGCTCGCTTTCCCCTACACTGCTCTCTAAGTGTTCATTCCCCAGCCTGTACTGGTATGTGCGGTTATTCTTTCCCAGATGCAAGACTCTGCACTTGCCCCTGTTGAATTTCATTAGATTTCTCTGTGCCCAACTCTTAGCCTATGCAGGTGTGGTTGAATGGTAGCAGAGCCTTCTGGTCTGTCAGCCACTGCCTCCAGGAGGTCATTAATCAATGTATTGAACAGCACTGGTCGCAGCACTGACCCCTGAGGGACTCTGCTAGATATAGGCCTCCAACTAGACCCTGCCCTATTGATCACAACTCTCTCCTTTTCACAATGACTGATATGTTACCAATTGCCATTGATAAGTATCTGTGCATTGCAATTCTGAATGCAAATGTACGTAATGTACTGAACAAAAAGTACAAAAATTGTCAACGAAAAGAAGACAGTAGAAGGGGATGGCAGTACAGATATTTAAATGTTTTCCTTCAGAAACCACCAAAAAATGCCTTTCTAAGTTTGCTTACTTGAGAATCTTTGCTTTTGGCATATAGGAACAGAAGCAGCAAAAAGAGAAAAAGCTTCTTTATATCCAGAACACCAAGTCTTACAGGAATGCTTTTTGTTTCATCTGCAAGCAATGAAATGTACTTCTTGTTTTCCAGATGATGCAGTGCTTGAAGCTGGGGGCTTTGTCTCGAACCACTGCCAGCACTCAGATGAATGTTCAGAGCTCACGGTCACATGCTATCTTCACTATCCACTTATGTCAGACCAGAGTCTGCCCTGCATTTAACACTGTATGTGTCTTTACTGTTCGTAAACTTCACAGTGGTGACCATATTTCAAAATGTGAATAGTGTTTTGGCACCCACTGCTATTTGAATTGCACTTAGTAAAGATGCTACAGTCATCATCATGCTTGATGAATTTGCTAAGCATTGTACTGATTTGATTTAATCTGTGCATATGTAACCATCCTCTAGCCAGAGGCAACTGTAAACTGCAGCCTGTTTACATGAACCTGCCCACCCTTTTCTAGCGTTTTCTTCTGTATTTTTTTGCAACATACACAAGTAAGAAAGTTAAAATGTAATGTCTTAACTGGGAAAGCGTTTTTTAGGTGCCTTAGTAGTTAGTGGGTTGAAATCTGCAGTCAGGTAATGGAAAAGGCTTGGATAATCCCAGTTTGATATCTAACAAGGAGCAGGTAAAAAAGCATTTGATTCTGAGGCTTAATTTATTTATCTTTAAATAGATACATTTAGGATTTGGATCTTATGTTAAGTTGATGAACTTGGAATTTAAGCTCTGAATGGACACGGAGCTGTCCTGTTGTCCTGTGACTTTGCAATTGTTAGTTGCTATTGGTGCATCTTGTGAAAAGCAAAGTTCTGAATAAATCCATGTTACCAGTAACTACAGTAGCTTCAGGGGGACTTGGTTATTCAAAAGGTATCAGCTTTTTAAAATATCTCTGTGAACTTCTAAGTTCTGGCTACCATTTTACACATCAATATCATGTTTTTAAGCATGTGAAAGAGTGAATTGAATTTATAGTGCTTTTTTTTAACACAACAAATAATTATTTGCAGGCAAAATGAGGGTTGCTTTCTAGTCCTTTTTGGTATGTATACCTGCTTTTAAACACCTGCTAAAAACACTTCTTCCTGCTTTCTACACTGAAACTGTGGATCTGATGGTGTTGGCAGCTGTTAGTTCTCACTTGTGGAGACCCGGCATCACGCCCAGAGCCCAGACAGGGCACCTTGGTCACTGTGTGGTGACACTGACTGCTCAAAGGTTTTATTGAAAACTGTCCATGTGTCTGGGGAGTGAGATTATATCTGGGAGCCTTGTTTCCTGCAGTCTGTCAGCACATCAATCCACTTGTGGCTGGTGCACTAGCAATACTCTTGCCTGGTTCTGCCTGATTTTTATAACAGAGGCTCTGTTAAAGGAATAGGGGACTACCTTCTGTCTTATGTCAGACTGTTTTTTTGATCATCCTTTTTTTGGAGATAGGAGCAAGATAACTTGACCATCTGGAGCTGGGCATTGCTAGATTCTTAATCTGTGAAGACAGCACCCTCTTCTTTCCTTGTGTTGTTAAGGAGAGTATTAGTTAAACCTGATGTTGACCTTTGAATGCTCCTGGAATATAAATTAATACGATCTATTATTGGGTGGCCAGGAGAGATGCAGCTCAAGTTTCTGTAGACAACAGTTTTGGGAGACCTTTGTTACTAGGGCAACGCAGTTTCAGCTCCTCGGGTGACAGCGCTGGCTGTGTCCCTGCTGCGCAGCCACCGGTGCCTGGGGCAGGCAGGCAGCCAGGGCTGCAGTGTGCAGTCACACTGTGCTCACACCATCCATGCTTCTCAGAAGTATCTGGGTGTGCATTTGACTTGCTAAATAAGCAAGAATGAAAAGATGCATTACTCTGAGGGCCAGGGAAGAATGTGCAGTCCACAGAAGTGTAAAAGTAAAAATATCAGATGTAGTGGTTTCTGGTCTTGTGGAAGAGGCACAGTTCATGTTCTCTTCTGAAGCTGCTTCGAAAGGAGATCACTTAAGAAGCATGGAATGTTTAACTACTATGAGAACTGTTTGGTCTGCAGAGACACACATTAACCCAGTTGTGGGCTGACTGACCAAGGGTATAAAGATGGTTGCTACAGAATAGATAATGAATTTTGTTTTTTTTAAAAAGAAAAACCAGAACAATCTGTGTTTACTGTGATGGGAATTCCTAATAAAGCCTGTAGATTGTGCTGTGTGACTGTGCTGTAAATCCAGTATTCACTCAATATTTACCTATTACATGCCACCACAAATAAGTAGAAATTGCCCTGCAATTGGGTGTCTTACCACTCAAGTCAGAAGTAATTTAAAGATTTTTTTTTTTCTTCTGGTGCAATGTTTCTTTCCTGACAAGAAATCTAACTACACTTACAAAAGAATAAGACTCTAGAGGATATAGTATAGCTACACTAATTCACTGAATAAATGATTGGGATTATGTAGTGAAAATGGACAGTTTTGCTGCTGTGCTTTGTCATGTGAAGTGGAAAGAGGCCAAGGCTACAGTACCTGCCTATAATGCAGTGTGTTCCTGGGCAGATTCCTTACACTGTCGAGGCATGTGGGTATGGTGGGAAGAATGGAATCTCTTACTTCTCTCTTTGTTCCCTCATCTATCCTCTTCCGATCAAATCAGAAATGTTTGTGGAATACTGACTGCTAGGCAAACTGGCTTAAAAATCTAATTCCTGAAAGCTGAAGGATCATGCTGTGGGAAAGCTGATGATGGGCATTAGAGGTATAAAATAAAAATATATTTCAGTTACTTAGCAAGTTTATGAATGAAGTGGGACCTTATAACTTTGGGGTTAATATAATTAGGATTGTTTGGTTTTTTTTTTTTTTTTAAATATCTGTTTAATTCAACAGTTGATTTAAGACTTGCATTCCAGAAAAGGTGCAAATTCTGTTGCCCACCATGCTGAAGACTTGGGTATTTTGATCTGCATATCCTCTCTGTTCCTCCATCAAGAAACAATTGTAGCTCATATCTAAAGTAATTGGTATTCATATACATCTAGAGCTGGTTCTTCAAGAATGCTAGATAGTATATATGATTAAAACGGAGAAAACTTTTTTGAGAGATGCTTCTGTTGTTATAAGAGAATGAGTAAATAAGGAAGGAAATGGACATGTGAGATAGGTAGTCTAGTAAATCATTGTTGATTTAACTTTGCAGAAGGCAAATGTTAATGTAGAAGATCTTGCCAAGCTTTATGAGTTGTTCTTTATTTCAGGATAATACCACTGATAACAGGATAATATCTGAATCTTCAGAGATGAATGAATTTGAAACTCTTACTGCCAAGTTCCATTTTGTTGATCTGGCAGGATCTGAAAGATTAAAGCGAACAGGAGCTACAGGAGAAAGGGCAAAAGAAGGCATTTCCATCAACTGTGGACTAGTAAGACTATACAACTTGTTTCTGTGGGCTGGTTGTAGCATCTTCTCTTCCTTTTTGTATCACTTGTTTTTCGGTAATCCCTAAAGCTGAAATGCATCATGTGCAGAGCAAGGACTGTAGCATGAGACATAACAGTAGATACTGATTCTTCCTGTGTTCTGGCTTGCTAGTGTGTTTTCTCAGTTGTAGTAGACCAAAACTACCAAATTATAGTACTTACAGCTATTGTGAAATGTAGTTAGTTATTCTAAAAGGCATTGTAGAGTTCCTTTCACTTTTTTGTTTTTATTTTTTTTTATTCTGGCAAGACCCAGCTGTTTGTTGGAGAACATTACAAGTAGTCTGCAAGGAGTACAGGCATGTAAAATGCTTGACCAATCAATAAATACTGGTCTTCGTTACAATTATAAAACATAATGTAACCCAACCCTAGGCCAAACATTTTGAGATATTAAGAAATTTTTTACTTTATAGCATCACTTCAGGTTTTTTTGTGGTTTTTTTTGTGTTAATTAACAGTATTAAATATTTTACTTTTCAGTTTAGCTGAGTAGATGTTGAGTTGGTGATTATCAGTGGAGACTGTTGTTTCGTGCCTTTGTTTTGAGCTGTTTGGCTGTGTGGAGGCTCTGTGCAATTTTTTTTTTTTTAAACACAAAAAGACATGTTTGTTATGTGTATGAAAAGGTCTTTTTCTTTAGCGACCAATGTGTAGTTCCGGAGAGGTATGTTGCAACTAGAACTTTCTTTTGTGATTAATTCGCTTGCCATCATGACAGTGGTTATGTTCTGTAGTTATTCCAGCTATATTATATGTAAGAAAAAGATAACTCAGTTTAATCTATTCATTAATAAATGCACAAAGCCAATAGATAGGTAGGGGTTTAGATGACATAGATGTATCCTTTAACAAATAGGATACAGAATGCACAAAGGTGAAAATCAATGTGATGACTAATATTTTATATGATCAGAAAACTTTCACTTACAGTGAATATCAACTCCCAGCTTTGGGAAACGGGTTGCGATTTAAACACTTGAAAGCGGTCAGAGAATGTGGGGTATATACGATTCTTCAACTGCTGGATGCAATGGGAGCATTTGCAAGAATCAGTAGTAGCTGTACAGGGTGCCATCTAGAGGAATGTTCTTTAATTTGCCATATGATTGAACCACGTGTAGTTACACATTGGAAACAATTATAAAGCCATTATAAACATAAATTAGACCCTTTGGGCAATGAACTAGGATAGCCAGGGAGTACATAATTTCAAACCTTGAATGCTTAATCTTTATCAGACATTCCTTATTTCATATTTGTAGAGAAAGTAAATTGTTTTTTTTTCATATTAATGCCTCATATTTTATTCTAAACCTAGCATAAAGCAGATTGTTCTTTTTAAAATTAATTTTGTCATAGCTAGTGCTAGAAGTAGAGATCAACTTCAATAATCCTCAAAAGTGTTTGTTACATGAAGTGTCACAGAATCACAGAACCTTAAGGATTAGAAGTTTAACTTCAGTTTGTGACTGACATGAGATATCAACAGGAGTGCACACAAAATTCTGCTGAGCACTTAGCAGATGCCAGACTGCAAGACAGCTGATTCACTGTTGATAGTATAAAAGCTTTTACCTGTATAGTGTAAAATGTAAAAAATCTTCAGAAATATTTTAAGTGTTAACTTTTATGAGTATATGAATATTTTTCACAATATGCAGACCCCAGTTTATAGCTGTTTTTAAAATAAAAGAACTCAGGAACTGATTGTAACTTGTGTGTTACATAATTTCGTGTTTTGTAGCTGGCACTTGGCAATGTAATAAGTGCTCTGGGAGATAAAAGTAAGAAGGCAACTCATGTCCCATACAGAGACTCCAAGCTTACAAGGCTACTTCAAGACTCTCTTGGGGGAAACAGGTATGAAAACCAGAACACTTTGTATATTGCATTATGATAAGCAGGAGTGGGTACCTCATCTTCAGCAAGTAAAACAAACAGTGATAAAAATAGCCACTCTCTTTATTGGAGGGGGAGGGGGTTCTGAAGATAAATTACTGTAATGATAAAAAACACTGGGAACAGTGCACCTGTCCACCTATCTGCTGTTAGATTAGAGCCTGATAGAAACAAACTAGTGTATCACCAGAAGTTTTTGTAGGAATCTGTTCCGTGTAGCCACTGCATATACAAGGAAGAGAGGCTTTGACCTCGGGAAGCTTTGTCTAAGCAGACATTAAAAATATTATTTAAATAATACAGATTTTGTATTTGTAACATTACATTATAGCTGAGTACACTTTAACAATGTACTCTTATTCCTCTATTTAATCCAGTATGCACAACTGCTATTTTTAGGAGAGCAGGAATTTTTCTGAGCATTTCACAAAGGAGTAAGGAGAAGTGGAGGAGAATTCTTAAACTATTATTTTACTTATCAGAGAGAGAACTTTATTAACACCTTGCAGCACTGCAGTGTGAGGAAAAGTAAAGAGGCAGACAAAACAATTAAAATCTAGACATTTTAGAAGTGTTGAAGGGAGGAAGAAACTCAGTTGTGAAAAAATCAGGATAAATCAAGAGCATAGCTCTTCTAAGCTCTTTCTGGAAATAACTACAAATAGCACTTCTTTACTAAATTTTATGTCAGAAATGCTAGTTTTTTCCAAACCACTTGTATAATAGCACTGTTGTTGAAGTACTGGTTCTAAAATATCTTCCCATTTTACAGCTCCACTGCACCCCCTCCTGTTCTTCAGGAGAAATCACATAGTTTAATGTGCAATATACCGATAGAAAATACTGAGACCACAGAATCACAAGAGCTGGAAGGGACCTCAAAAGGTTATCTAGTCCAACTCCCTGCCAGGGCCGTACCACCTGGAGTAGATCACACAGGAACATGTCCAAGTGGGTTTTGAATGTCTCCAGAGAGAGAGAGACTTGACAACCCATCTGGGCAGCCTGTTCCAATGTTTCATCACCCTCGCAGTGAAGACATGTTCCCTTATGTTTCTTTGGAACCTCTTATGTTCTAGCTTATACCCATTGCCCCTTGTCCTGTCATTGGACATCACTGAGAAGAGCCTGGCTCCATCCTCCTGACACCCACCCTTTACGTATTTGTAAACATTAATGAGGCCACCCCTCAGCCTCCTCCAAGCTAAAGAGCCCCAGCTCTTCGGTCTTTCATGATAAGGGAGATGCTCCACTCCCTTAGTCATCTTTGTGACCCTGCACTGAACTCTCTCCAGCAGCTCCTTGTCCTTCTTGAACTGAAGGGCCTAGAACTGGACACAATCTTCCAGATGTGGTCTCGGGAGGTCAGAGTAGAGGGAGAGGAGTACTGGTCCCAGCACAGGGTCCAACTAGACCCTGCCCTGTTGATCACAACTCTCTCCCTTCTTCCCTTCAACCACCTCACTACCTGATCATCCAGCCCACACCTTCTCAGTTTTATTGTGAGGATGCTGTGGGAGATGGTGTCAAATTTTCAAGGATTTTCAGATACATTCTTTCTGTCTGTTAAATGTTAAATTTGTGGACAGCCCCTCCACCCCTTTCAATTCCATCTGACCTATTACAGTCCACGTTATTGTTTCTCTTTTGCAAATACTTAAAGATTTACTCATAATGATTCAGGTTAGATTGTATTGAGCCCCGAGTTAATGATGATGAAAACATTGTATCCCTGTCTTATTCTCACCTTAATTCTAATTTTAAGTATAATATTGTAACAGTTCTGATGCAACATTTAACTGTGAATGCTTCTTGACTTGTTCAAGAAAGGATGTGGAGTATTGGTGCTTTTGGAAAGTATTTTTAGAATGAATTGTATGAAAAATTAAAACTGTCATAACTTCTAGGGTAGGGGCAGCAGTTTCAGGAAGTGGTAAAATAAAGGGAACGCAACTTTTTTTTTTGAAAACTAGTTTGTTATACAAGTCAGAGAGTAAAATGGAGTTTAGGTTGTTCAGATTTCAAGACGGATACCTAGCAGTACCAGTTCTCTGAAGTTTAGAAAAGTAACCCCATTCTCATCTCAAATCATAAGTGATCCTTAAGTTACAATTAAAATTTTCTTCTAAATCTCACCTATCATTCTTATCTTGAAGGCTAAACTCAAACAGCTTGGAGAACTGACACAAAGGTATGCAGGAGGTTCAAGGAAGATCTGCTGAAACAGAATCTTCTCTATATCCTCAGGCTCTAGTTACCCTTTCCAGTTTAGTTTCCCAATGTGTGTGGTGAAGGTAATTGTTTGCCTCACAAAGGTTTGCAGGGATTAATTTGTTTGTCTAAGACTGGAATTATAGAAAGTGAAAATCAAAATCCAGTCTGCCTAGTGCAGATATTGCTCCATTGCCCTGGAGACAGTGCACTCTTCCTGATGCAACAACCTAAGCTTTAACATACAACAGAGAAGCAAGCTCCTCGAAAGCCTGGAGGGAAGAGCACACATTCCACCAAATATAGATGCTCTCCCCTATCTGTTGAGAATTTAGGTCACTTAGGTATCTTCAGAGTATGATCTACAGTGGAACTCTAGTTCTGACTGCTTTAGGCTGTTTTCATCTAAATGCAAAATGGGTATATTCTAAAGAGTGAGGGTAGGGACCCCAATTCCTCCATCTACCTCAGGAATGATGAAGCCACTTGATTGAGACAAAACTTTTTTTGTCTTTTTTTTGTCCCACTGGTTCAGTCTTTCATTTGGATCAGGTTGTATGTTCTTGCCCTGCTGATCCCTTGGTGGGATGTCTAGAGGGTGTTGTAGGAACCTGAAAGCAAAATGGTTGTTCATAGCCCTCTTGAGCCTAGAGCTCAGGTCCTGCTGCTTTTTGTGGAAGTGCTTTTAACAGCGGGGTCACAAAACATGGAATAAATACAGTTATAGCTAGATATATCAAGTACTAGATTTTGTGTTTCTTTTGAATAACAGGAGATAATTTGTGGTAGAGAATTCAGGCAGATTGGATTTCAGTAGAAACTAAGGCAGATAGTAGATACCTTAGACAATTGTGTGCGTACATGGACAGCTAAGATGAGCATTCAGGCAACTTTGAGGTTAAGTAAGCTAATTTCTGAAGTGGGCACTTCAGGAATTAGAGTAGACAGTCCTGACAACTGTGTGATCCAAATCACTGTCTAGGACTTTAGGTTGATCTTAAGTTCCTAAATCTCAGTTTACATACAATTACACAAGCTGAGTATAATTGGAAAAATGTTTCCTTGAATATCAAGTATTTGCTTTTATAATTCTACATGTAGAACAGTTAATGATCTAATATCTCCTATGTTATGCTAGGATGATACAAGATATAGCAGTGCTGAATTGTGGCTGACAGTCTTCTACTGTGAGCTAGATCAAGGATTATTTTCACAAGTGTTATAAAGTCACTATTCTTGTTTCTGAAGACCTGTTAACTCCTCTCTAGTCTTGATGTGTAATGCTCACTATGTTTCTAATTCTCAGTCAAACGCTCATGATAGCATGTGTGAGCCCTTCAGATCGAGACTTCATGGAAACCTTGAACACGTTGAAGTATGCCAACCGGGCACGAAACATCAAGAACAAGGTGATGGTTAATCAGGATAGGGCTAGTCAACAAATAAATGCTCTGCGCAGTGAGATCACACGGCTCCAGATGGAACTCATGGAATACAAAACAGTAAGTTTATCTCCTTAGGATTTCTTCTGCTTCAAAATGCTTACAGTTCTACAGCTTGTTTCCCTGTTGGATACTTAAAAAAGTTTAAATAGCAACCGTAATTTAAATAACATTTGAAATTTTAGTGGTTACCAGATGTTTTTAGAAAACGTAGATTGCATCCTCAGAGAAGACAGACATCAATGATTGCCAATGTCAATGGATGCTGTTTGTTTTCTAAAAGGCAAAAATTGACCTTGTCATTCTCAGCAATGAGAAACAATCACTCCCAAAGCAAAAATGACCACACTTCAGACTGGCAAATAAACGAATGTGTGCAGTTACTGAGCATTGCATTTAAAAACTTACTAGATGGCTAAAACAACTTGTGTTTTTAAAGTGCATGTTAAATTATATCAAGTGAATGCTCATAATAATGCCTATTTCTTCCTGAAATTTCAAACAAATAATGTTTTCAGCAATAATTGTGGTTACCAAGCAGTGTCATGGTTTTCCTTGAGATAGGTCCCTGATTTAATAAAGAATTGTCGTCTCATTTCTTAACCTCTTCAAGAGGTTGTATTTCAAACCAAGTAATCAATTTTACCGAGCTAAGTTTTTTTATCATGTGTAGGTCAGCCTTTACTAGTGATAAAATATATCTGTTTCCTTAAGGGTAAAAGGATTATAGATGAAGAAGGTGTTGAAAGCATCAACGACATGTTTCATGAAAATGCGATGCTGCAAACAGAAAACAACAACCTGCGTGTGAGGATTAAAGCAATGCAAGAGACTATCGATGCGCTGAGGGCCAGGATAACGCAGCTTATGAGTGATCAGGCCAACCAAGTGCTAGCCAGAGCAGGTGTGCTGGGGGTGCGTTGGGTGGTGATTGCTCTCAGTGTTCATGAATATGTTCTTGCTCCGTGGGTAGTTTGAAATGAAGTGATGCCTTTGTAACAGTAAAGCAGGACCTGTTTTGGCAGGGATAAGCCCTCATCTGGCAATTTGACCATTCATTTAGGACTATGAACAACATGAAATGTGAAAATAATACTTCTGGATAGGAATAACTTGTATTCTTAGCTATGCACGGACATAAATATTTTGCTTTGGATGAGGATCTCAACACATGTGAGGGAATTTTGGCTTGTTTTTCACCTCAGGATAATCAACTAATTGACTTACCCTGGCTACATTGTTCTTTTTGTGCACTGTTTGTCAGGTTACTTTTGATTTATGGTACATGCGGTTTTAAGTGGTGCTGACATGGGAAACAAATTAAATAGAAAAAGTTACTTGTAATATGACACACTGGAACCAAAAACTAAATGCAGCTTGAAGGGGAAATTGATTTTAAAACTAAGATAAGATTTAAATGTGCAGCCCATAGGACTTTTTCTCTTTGTTACCTTGTGCCTAGTAGCTGTATTTCAGGTATCTATACCGTTACCGTGCTTTCTCAATCTTTCTCTTCCCCCTACTCCCATTTTCTCTCTGTCTTTCAAAGGAGAAGGAAATGAAGAAATTAGCAACATGATTCATAATTATATCAAGGAAATTGAAGATCTCAGGTATTTCCATGATATGTATTTGAACAATTTTCATAAAGGAAAAAAAAAACCCCAAAGCCAGAAGTGTTAGCAAGTAAATACTTCCAACTGTTTTCCTGAGTGGAGGTGACTTTAGGACAGTGGTCCTTCAGCTTCTAAGAGCGTTTAAGGTTACTCTTGGCCACAAAAAATTGAAATGTTAATGATGAAGCTGACAGTAGAAATGGAAATCAGGGGTTGCTTAGATAATTATGAGTTGATATTGTTGCACAAAGGACAGTAAAATTTGGAACAGTTGTCTTATAACTTCAGAACCTTGTATATGAATGATAGCACTGAGAAAAATTACTTGTTACAATTGGGTGTTTAAGAGAAAAAAAAAATTCTCTTTGTTTGAGGCATATGATGCAAAAAGAAATTATTAGGTGTATTCCCAGTTACTGTTAGAGCTCTTCTGGAGCTTTTGTGTAATCTGTCTGTACGTACAGGTTGTGCAGATATATATGTGTACCTGTATCTGTGTGTATATTTATACATTTACATTTATATGCATTCTGACTAGGCCGTATGATCTATGTATGATAGCCATAACCATTGTGTTAAGTGATGTCATCAAGGGATTTACTACAGTGGCATTTTGTGAGACTTCATTTTGGCTTGTAGTTTCTTTTTAAACTGAAGGTAATGCATTACAGTTACAGGTACTAAAGAGTAAACAACTCATGAATTAGCAATGCTTGTGATTAATTATCTGCAATTCTTTTTTTTTAAGAGCAAAATTATTAGAAAGTGAAGCAGTGAATGAAAATCTGCGACGCAACTTGTCAAGAGCTTCAACAAGATCCACATACTTTGGTGGACCATCAGCATTTTCTGCTTCTATGCTTTCTTCGGAGAAAGAGACAATGGAAATTCTAGATATAGCAAAAAGAGACCTAGAAAAACTGAAAAAAAAAGAAAGGAAAAAGAAAAAGAGGTGGTGTATAAATTAATTACACTGTGTTTTCTCTTTATTAGTCAAGAGGTGTATTTTTTTTAACCACTGAGACTTTAAAACTCTCTTCTTGTTGCTACGTGGATTTGGATCCTAAACTACTCTTCCTTCAAACCCTTTTGTATGTTGAAGTTGTAGGTGTTTTTCTTTTGCATCTTTTCTTCCAGTGAAGTATGCAGTGTTTGTGAAGTGACTGTGTCTGTTGTAGGGAACCTTTCTGTGTAATTATGCACCATGGTAAAAGCACAGGTGCTCTTCATAAATTTTTATTTTAAAAAAATGTTTCTTAAAATTTCATCTCAAATTCAACAGAAGTTTTTTAAAAAAAAATCGATCTTTTTTTCTATCATATATCAGAACTGAAAGAGCTTTCTGAAGAAAAGATATTCTGAAGCTGGGAATTCTTTGGTAGCTGTTGGAATGGCTTCTTTTGCATTATCTTCTGCTTTTATGAATGTTTTTAATTTGAGGCTTCCTAATTCTTTGCAATATCATACTTTGCCCTTTTTTTGCTGTCCAACTTCACATCTACTAAAACGCTCATAGACATTGATGTAAATGCCTGTTCAGATGGCAGTTAGTATAACAAGGATCTGTTTGTGTACTCTGAGAATTTGGTTCCATCAAAGACATTTTCCACACATCTAATCTATTATCCTTTCTACTAATGACCTTTGCAGACTTATACAAATTAAGAGTAAAACTGAAACAGTATAAACCTGAAATATAGTTGAAGTATAAAGTAGTTTTGAATCAGATAGCTGCAATTTGAGGTCCTACATCTGTAAATCCATTCACGACATAACTGCCTGATACTTGTAGAGAACTCTCATTTTAGTAACAAAAGGATTCTTCCTTTGCATGTCATGTTTCAGGAAACTCTTCCACTTTTGTGGGGATTTTGATAGTTTTTCTGTCTCATGTTTGTGGGAACTTAAGATGAAGAGGAAAATATCAAATGAAATCACAGTAATCTGGCCTCTGTTTGGCCAAACACTTCAAGATGTTCTTTAAATACCAGAACAAGGAGATTTGCTTTTGTATGTTGCAACACATTTTAAAATCAAGCATGTATTGAAATACTTGCTTAGACAGAGCTCCAGTTGTTAGGTTGGGGCATGAGTACCATAGGTAGCAGACAGGATTATGACCAGAAAATGGTTAAAGGTTACTAGATATTTTGAGTAATCTCTCATTGCAGGAGATGATAATTTTAGAAAAACATTTGGAAGTTGTGCCTTACATACAGTAGTAATTAAAATACATGGATGTTCATTTTTGTTTGTTTTTTTTTCTGAGAGAATCTTATGTGTCCAAGCACATTTGCTCACAGCAGGACAATAATCTCGTGAATAGGATAGCCAAGTGATTTGATCCGGAAATAGGGACTACTTATCTAAACTATTTTTGAGACCAGTTTTGTATCTGAGCATTATAGAATTAGAAATCCATAGAAAAATATAAGTTGGATGGTCCAGCCTCCTTTGTAAAGGGGGTCTTGTGTTTGGTAGAACAGGATCATACTCCTCAAAGTGCTTGTGGGGTTTGAATCTATCTAGTGGCCCATCTGAAGGCTGCTTTGAGAGGAATACTTACAAATTTGAAGTGCATGTATTAGGAGAAAAATTCCTTAGAAGCTAACAAATGCTAGAATTTGAGAGATTATCCATGGTGTTTCTTACCGACAGAGTGCTTCTATCTAATGAAATGTGAAGTCTGTGTTCAGGATATATCACTGAGAATTTTTATTCGATTGAGATTTCAGGACTTGTCAATGAGTATGCTAATGTACTGTAAAGGCACAATTTACCCTGAAGTTTGGAAGGAATTCTTTGCTCTACTTCTGTCTTCTACAGGCATTTAGTTGCTTTTACTGTACTGTCTCTTTTTAGGGTTACTGTCTTTTAAAATAGTCTAACTGGAGTTTTTCCTAGTAAAATGGGATCAGTAAGCCTAGCTACTCACTTCTGCCCCATCTATTACCTTCTTGATCTGGTTATTTCCTGGTTATGGGTCGCTATGAAAAAAGATGCAGAATTTTAAGTACATGCAGCTTATCTAAATTGTTGTGAGCTATCCTGAAGATCTGAGAGCCAGTTTCTGAATGAGCAGCAGGTATGTACTGCTATATATCTGTAGCCTTTAATAAGCATCTGTCAAAGTTAGTCAGAAACTGTTTACACAGTAGTAATGTTTTGCTACTGAAAAATACTGACATGCTTAGTTGGAGTGTCTCACAGTCTGACATGAACACTAGAAGCCCCAGAGCAAACTTTACAGGTCCTTTTTGAATTATTATTCAGCCTTATATGCCTGGTAACCTTTTTTGACTGGTGTCTTTTGATTTCTTTAACCTTTTTTAAACTAAATTATGGACAAAGTTACACGGGATTAGCCCCTAGCTAATACTGAAGAAAGACAGCAGTCAGTATCAGGTGTATTTGTAGCAAAAGCTCAAAACTTGCTCATAATAGGAGCATGAAGCATTTTGATAGTTGTTGAGATTTAAACCATCTCTACACTTGAGTCATGCAGACGTTTTTTTTTCTTTTACTGATACATCCACATTTGCTCAAGAGAAAAAGCACAGGTAAAAATACTAACACTTAATCCATCTCATTGCTTCTAATACCTTTTTTTTGTTTTTTATTTATTAAAAAATAACATGCAATTATTGGCATGTACTTTTTGAATCCCAGAAAAATAAGTTGCAATTTTCTGCTTTTTTAAAAAAACAACAAAATCCCAAACAGAAGGAATAAATTGAGTTTTAAATTTTTGTATGAATTACCTTCAGAATACTATACCTTTCACATTACAGTTTTACATTACCTTGTGTTATCATCATATATAAAACCAGTGCGATATCTTTTTCCTGATATCTTTCTGAGGATAGACATCTAACTTTGGTTCAGTGGCACTACTTGAAATTTTTTTAGTCTTACTGCCAATTTTAAATGGCAAAAGAAGAGAAAGCTTTTTTTGTAACTGATATTTTTAAAATCCATATTAGAAATAATTCTGAAAGTAAAATATATTGTCTGTATCTAAAACTTCTTCCTTAGGATAACTTGAATTTACAATTGTTGACAGTGACAGATTAGTTAGCCTACAAATGCTTCTTCTTTGTTTTCTATTTACTTTCCAACTGTGCAAAATGTATTGCCTTTTTACTACTTGTTGTCTCTTGATGGTATCTTTTGAAATTTCATTTTAGACTCCACAAGCTCATATATCATTTTTTTACCTTCTTATCACTTTTGCTTTTCACTGTCTGGTTTGTCCTTCATTGGCTTGGCCTTCCAATACTGTACCTCGTGCTTTTGAAGGCTACAGAAACTTGAGGAAAGCAGTCAAGAAGAAAGAAGGTTGGAATATTTCCCAGGTTTTTAATTACCTGTCATTTCAATTAACTGGTTGTCATACATGAAAAGAAGTTGGGCAGATTCATAAATACTTCAAGAGTAGTTCTTTTGGCTTTTCAAAATTCTTTCCTGTGTTTTGACTTTCAACAAGTGTTTACACTGGAAAAACCTCTGTTATGCAATTGAGATTGACTCTGGGATTGCAAAGTGTTGAGCGGGTGTTTGTGGGGAGGTGGTACCTTTTGGAACTGCTATAGGATTAAGTGGATTTCTTTCTTGCATGGCTTGTATGGAATTAAAGGCAGGAGGAAGGCGCACATGAGTAGCTCATATGGTAGGAAATGGATAGCAGGCAGTATATGACAATAATAATTTTGGCATGTAAGATCAAGAAGGTCTTGCATCTTGACACCTAAGTTATGGCTTTTGTTTTTGAAAGCACATGATAGAAACCTTGACAATTCTTTCTGCTCACTTTCAGTCAAAGCAGTAATTAGTCAGAGAGCAGCCGAGGGCTGTAGGAAGACAAATATACTGTCATTAAAAATTAAAGTAATGGAGCTTTTATTTTTCAGCTGTCTACTTTGATCCAAAAAAGCCCCCACTAAATTCATGCAGATGATGTGAATCTACGGATGAGTAGCACACAAGTTAAGCAGTACAGTTTTGCCTAGGAGTGCTTCTGGCTGTCCTTCCTCCAGTTTCTCCTTTACTAGGCAGAACTCATATTCTCTGTAGTGGTGAGCTCTGCATTATGTGCACATAGAAGGGAAGCTGGGGATTTGCCTCAATCTGCAAGGAGATTGCAACTAAGATGTCTTATAATTTAGTTCTATTAATCAACACAGACCATAACATGTTGTGGACTGAGTTGGGAATTCAAAGAAATGAGATTGTGTGGCGTAGTGTTCTGTGATTGGCTTTTTTTTCCTGTATGAACCTGGTTAGGCAGAAGAAACTAGTTAATGCTGAACAGGTTAAAGAATCTTGTAACAAAAAGCCGTGTGTGCACACAAGCATTGTGTTCTTAACTGACACTCTTCAGAGCAGAGCTCTGTTTTAAATGTGGCTTTGGTAAATTAAAGTGTCCCAAAATTGCTGAATGCTTCTTGTCACTGCACTTAGTATTGGATTTGTCCAAGAGCCAGATCTCAAGTCTGAGCTCCTTTTGGTGTCAGTTAGAGGAAGCTGTGCATTTCTAGGCAGCCTATCTGATAAATGAGAGCACATTAAAGTTTGGCAAGCTATGCAGCTGAAATTAGGTGAGATGGATTCCACATTATGCAGTCCTAACCACATTATTTCATTATTACCCGCTGTGGTGTCTAGCCCTGTTCTGTAGTGATTTCCCATTATATTGGGGATGATTTGGGTTTTGCACAAGTAACGCTAGAGACTGACGTTTTTCCATGACAGTTTGCAGAATGCCATTGATTTTTAAATTTTACATTGGCGTGTGATGTCTCAAATGTGCATTAAGCTCATCCTAATGGCTAATACAACAAATCTTTAAAACAAAACAAAAAAAATCCCTTCCATTATTTGTGTAAGCCATCGCTGTAGTTCAGATTGCCAAGAGAGGAAAGAATATAGAAGTATTTGAACTATAGTCTGATAAACAAAAGCATAGAAATATACAGAAATAAAATCTTAAAAGTTGGGGAAAATATTTTTGAGACAGTTCGATTGCAAAAATTCAGTATTTCTCAACTCTGTTGTATCAATGCCTTTTTTGGGCATTCCCTTGATATCAAAGTAGATACTGAGCAAAAGAGTAGACACAGGATGACCAATTAGGCTGTTACTTAAGGCTTATACCTAAATTTTCAGGTGATTGTAAGCACAAAGGCTCTGTTCTAGCTTTAGAGTGTAGAAATACCTGTAACGTATGTTGTACCTGTACACGATGTTCTTTGTTTTGTAAGAGCTATTCTGGGTACACTGCAACTTCCATGCAAATTAAGTACTGCTATAGTATGTGAACATGTGTATTCTGGTTGTCCCAGCTGTGCAATGTGCCTTAAACCGTGTGCTAATCATTAATATTATTTTGCAAGCTAAGATAAGCGTAATTAAGCATTATTTCATTATCTGCAGGAGTTTGGAAGTTGTGTTTTACCCATGCCCAACACCTTCACCTTTGTCTAACAACATTTTGGTTTTCATCTTTATTTGAAATTACAAGTTTCTGGTTTGGGGAATGGGAAGCACATGCTCTTTCAGTTTGTGAATACTTTGTGTCTGTGCCTCTTCTACTAGTGTTAAAGAGGATAACACAGATAACGAGCAGGAGAAGAGAGATGAAAAAGGCTCTTCGGAGAGAGAGAATAATGAATTGGAAACAGTAAGTATTTAGAAGTGTTTGCATTATTTGTTCATTGTCTCTTTAAAGACTTATAAGGTTATAGAAAGGAAATGAGGAACAGGATCAGGTGAATACTGTGGCTTCATAGTGTAGTCACAGGTGACTGAGGGATGGGAAAGTGTGAGTGTGCTTCAATGTCTTTTTATTTTGTATGTTTTGTAGGAGGAGATTCAGGAAGTCAGTGATCATGAAGATGAAGAAGAGGAAGAAGATGATGATGAAGATGACATGGAAGTTGTTGAAAGCTCAGATGAATCAGATTCTGATTCTGATGAAAAAGGTGATGTCAATGCAATATTCTGTAGCATTTTAACAAACGCTATCTGTCATTCCTTGGGTTTTACTAGCATTTTTAAACCTACTGTCCATAATTCTCTCTAAATTTTGTGTCCAGTGAAGTCTTTTTTGGTTATGGTGCTAGATCCTGTAATAAACATCTGAGCAAGTGTCTTTAAAATTGGATAGAGGCCATCAGATGTTTGATAACACTTCCATCATGGTTACAAAATCCAAAGTGTAAAGTTAAGTACTGAATTACTTTTATATCTCAGGACTAATCACCAAAGTGATAGCCTCCATTCAGCTAATTTGGGAATGAGTTTTGAAAGACTGGAAGTCCACCAACCTTTCTCATTTTTGTGTGGCATTCAAGTTAAGACTGCTAGTCAGAGATAGCATCACAAGTAATTCTTTCATATGAGTTGGGCAAAATGGCAAATCAAGTCTGTTGGTTGCTTTTTGCTTGAGAGACACACAAACCCTTGGTAGGATTTGCAGAACCTGAAGTAAAAAGATTATAATTCTCAGTTGACATCTTTATTCTGGCATACAAAAAAGCTAAAAAAGGACCCAATAGACTAAAGAAGTTAACTTGTATAAACTTAGCATATGGGTTAGTACTTTTCACTTGTTTTTTCCTCCTACTTTTCTCATTCCCTTCACCCTTCCACTTCCATGGTTGAGGTGGCTCCTCTCTTTCCAAAATTTTGCCTGTATCTTTCTAAGAGGTAGAGAAGGGAAGCTCTCCTCTTGGAGTCTAACAGCAGTCAAATATGCCTTGTACAATCTGCTGAGTTTATGAATGGCAGTTACTCTCCAGCCTTGAAGTGAGATTGAAATCTCACAGCTTTTTGTATGGGGAAGGACAAATTGTTAATTTTGAGATTTAAATGTGAGTAGTGACAACATGTGAACAACTGTGATCCAAATGAGAGGTATCTTTTCCTACCTCTTTTCCAGTTGTAGGATGGAGAGTGTTTAAGGAGAAGCCTTTGATAGTCGATTGCAGATAATGATTTCACTTGCTGCAATGTTCTTTGTAAAAATTCTCCTATGCCCAATTTACATGTCAGGAAATGACACTAATGTTGCAGGTGATGTCTGTATTTGTGATCATTGCTGTTACTTTTAACAGAAGTCTTAATTTTTAATTAAATCTTTTTATTTTAGAAAATTATCAAGCTGACTTGGCAAATATCACCTGTGAAATAGCCATTAAGCAGAAGCTGATAGATGAGCTGGAGAACAGCCAGCGAAGGTTGCAAACATTGAAAAAACAATACGAAGAGAAGCTAATGATGCTACAACACAAAATTCGAGACACTCAGCTCGAAAGAGATCAGGTTCTTCAAAATTTGGGTAAGAGGTACAAAATAATTTCGATGATGTGTAAAATATTAAGTTGATTGTTGCTACTTCCCTCTCTTCCTTTATCAAATGCGATAAAAAAATGCAGAAACAGAGACAGATTTGTATCCATAATGCCAATGAGTAATACTTCACTCATGATATTCATGATTTCTATCAGAATTGAGAGGGATTTTTTGTTTAAAATGCCTTTACTGCCATTCAACCAACTGATTATTTAGTTGAGTAAGCATTTTTTGTTTCCTAGAAGCTCTCATTTTAACTTAGTCCTTGAGATAGTTCCTGAATTAAAAGTTCTTCCCCACTCCTGCCTCCTTCCTTTCCTTTGATCTGCATAAGTACCAGTATCAGTCGCCTTTCAGAGGTGTTTTGCTGGCATAAAACTTTTTTTTTGAGCATATAATAACACTGAGATGAAAAAATGACTGAGTTAGGAAGCTCTAAGTCAGAAATAGTTGAACTTTGAGAGTACTGGAGGAAGTGTTTTGTTTGTTTTGTTCTTTTAAAAAGATATATGCTTTATAGCTGTATGCTTTTCAAGTGTTTGCTGCTTCCTTACAACCTGCCTTTTTTGATCAGTGCCAGAAAAGGGATACTAGTCTTGATGGCTCTTGGGACTGGTGGTATGATCTTGTGCACATATATGTGAATTAGCATGTGTGTATCTGTGTCTCAGGTGCTCTGATATTTGTTGTCTAGTGCAAAGAATCCAGGAGTAAAGTATCAATACCTCTTATCCAAGAACTCATATAAGGTGGAAAGTTTGATGCAATGCAGGTGATAAGTGCTAGAGACACATTAAATATTTTTAAGATGTTACAGATAATACTAAAGGCAGAGCAAGAAGTCATCTGCTGTGACTGGGAAAGTGAAAATATCCTGAACAAATTCAGACTAAGTATTCATTTTTGGTTTAGGTTCTGTAGAGACCTATTCAGAAGAAAAGGCAAAAAAAATCAAGTCAGAATATGAAAAGAAGCTCCAAGCCATGAATAAAGAACTACAGAGACTTCAAACAGCACAGAAGGAACACGCACGATTGCTTAAAAATCAGTCTCAGTATGAAAAGCAACTGAAGAAACTGCAGCAGGAGGTGACAGAGATGAAGAAAACCAAGGTACATTTCAGTATATTGAAGTATTGTACAATGAGTGTTTACTGAGAACTGCGTTGAAATCTCCTGTGCACTTATCTATCAGATAACTCTGATCTTGCTGCCAGCTGCTTGGAAGTCTGCAAACAGAAAAGATAGAAAGACTAAGCTGCTCCTAGGGCAGAGGAGTAGCTTTTAGGTTTAATAAACAGAAATGATGGTTTTGGACATGGAGAAGCTTGTAATGCTGATTAACTGTTAGTCAGCACTGAGTGAAGATGCATTAAATGGTAGAGGTAAATTGCTAAAAGCATATAATATACTGGAAGATGGCAATTTGAAGAAGAAACTCTATATAAGTGGAGGCAGGGAACAGCACTTCAATGTGAACAGCTTTGCTAAGTGGTGATGTTTTTACAGGTTCGCTTGATGAAACAAATGAAAGAAGAGCAGGAGAAAGCTAGAATGACTGAATCAAGAAGAAATAGGGAGATTGCACAGCTTAAAAAGGAGCAACGCAAACGAGAGGTGATTTTGACACATAAAGAACTTTGATTTGAAACAAGCGTGTATCATCATGATGTGTATCTGCATACAGGCACATGTTATGTACCCATATTCACTGAGACAGGCATGTACTTGTATATTTTCACCAGTCAAAATGCAGTTAATTTGGGTTTACTTCTATGACAACTCAGTTCCTAGCTTCAGGTGATAAATGCAACAAAAAAAGAGGCATATTGAATATCTATATCAGTAGTATTTTATTAGCTGACCATTCAGAAAACTATTGCTACCACCTTTCTTGCACGTGGGAATTCTTTTTATAGAGAACCGATATGGTAAAATGTGCTTTTAGTCTGCACTAAAAAGAAATAATTATAACTTGACCACTTCTTGTCACAGCAATCTTGAAAAATAGTAGCTGTGTAAAGGCTTCATTTTGTTGTTGTTTTTTTTAATACAACACAGTCCTTTTGGCAAATAATGAAGGAAATATCCTGTGCTGCTTATATTTTTTCACAGCATCAGCTCAAGCTTCTGGAAGCTCAGAAAAGAAATCAGGAAGTTATCTTACGGCGCAAAACTGAAGAGGTATGGTGAAACAACAATGCAGCTTTGCAAACAAAATGATACTATATTGTTGTTACTTAGAACTCATTTTTGAGGGGAGGTGATCATGTGTCTGCACTGTGTTTCAGGTTACAGCCCTTCGTCGGCAAGTAAGGCCTCTGTCTGATAAAGTGGCAGGAAAAGTAAGTCGAAAGCTGAGCCTGCCTGAGCATCCTACACAGGAAGCAAGTTCTAGCTCATCACTTGAGCATGATGGTTCAAGAGCAGCAGCACAGCAGAAGATGAGAATTCCTGTTGCAAGAGTTCAAGCATTATCTGTAACTGCAACAAATGGGACAGGGTAAGGATTTAAAACTCTACAGTACTCTCTTAAGAGAACTGAAAATTGCATTGACTTTCTAACAGACAATCTTGTGTTGCAGTAGTTATTTTTCAAACTGCATGCATGTAATACTCATAAAACAGGCATTTTACCATTACCAAATGCAATTTGAGTTTTGTGATTTTAAGAAAATGTGGAAAAATAAAAAATGACATTAAATAAGTCACATTAAGAAACCCCAAAATTAAAAAATCCAGTTAATGTGCTCTTAAAATGAAATGCTCTTGGTGGTCCAAGGCATGCAGTGTTCTTAAATATGAAGGAAAACTGGTTGGAAAAAAATGAATGTATTAGAGATTTCTTGATCACCTTCCACTGTGATTTGAAGCAGATCTTTTTGCTAAATAGGGAGCAACTCTTAAGTGGCATTCTATTTCAATGGTGCGTCGCACAAGATGCCACTATGTCTACATTGCATAAATATATGCAGCATATTTAAGTGCAGTAAGGTTCAGAGCTGGGTGCAGGTAGCTGTCTTAAAGACATATAAGTCATCCCTGAAAAATATTCTGACCTGATCATTTCCACATTCAAATGTGTAATTGGACTATTTTAGACTAAGCTGTATATTTCTCTTGAATTCATCACAGAAAGAAATACCAGCGGAAAGCAGTGACAAGCAGAGTTTACTCCTCAAAGGCTGCCAGGATGAAGTGGCAGTTACTTGAACGCAGAGTGACTGATATCATTATGCAGAAGATGACCATTTCCAATATGGAGGCAGATATGAACAGGTTACTTACGGTGAGTGATCTACTCTGCACTGTTGGCTGTGTCATCGTATTAAATAAAGAGCGAGCAGTGCATTTACATTTGCTGTAAGTTAATTGCTGTGGTGATGCTATAGGCAAAGTGGTTTGGAATCCATTGCAGTCAGTGAAGACACTCTTTAACTCCAGTAAGCATTGGGGCCAGGGGATTACTATGCTTAGTGAAAAACAAAAGGCACGTTAATGCACAAATACATAATATATTCACCTGTATGAGTAATTTCATACAGAAATCATGATCTTCCTTGTTACGCTTTCACTAGCAAGAAAACAAAAAAGGTTCTTAAATGCCCTAAATGTTTACTAATTCTTTTCTTATGGAATATTATGTCTTTGGTGAAAATAGCAACGCGAAGAACTCACAAAAAGAAGAGAGAAGCTTTCAAAGAAAAGGGAGAAGCTCATCAAGGATGGGAGTGGCAGTGAAGCAGACAGAAATGTCCAAAACATAAACGAAGAGATGGAATCGCTAACTGCGAATATAGACTACATCAATGATAGCATTTCTGACTGCCAGGCAAACATTATGCAAATGGAGGAAGCAAAGGTAGGCCAAATATTAATGCAAAAATAGGAAAATGGAGAAAAGAAAACACCACTGGGTTAGCCTTGAAAGTGTTGTCATTTGGCTATGAATTCAGTTTTGGCTGTGTAATTATTGAACTGAGAAGTGAAAATTAGAGAAAACTTGAGTGAGGTTTGAAATGAGGGATTTTGCACAACTAAACTTTCAAATCTGAGTTTTAATGTCAGTAGTATAACGCAAATTAAGATGGCAAAGCATTTAAATGTCAAAGCTGATGCTTTGTATTCTGCTGGCATTAAATTAATGTTATTCTTGAGACTTTGGAGTAACCACTTATGTCCTCTTTCTGCATCTATTGATATGTTTCCACTCATGTTGGTTTTGTATACTTCAAATACACTTAAATAACTTTGTATGTGAGAATTTATGTAATTTGTTTTGTATTGCATTTCAGTATATTTGAGTCCCACAAGAGTGGCTTTCTATAACTTTAACTATAACTAAAGAACTTTTTCAGGGCAAGTTGCTAGTTTAGGGTTGGCATTTTGTAATAGGAATTTAGTAAAAGGAAATTTTCTATTACAATTGATGTAGAAATTAGAATGTTAACAAAAGCAGTGAAATCCAGATGTGAAAACTCTTATAATGATCATTATACCTTATATGATCTGTCAGGAAGGATCCACCACAATCTTGCATGTCTCTTGGCGCTTGAAGTCTGAACTGTAATCCATAACAGTATTTTTATGTGGCAGTACTTGAGTTCTCCCTCTCCCATCTTGGGCTAAACTGTTCTTTAATGCATGTTACATGGCCAGCAGCTTCTATTGTTTTAGTCCTGTCAGGTTTTGGACAGCATGATACAAGGTTACAAGGCTTTACCAGTAAAGAAGTAGAATCATAGATCATAGAATGGCAGGGGTTGGAAGGGACCTTTAGAGATCTTCTAGTCCAACCCCTCTGCAGAAGCAGGTTCACCTAGATCAGGTCACACAGGAACAAATTAGTGAATACAAAAGGCTTAATGATTCTTAAAGGTACCAGAGTTCTTAGTACTGACTGAAAATAATTGGAAGAAAAAGGAGGAAAAGATTATAAGAAAAAAATCTTCCATCTCTGCAGCCTCATGCACTTGAAGAAATGCACTGATTTCTGCACCCACTGTGAATAGTTTAGCTTGTAGGAGGAAGGGGTCTGAATTGAAGTTTTTGATGAGAGTTTTCTAATAGGAAAGAAGCTGAAGCAGTGGGAGAGACTGGGAAGGCTACAGAGTCTGTACTGTGAGGTGTTTTGAGGATAGTTGGGAAAATAAGTCTTTCAGACATGATTTGGAAGTACCAAGAAGATGAACTGAGTGATATTGCAGCATCTTCACTGTTTGTTTTATGTGATGATTGTCATGATTGTGAAAAATACCTTTCTTTAATCTGGCTTTATTGTTGCACACAGGAAGAAGGAGAGACCTTGGATGTAACAGCAGTAATTAATGCTTGCACTTTGACAGAAGCTCGATATTTGCTTGACCACTTCCTCACGATGGGTATCAATAAGGTAATGCATTAAGTAAAATAATGGATGTTCCAGGACCTTGCCATGTAGCAGGAGCAGAGGTGTGCTGACATAGTGACTGATGTGCATTAAACAAAGCAAAGCTGGTTAACTCCACTGAGTCACGCTGCTTCTCGGTGCGAAGGCCCTTCAACTCTACCTCATGTTGTTCCTTTAAGAGCACTAGCTTTTCATAATCAAATAAACCTCTTTCTGTGCTTTTCTGTAAGCTGCAAGAATGCCGAATGCCAATTCCTTAATGTTACCATTTAGAAGATTTGTTTTAAGGTATATATTGGTGTGTCAGACTTTTTTTGAGTAGAGAAATAGAGGTTTTTTTGTGAAAACCTTTTAGAATAATATTTTCAAAATGAATATTTGGCAGTTTATAACCCTGTGTATACATGTATCATATACTCTTGCCGCTGCTTTCTGTTGGAAAGGAAAATTCCCACAGTCATATTGGCTTCTGCAATCTTCAGTCTTTTCAGCCCTTGGATGGGTTTGCTGATTCCTTGCAGCAGAGCTAATATGAAGAAAGTGCATCTGACTTACTCTAATAATGTCTCCTTATCATGATAAAAAGGTGTCTTATGATAAGATGTTTCTCCTCATTCTGGTTAGTAATTATTATGTAGAAAAACTGAAAGTAAACTTCCTTGCAAAATTGGTTTTACATGCTGTGTACTCTGTTGGTTTCCACATGCATGTTGGTTTAGTTCATGATAAAATCATGGACTGCTATATCCTAGGTAATAATTGTTTTTTAAAGTATTTGGGGGAAAACTGAGGTGTTGTGGTTTTTTTTCCAGATTCTTGCTACTCTTAAATGTAAAGAATCTGTGAATTATACTTATGAGTCACGTCCAGCTTGGGCATTAGTGTACATGCAAGGCAGAGTGTGAGGAACATAAGTGAAATGAATTCCTAAGGAGTCTCTTTAAAAAACAAACCAAAACCCTTTAATTGACATTTGATCTTGAACATGTGAGGGGAAGGTTATAATGTACCTGTTTTTTGTATTTGTTGTTTAAAAAAAGTTTTATCCATTTCTCATTTTGTAACAAGTTGTGATTAAAGCATTTGTTATCTTTCTTCTCCCTCCTAGGGTCTCCAAGCAGCTCAGAAAGAAGCTCAGATCAAAGTTCTTGAGGGCCGCCTTAAACAGACAGAAATTACTAGTGCTACTCAAAACCAGCTGCTGTTTCATATGCTGAAAGAAAAAGCTGAGCTAAATCCTGAACTTGATGCTTTGCTGGGTCATGCTTTGCAAGGTAATTTTGTCATCATCTGCTCTAATGGTCAGCTGCATGTCATGGTTGCCTTTCATGCATGCTGTACTGGGTATTCTAGGCTATTTCTTTTCTGAATAGATGCTGTATTTTAACATCTTAAACTCTTTTTCACAATTGATGTTGCATGTATGTCATATTTCAAGTCTATCCCTTCAGAAGTGAAAAGTAGGAAATAAGATTTTTCTTTTTATTTTTGGGACTTAATTTTTAAGTAATTTGCTTGTAATTTTTACAATTTGGTATGACTTTAGCTTCTGAATGTGAAATTCTAAATAGTCCTGTTCAGTCCTCTTCAATCATCATATGTTGGTGATTTTGGAAGTGGCATCTCATATCTGCTGTGGCATCTATTCTACTTGTCATGAGATTATATTAAGAAAAATTTAGAATACATTCGGGTACTTTTGTTTTATTTCTTTTTATAAATGGATATGTTTTGATTGGAGTGTTGCTTTTGTTTCCTTGTTGCTGTTATTTACACAGACCTAGATAGCATACCACTGGGTAAGTATGTTTAGCTTTCTGTGTACTGTACAGCTGCATGAATTACTAATTCATTCATGTTGACTAACTGGTGCATCGTAGAATCTGAGTGTGTGAAGTTTGCATGAACTATTCTGTAGATGTATTCATTTATCATAAGCTTCCAGGGCATTTATTCCTTTCTGAAACCACCCACAAACCCTCATGTTAGACTTGTCAGATAAGAAGGGAACACAGTAAGCTGAGCTGTATTTCAAATGTATGACTTGCTGCTTAGGAACCTGTAGTATGTTCAGACTAAAAGCTGTTTTGTGAGGTACTACTGCTGTAGTTGTGACGATCTACTCATCTTTTTAGGTCTGAAAAAAGGTAATTTTTTTACATTCAGGTCATTTTTAACATTTTGCACAGAAGTGATTTTGTAATGTGAATGTTGTATGGAATGCAGGTTATATCTCACTTTTCCAATTGGTTTTAGTTACTGACCGCTTATTTTGAGGAGATGAGGCTTTTGTTCTTGTTACTTTAAAATGATTCCCAAATAAACTATGTGTATTTTCTCCCTTCCTTTGCTTCTAGCCACAAACTGGCTATGTTTGAAAATTGCACAAAGTATTCCTGATATCAGTAACCATTTGTTTTGTCTTGTCATACTTCCAATCCCATTATGCTGTCTTGTACTAGTTCGCATAGGTGTCTGAAACGTTTGAGAAGCACAAGACTGCCTGAAAGTGTATAGACCATCTAGTATAAGCTGATGAGAGCTTTGCCAGCTCTCTGACAGGCGAGACTTGAAGATCTGTGTCAGGGCATCTTGCTACATACAGCCAGTATTTATTCAGGAGCCTCAGTATTTGTTAATATCATAGTGTATCTAAAATTGGCCCTTATTGTGTGTGCATGTCTGTGTGTTCACCTCTGTTGGAGTGTGAGCAATGTTTCTCCAGCCAGGAAGATTGCATGATATTTTCTTTAGCTCTGGAGAAGCTTTTCCTTATTAACAGCATCTGGAACAGTGAAAAGGCACTTCTTATATTCATTTAAGCAGGAGCTCTATTGTTAACATGTTTTTTAGAGTATGTCTCATTAAAGAAGCTTTTTAATACTTTGCAAGCAGGAACTGAGGTGTTTAAAAAACTTGTGCTGCTCAGGACTGTGTTAACACTTTGTAGGAAAGCAGCTTCACTATGGGTGTATCTGGGCTGGATATGCTCTACTAACTGCAGCCCATGCTGAAATCCAAACTGTTGATAGATGTCTTTGTGTCTGAACTCCCTGCAGCCCAGGTGGCAGTAAGACTCTGGCTGGCACTGCCAGCTGGTTAGCAGGTATTCTGTTGGTGCAGGAGCTCCCTGGTAACCTGACATGATTCCTTGGGATGGAAGTGTGGGAGGCAAGAGATCCTGAGCTCAGTTTCACCAGGCTACCTGACAGCTCTGTGGGAGTACCCAGCCAGCCCCATCCCAAGCAGAGGGGTTGCGCTTCCAAAGTGCTTCTGAACCATTCTCTTGATGCCAACTTTGAGCTCTGTGATCTTCACAAGTTCTTAGCCATTTGAATACATTTCACTTGAAGAATTGAAGGAGCTGCTTTTCTTTCCCACCTGTGACATCTGGACATTCAAGGCTGTGGCTCCCAGCCATGTATGTGCAGATCTTGAGATGGCTGGTCAAATGTCTTTTCCTCTGAATGAACTGTGCCTCTTACTGGTACTGTCTAGTTGCCTCTGCATAAGAATGAAGGCAAGTCATCAGAAAAGCTCTCCACTGTTCTTCAACCGCTGGTTTATTAGCAGTCATCTCAGATGCTTCTCGCAAACTGCTCTGAGTTTACTAACTTGATTGCTCCTTTTGTCTCTTCTTGCTCAAAACTTCTTGCAGAATCTTGCTCTGCTGCCTCTTCTCATTTATTTTTGTTGATTCTGCATGCTTGTTTCTACCTGAGGGCTTTGTGTAGTCTTCCTGTGCTGAATTGCTGAAAAACTGAAGAAAAACACCAATAGGTGACAGATCACAGGAATGTGAGTCTACAAATAAAACCCTATCTTTTGTGGCTATTGCACACTTTCTACTTTGTTGCCTGTCAAAGCTGTCGTGAGTTCTTTGAGAAGGGGATGCAGTAACATCACCCTTATGAAACTTTTTTATAAGTGATTTTATTTATGGTGCTTTTGTGCAGTAGAAGGAGCAGTACTTGAGATCTCATCTTCTGCAGAAGACACAATAATAACACGTATAGAAAAGGTTTAATGTAGATTCACAGGATGGAACAGAAAAGAAAGTTCAGAGTGTTATTCTTGGGACCTTGCTTTATTTATAGCATTGCAATATTTGTGATAATTAAGGTTACATTGTTAAAACCAATACAGCAGTTGTGAACCTCTAAAGTGCGTTATTGATGTCGATGGTAGATTGATGTATGGCTTTGACTTTATCAGGAAACATCTTTAGATGTAGCATACAAGAGAAGGCAGCATTTTCCTTTTTTCTTCATTCCTCCTAGGAATTAAAATGGAGACTGTGTATTTTTCTTTCCCTTTTCCAAAACATGAACTTGCACTTAAAACATAGACATGGATGTAATGCTTTAACCCCAGCCAGCAGCAAAGCCTCACACATCCACTCACTCATTCCCATTGGTAGGATGAGGGAGAGAATAGGAAAAGTGACAAAACTCGTGGGATGAGACAAAGCAAAACCTCCACACACAAGCAAAGCAAAACAAAGAATTCATTCGCCACTTCCCATGGGCAGGCAGGTGTTCAGCCATCCCCAGGAAATCCAGGCTCCAGCATGCCTCACGGTTACCTTGGAATTAAAACAATGGAATTCTAAATGCCTCCCCCTTCCTTCCTCTTTCCTTCAGCTTTACATACTCAGCATGATATCCTATGGTGTGAGATATCTCCTGAGTCAGTTGGGGTCAGGTCCCAACTCCTTGCCCGTCCCCCCCCCTTTCCTTGTTGAGATGGGGTGAGAAGCATAAAAGACTTTGACTCTGTGGGCACTGCTCAGCAGTAACCAAAACATACCTGTGTTATCAACACTGTTTCCAGCACAAATCCAAAACACATCCACATCCTACCTACAGTGAAGAAAATTAACTCTGCCCCTGACAAAACCAGCACAATGGACAAACAAATTTTAATACAGGTACCAACTGTATTGGTTCTATGCATTACAAATGCTATCTGCTTTCTGGCAGAAATAAAGTAAAAAAACTTAAAGCATTTCTAATAATAAAAATAGATGTAATGGAATGTTTTAGGGGGCTACAAAGACAAGTGCAGAGTCCTGTACTTTGGGAGGAACAACCCCATGCAGCAGTACAGGCTGAGGATTGATGTGCTGGACAGCAGCTCTGCAAAGGGAGACCTGGGAGTGCTGGTTGATAATAAAGTAACTATGAGCCATCAATATGCCCTCGTGGCCAAGAAGGCCAATGGTATCCTGGGATGCATCAAGAAGAGTGTGGCCAGCGGGTCAGGGGAGATTCTGCTCCCCCTCTACTCTGCCCTGGTGAGGCCTCAGTCTGGAGTCCTGTGTCCAGTTCTGGGCTCCTCAGCTGAAGAGGGACAGGGAACTTCTGGAGAGAGTCCAGATCAGGGCCATCAAGATGATGAGGGGACTGAAGCATCTTCCTTATGAGGAAAGGCTGTGGGATCTGGAACTGTTCAGCCTGGAGGAGACTGAGGGTGTGGAGTCTCCTTCTCTGGAGGTTTTCAAAGCCTACCTGGACGTGTTTCTCAGAGATCTGATCTAGGTGGACCTGCTTGAGCAGGGGTATTGGACTGGATGATCTTTAGAGGCCCCTTCCAACCCTTACCATTCTGCGATTCTGTGTGTTTGGTTTCTTAAAAGTTTAGAACTGATTGTACATACGCCCTGAACGAGGTGTCTCAGCTTAATGTTTCGCATCATTTGCATGCAGACATGTTAATCTGATGTTTGAGAGTGATAACATGTGTCAAGCATGCTGGTGTTGTCATTTGTGGACAGGTTTGTGTACCCATTTTAATTCATGACCATGTCCACTGAAAGCTTTGTTGTACTTCAGTACAATTACTTTTTTTAGGAAGCAGTTTTGTAATATTAAATGGTGGCATCATCCTGTTTTGAAACTGATGAATTATACTAAAAAAGTGCTTGCTTCTTGTCAGTCCAAATGGTGCCATGCTGTGTAAGCTGAGATTGAGCCTCTAGTTAAAAATACAATTTTATATTTTTTTTTCTTGTAAGCAGCCTTATTCTGCCTTGGAGCAAGGAGATGGCAGAGGAGGAAGAGACATCTTTACTGTCCATTGATTTATGTCCTGTCTCTTCCATATCTTGCAGTTCATTTCCTTTGCTTTATCTTCTTTCTTCTAGATTTCCTTCTAGTATTTGTGCATCCCTGTTGCTCTGCTACAATAAATAGGGAACTACATTTGGCACACTGTGCCTAGGCATATCACTTATTTAGATCATATGAAAAAACTTAGATACCAGGAAAATTCAAAGGTGCTGTCTAGCACACAGTCAAGATATTTTGAAACCCCCTGCTTTTTGTATGCTATTCATCTGCATTCAGCATCGTCTGAGCTGTTTGTTTTGTGTAGCATTTAAAACCTTCACTTCCTGTTGTAAATGGACAGACTAACATTATTCTTCTGGAAATTTTCTAGAAAATTTGGAAGATAGTACTGATGAAGATGCCCCATTGCATAGTCCTGGGACAGAAGGAAGGTGAGCAGTCTTTGTTAACAGGTAACTGGATCTGGTTCCAGAAAAATTGCTGTCCCTTCCTCTTTGGAAAGCATCATGTATCCATTAGAAGAGACCTCTGTCAGTGTTTTAATCCATTTTGCCCATTGTTTCAGTAGAAGACTCAAAAATACACACTTACAAAAACAAGACTAATTTATTTCTAATTGTGATGCAATTTTTCTTTCAGTTCGTTATCTTCAGATCTTTTGAAGCTTTGTGGTGAAGTCAAACCCAAAAGCAAGGTAGGCTGTACAATGATAATGATAAGAGTTCATATTTTAATGGCACCTACTGGGGAATGCTCTTGCTTAGCTTCCAGGGATGTTAGTGATATTCTGATTGTGTGGTTTGTATATAATATGCTGTTGTGTGATACTGCTCTCTGAGAAATGATAAAAATATACCTTTTCAGTATTTTGTAGGTGTTTTTTTACAGTTTCACGACAAGATATATTCTTCCAATTACTAGCACTCCAAACTGGAGTAGATTGGTGGTTTAGTATTAGGCTGCAGTTTAACATTCATACCAGTGGGAGCTGTGAACATGCTTCTTGCTCGTGCTTTGCTTCTGTTGTGGAAATGTAAAGGAGGCTTATAAAATAAATAGGCTTTTAATTATAGTTGACATTGGAGAAATTTATCTAGACTGGCTGCAGTTTAATATTAGTGACAATGGGAACTGGAAACATGCTCGTGGATCGTGAATTTGCTTCTGTGCTCATAGGAGCATAAATCAAGTTTGCCATGTAAACAGAAGATTAGCCTCCACTGTTCTAACTGCTATTGGCTTTTGAGGCATGTGTATCTAGGTTAGCTCTTGTGTTACTGGTAGCATTCATTGGTGTGTGGCTCTTTGGACAGGTAAACTGAGTGAGTTTAGTCTTCAAATGTTGCCATAGAATAAACATATCCTTTTTGTAATGGCTCTGTTCGCACTGGAACGGAGGAAGAAGCAGAGTTTTTATATCAGAAGCAGCATCATTTTAAGAATTTCCACTGCTTTGTTCCTCTCTGCTTTTATACCATTTCATTTGGATAAACCTTAGGAGAGTAATATTGTACTCCTATAGTTTTGACAGATACCTGTAGATGGTTGAAAGGATATCCTTGGAAACCAGTTGTCAAATTAGCGTTTCTTGCTGTTAAATTTGACTTGCTTCCTCTGAAGCATTGACAAAGAGTTGAGGTTATCTCCTTAATTTAACTTCCAAAGGTAATTGCTAAGTGATTTGATGTGGATAGTGATTACCAGCTAATGACAGCCTTAAATATTGCACTTTTGACACACTCTGTGAAATATTTAACTCATAACTTGGTTTTTATTTGTCTCCAGGCCCGCCGGAGAACCACTACCCAGATGGAGTTACTATATGCAGACAGCAGTGATTTAGTCTCTGATGGTAGTGCTGCAGACTCTACTTTGGCTGGCCCTCTTGCATCTGTTGCAGAAACCCAAGAAAGTGGGATGGTTGCTGACACAAATGATACTTCTGCTAGGGACAGGGAGTTTGTTCCCCCACCATCTGGCTTACCTTCTAAGATAGGCAGCATGTAAGTTTGGCCATGCTGTACTAATTATCCTTTGCTTTTAAAAAATGCATGCTGCTTATTTCTTGTAATCTGTTATTTTAACTTCACAAAGGAGGTTGATATACTTAAATCTTACTAAATGATACTGACAAAGCTCCTCCTTCTTTTCTACCATCACCTCCTTAGAAAATATAAATGCACTGTTTTAAGTAAAGTGTTTCTTATGGAAGATGCAAGTTCTGTTAAGTTACTTTGTCATAGTAATATTCCTGTAGCCTTGTTTCTAAGTGGTTTGGATACTTCACTGTATGAGTGCTATGGCAAATGCACATTCTAGTGAGGTAGTGAGAATCTGCTTAGAACAGCAGCGAGATTAAAAAGAACACCACCCTAAAACTCTAACCCAAAGACTTAATGTAATGTAGTAATAGTATCTGTATATGGTCCTAACTAGTAGGTAGAATCTTTCTATGATTCATCTCATGTTTGCCATGCTTAAAATGAAGAAGTATACACAAAAATAGAGCATGCAAGTATAAAGTTGAAACAAACATGTTGGATATTACGAATCCTCAAAAGTCCCTTCTGTTTGCAGACTACATTGCCCTGCAGAATAGTTTTATTAATTGAATGGATTCCCTGATGACAAATAGTATTAAAATTATTATATTTTGTCTTCTTACTTTGAGGACAGCAGATGTGTCACATGGACTCTCTTTTTTTTCACTTGCTGTTGCTGTTCTTATTATATCTGCAATTTCACTGTAGATTATTAGCTATTCACTGTTAGAGACCCTTTCCTTGGCTTGTTAGGTGCTAGTCCCTATAGTGCACACATTCATGTGTAACCTGAATGCATGTGCCACATTCAATGATACAGAAAAACTGTCCCACAGTTGTCTCCATGTTACAGATTCTAGCATTTGGCACTTTCATTATCTACCTGTCCTATTTGCATAATGTTTTTATAACAGTCTCCATCTAATGCATATTTGCAATTTGTATTATTTTAACTATATATTTCTGGCATGTGCTTGAGGTGGCAATCATGAACAGTAAAACACTGCTGACAGCACTTTATTAACCCATGCTGATGGCTTCAGTGCATTTTACAAGTAGAATCTGCTTGGGAAGAATGCTTTTGGAGGTGAGGATAGGTGAAGACACCCACTTGTTTCAGCAGTTAGTGTGAGATCACTAGAGACTTTTGAAGCTTCAAGATTTAAAACGTCAAATGTTATGGCCTGGCGTCCAAGACTCAGGTAATACCAACTTTTGCCTCACTCCATCTTCTAGAATGTTTCCATTTGTGCAAGTGAGCCAGCAACGAGGCAAAATGAGATTCTCCAAAACTGCGTTCTGTGAACATTAGAGAGTAATGTCAGTAAATCAGTTCAATCATGGCCTCACATGGATTTTGATTTGTTATTGATCATATTTGAGCAGATTCCCACGATAAGTGCAATGACAATTGCACTGTAATTGAGAGGCTTTGTCAAATCTAGAGCTTGGTATACTTTATACAGTATTAGTGGTTTTGCTGGTTACTGATCATTGTTGAAGAAAAGTTGTTTTTGTGAGCCATCTGGCCTTCCTGTAGCTAAAACAAAGCTGGTGAAGAGTCTGGAGCACAAGTCTGAGGGAGCAGTTGAGGGAACTTGGGAGCATTTAGTCTAGAGAAGATGGAGAGACATTTTTGCTCTCTACAACTAGCTGACAGGAGGTTATAGTAAGGTGGAGGTCAGTCCCTTCTAAGTAATGACTGATAGGACGAGAAGAAATGGGCTCAA
>WBNH01010838.1:52700-82050 GCA_013401255.1 Urocolius indicus | reverse complement strand
TCCCTGGGCAGCTTGACACAGGGTTTTACCTGCTTGAGCAAAGCCCTGCTTCAGCAGAGCTTGTGAATGCTGCCTGCCCTGAGCTCCAAACCCCTCACCAGCTCTTGCCCATCTCTGGGGGGATGCTGCTTCCCAGCTCTGCCTGTGGCACAGGGGGCAATAAACCTCCCTGGTTTAGGGGGGAAAAAAAAACCCCATCTTGATTGCAAATACCTCCCAAAATGTTGTGGCCCATTCCTCTTGGTTTTGGCCAGAGGAGCTGTGACAGTTTCCTTCCTTCAGCACAGGGCTGCTTTGTGCCAGGCACTGAAGGAGCCTTTGTTGTCTCTGGTTCCTAATCTCCTTTTATTGACCTTTCCACACTTTATTACCAAATAGCTCACAGTGGCAGAAGGGTTTTTCCTTCAGGTGATACAGAAACCTTTGACTTTCCCAGCCAGGCACCAAGGAGAGGCAGGACTGTGCCATGCTGCATCCTCACACCTTGGCAGTGGCAAGAGGAGGGACTCCAGGAGCTTTCAAGGGCTTTTCCAACCTCAGTGATTCTTGTGGTTCTGTGACCCTGCTGAGACAGGGCACAGCAAGGTGAGGAAAAGGAGTTTGGGAGGCTATTGATTCAAGCTTTAGGAGACAATCCCTTAGCCTGAAGTGCCTCTGCTTTTCCCCTCTGAGCATCAATGGCTCACAAAGATACAGGAAACTGCCCCAAGATGCTGATGGGGGGGTTGCTGGGGCAACTGCCTGTCCTTGAGAGGGAGCATCCTGGGGTGGTCAGGCACCTCCTGCCTGTTGCTGCCCCAGAGCTGGCTCTCACCTGCCCTTTCAGTTGCCCTGCTCGTGCAGCACCAATTAGGAAGCTTAATTGTTTCAAGAGAGGTTAATTACATTAGTCACTACAGCAGCTCTCCAGTCCATGCCATGCTTTCCACTTCATTTAATTCATTACCCACTGTGAAATTCAGTAGATTTCTGCATGGAATTGCTCATTTATGGCACATGTGTCCCTCTCAACAGCAATCTTCCACAGCCACCCCTTCTCTTTCTTTTAATCTTGTTCCTCAAAGTCTTCATGGCTGGCACTGGCCAAGCAGTTGGGTGGAAGCAGGTAGGAGCAGCCTGGGCCACCCCTGCTCTGAATTGAGGCAGTGGTGGGATTAATGCTGTACCCAGCAGCTCTCAGCCTGGGCTGTAGCTGAACCAGCAGTGATTTGGAGGTTTTTCTCCATCATCCCCTTTGTTGCACCTTTGCACAAATCCTGGGCTTGCAGATCAGTGTCCCCTCCCCAGCTGCCAAGTGAGGTGACTGTGCCATGCAGGTCTCTGTCCATCAGTCCACTCTCTCCTGGCTCCTTTGTGTACACGAAGACAGTTCATCCTGGAGGGAAAAATGAGCCAGTTGTGCACCCCTTGCAGTGGTTTTCTTCAAGAGCAGTTCCTCCCAGCTGAATGCCTTTTGTGCAGCAGTGCTCAGGCTCTTGGATGTTGGTTCATTAGCTTTGCCATTGCCTGCCATTCTCGACAGAGATCTGTCGTAGTGGCTGAAGGCTTCATGCAAAAGGCATGATTTGACACAGAGAAACTCAAAATAATCCAGAGCAGCAGAGAGCTGAAAATAAACACAGCTCTGAGAAGCAGGCTCAGATGCAACTGCACCAGGCACGTGCTGCTGCCCTTCCAAGGAAGCTGAGGAATTGCTCTCGTTGGCCAGAAGCCTCAACTCTGACCTGGCTAATGCCAGATTGAATGGCTCGTCCTCAGGAGACACCCTGACATTGGGAAGGGCATTTGCCAAGCTGCCCTCAAGGCTTCCCAATGACTCTGCAATGCTTGGCCCTGAGTTGCTGTCAGGCTGCTGCACCCTGTCATTTCTCTGAGCACATTTCTCATACCCTGTGCTCAGCACAGCCTTTAATATTTGACCCCTCTCAGAGTGCTCGTAGCAAATCTATTTTGGATGTAGGAGAAAGGGAGAGTGAAAAGAGCCCTGGAAAAGGCACATTTGTCTTTAGACAGGCTGCCAAAGCTCAGGGAACAGAAGCCCTCTGTGTTACAGCCTGGCTCCATTTCTCTCTTCTTTTTTTTTGTTGTTGTTTTTAACCTTAGTTCGTTCCTCTGACATTGGAGCCAGGATGGGGGTTTATTATTCCTCTGTTTCCCAGTCACCCAGCACCCCTGCATCCAGAATCCCTGAATGGTGGGAGCTGGAAGGGCCCTGCAGAGCTCCCCCAGCCCCTACTCAAGCAGCTTCCCCTGGCTCAGGGGGCACAGGAACGTGTCCAGGTGGGGTTTGGAAACCTTCCCAAGGAGCCTCCACACCCTCCCTGGGCAACCTGGGCCAGGGCTCCCTCACCTCAGCACCAAAGGACTTGCTCCTCCTGTGCCAGGGGCACTGCCTGTGTGCCAACCTGTGCCCATCACCCCTCATTCTGTCACTGGCCCCATCTTCTCAACACCCACCCTGTAGGGATTCATCAGCATTGCTGAGCTACCCCTGAGCTCAGGCTTCTCTGCTCCAAGGCTGAACAGCCCCAGAGTCCCCAGCTTTTCCTCCTCACACATAGGTCCCTCTAACAGAGCACAGCACTGAAACTGAGCCCAGTTCATTAGTGGCACGTTGAGTCCTGCAGCACTGATCTCCCTGATGTGTTTGTCTCCTCAGCTGTTACATGGCTGCTTTGTTTGCATAATTGTGCAAAACAATCTCTGCTCTTTGAGGCAAATGGAATTGCTTTTGCTGCCAGCACCATCACATGCAAGCAATGTCCAAAGCCATGCCTCAGCAGAGTGGGTACCAACACCTGAGCTGGGATGATGAGCTGAGAGGGTGGGAGAGCGTCCCACAGAGTGTTTTATACTCAGGTAGAGCTTTAAGCAAGTGTGAAATGGACCTCCAGCCTGCAGAGGAGATTTTGGAGGCAGTAATCATCCCCTCTGAGTCTCTGTGCCTTCCCTTTGCTTCACTGTGATGCCCCAGAACGGTTGGGAGGGATGGTAAATGAATGTTGTCGTTGCTAATTACTGATGGAGGGGAGATTTCTGCAGTCATGGAGCCCAAAGTGTCCAAATCCTGCCTGCTGCCATGTGCAAGGGGGAGGTGAGATGTTTCCCACCTGTTCAGCTACTTTGCAGCTTTGGTGCCTTATTTCCTATTTTTAACTGCAGCTGCAGTTAAAGGGACAAACTTCTAAAGTCAAACAGAAGGTAACAACCAAAGGCAGTCCTGGTTTAGATGCAGTTCTGCCTGGCTGTGATTTAGTCCGTGGGGAAGGTTTTGAGCATGCTGATGTTTGTTAGAGAGCAGGATACAGTCCTGCAGCAGCAGCCAGACCCCTGTGCCCTGCTGTCAGGCTCACAGTTAGCATTTGGCTGTCATTAACCTTCACAGGATAAATTGGCTGCTTACTGTAAAGAAAAGGCTGTTTCTGTGCCTGGGCATTTGCAGGTCTGGGGCTGGATGGGGATGTTGACAGCTTTGCAGGCATGAAGGTGAGCTGTGTGTGTGGCTGTGAGACTGGAGGGCAGGCTGCTGTGAGGCAGGGGGGTTGATTCCAGCTTTTGATCTGAATCCAGGCTTAGGGGTTTAATGGAATTGTTTGGGTTGGAAGAGCCCTTTAAGGTGATGGAGCTCAAGCCCACCAGCTCCCTGGGCAGCCTGGCACAGGGGCTCACAACCCTCTCAGGGAAACTGTTCTGTCTCAGCTCCAACCTCAACCTCCCATGGGGCAAACTGAACCCCTTTCCTCTTGTCCTATCACTTGGGAGCTAAGATTGACTCCCAGCTCCCTGCAGCCTCCTGTGAGAGAGTGTCAGAGTGTGCTCCTGTCTCCCCACAGCCTCCTCCAGGCTCAACACTCCCATTCCCTCAGCTGCTCCCCATCACCCTTGTGCTCCAGCCCCTTCCCCAGCTCTGGAGATGCTCCAGCCCCTCAGTGTCTTTCTTTCAGCATCCCCTGCTGCTCACTGGTGTCTTGCTCAATGCCCTGTGGGAGCAGGAGCTCAGCCAGGGTGCTCAGCAGGATGCCAAGCCTGGGCTGGGAGTGCTGGAGGGGCACATGAAACACTTCAGCTGCCAGAAAATGAGATACTCATTTATTTGGGAATCTGTAGTACACAAAGCACTTTAATAACCATATTAATCTACAGGCTACATCAGTAGAAACAGTACTGCCTGTTCCCTGTTGAATGCCAGTTAGTGGGGAGTGCTGTTATTAACATTTAGCAGCAGCTCCAGGTCACCTTGATATCATCAAGCTAACACACATCTTAATGGCTGTTTAATTAGATTTGCCATGGGGAGGATGCCTTGGCAGAAGGCTGCATTGCTGCTTTCAGCCCTGGGGAGGGCTGGAACAACAATGCAGGTGAAAGGCTGCATCCAACAGGCAAAGGTGAGCTCTGCTCTAATGCCCTGTGAGTGGAGCTGCACAAGCCTGGCCTCTGCTCACATACCCAGGGGATGAGGCTGCTTCGTGCCTGCCACAAAATCCAGGCTTCTCCTCCATCTGCTTTTAGGTCACTTGGTCTTTTAGCATTTTGCTGGGAGGCTTTTCTCAAGTCACTCCTGGGGGAGCCTGTCCCTAGGGGTGCAGGGCTGGAGCAGGAGAGGGAGGAACCCAGCAGCAGTTTCCAGGCATTGCAGCAATCCCATCCCTGCATCACACACCAAATGGGTTCTGTCCATCTCTCAGCAGGTCTCACACCTCCAGGAAGCTCCTGGGGACTCCAAGGAGGGTTTTGTAAAGCTGCCAGCTGCTCCTTCATAGAAAATAAACCACTGAAACAGGCTGCTGTAAAAGCTATGGCACTTCCCTCAGTGGATTTATGAAGAAGACCCCCTAGAGGAAAGAGTTCTAAAATCTGATCAAGTCAGCACTTCCAGCTGTGTAACTGATAGCCACGAGTTCCTATTGACTGCTGTGCAGGGCTTCGTCTTCTGTGGCATCAACAAAGCCCTCTCCTGCTTGCTGCACAGCTACCAAGGCCTTGGGCAGAAAACAAAGCTGATGGGCAAACACAGATCCAGGGAGAGCACCCAGGTGGGTTTCCTCAGCTGCTTCCTAGAAATACACACCCTGTTCTTAATCTACACCCTGTTTCTTATCTCCACCTTGTTCCTCATCTGCACTGGTTCTCCAGTTACCCCGTGAGAGTGTTTTACAGATGGGCTCTGTGGCTTTGCTGAGCAGCAGGGGTTGGGTGAGGGTTCCCTTTCTCAGCTCATACAGACCCTGCTCACCTGCTTCATTTCATGGGGAGTGTCTTGTGCTTTACCCAGGTGGGGTTGTTAGCAAAACACTTCCACTGAAACCAAATGGGGACAAGCTGTCCCTGTGAAGTGCAGCACATGGACTTGTTTGGGTACCAGTTCTCCAGCCAGGAGGCTCCTCTCACTGCAGAGCAGGGACAGGATGGCTCCTGCAGCTCTGATCTGACACAGAGAGAGACAAACCCCACATTCAGCAGAGAGCTGGCACTAACCCTGCCCAGCATCTGGTTTATCTTATGGCAGAGCAACCCCAGCTCATTCCAGGGCCAGGGATATAGCTCAGTGTCTGTGCTGAGCATTTGCCTCTCACCTGCCTGGGCTGCAATGGCAGATCCTTCTTCAGGGCTCTCACGGGTGATTGAGGGGTTTGATTCCTTTTTGGTGGATGTTAGAGCAGTGGAGAATAACTGAGAGGCTGCTGGTACCTGTCCTGATGTTGTCAGAGGTTTGTAATGAGCAGCTGCCAGGTCTAAGAGTGTGTCTGTCTGTTTTCCCTCCTCTGGTGAGCTGAGTGTTTGCTGCTGGTACTCACTCATCTCCTGGCAGAGTGGGATGAAGTAATACAGAAAAGAAGGAAACAGCATCATCTGTGTGGTCTCCAGTCACAAGGACACTGAGATCAGAGTACAGCTATTGATGCAGGGCACATGGGCAGCCTCTACCAGGGGCTGACAACCCTCACAGGGGAAAAGCTCTTCCTCAGCTCCAATCTCAACGTCCCCTGGGGCAACTTGAGGCTTTTTGCTTTTGTCCTGTCACTTGGGAGCAGAGCCTGATCCTCTCAACCTCCAGTCAGGGAGCTGCAGAGAGTGCTGCTGTCTCCCCTCAGCCTCCTCTTGTCCAGGCATCCACATCAGCCCTTCTCCTGCCTCCTCCCCTCCACAGCATTAGGCAAACCAGTCATTTTGTCCTTCTTATTATTTAAAGCTTTTCTTTAAGCTGTTGACCTCTTGCCCCTTCTTGCTGCAAATCATTTGCTTTTTCCAGATGCTTCAGTATTAACTGGTGCCATTTCATTTCTTGTCCTTCTCTTTTGCCTCCTTACCTCACCTCAAGAAGGAGAGGGATGACCTCATCCCCACCACCTCAGAAATAAATCCTCGTTATGGGTTTGTACCTGGGGAGGAAGAAAAGTGATTTCCACTCCCAGTCAGTTCTGAACAGATCTTGGAAGGTAATTGTTCAGTCCAGGGACATTTCACTTGTCTAATAACCATAAAGACTGCTTTTATTAGCACCTTGTTTGAGGTTGGGCCTCTTTAGGAGATATTTATGGGGAAGATATTATTGCAGGAGACCAGCAGATGGACATCAGACTGATGGGTTTATTCCAAGGTGGAGCAAAGGGGAAGGACCTGACATCCAGTAAGGGTCTGAGTGCAGGTGTGGGGCTCATCCCCATGGGTTAAGCACAGGGCTGGGATATGACTGAGCTCTTTCCTCACCCAGGACAGGGCTCCCTGTTCACACTCACACAGCCAAGCTTATCACAGGCAAGGAAAGGGTTGGGAAAGTCCAGTTTTGTCTTTTGGGGTGCAGGCTCAAGTGAGGATCAGCAGCAGCTTAGTGCAGTATAAGTGCTCTGATGCTGTCAGGGTGGTTTGATCCCATGGACAAAAACCCTTTGGCACCTCCTCCTGGCACACACACACACATTTTCAGGGCTGCCTCAGATCTGTCTCCTCCTGGCTCCTGAGCTGGCTAAAGCCCAGCAGGGACGAGGAGCTGTTACCGTTGTGAACACTCAGCTGGGTGCTGCTTTTCCTTCAGGATCCACAAGTACCTGTCTCTAGGTTCTGTGACCCTGAATGTGCTGGAATACCCAAGGCTGAAATGGTGCTGTGATGGGGACCCTTTTTTCTTTTCCAGTTGCTGCAGGATGAAATAAGGGCCCAGAATAAAATGTGTTAAATGGCTGCTGTGCCTGGCTCTCAGGCTCTTTACTGCAGCCATTGATAGACTGAGGGTCTTGGCTTTTGAGTGCTCCAGCTCGGATGCAAAGTCACACAGTGACTTCTCTGGGCTCTGAAAGACCTGGTTCAAATCCCCTTTCACAGAGCCAGCAGTGACTGACTGCATGAAATTACCCAAAGAACAACCAGGGAGAACTATCTAGGAGAGCTTTCTAGATCCAGTTACCCTCAGCCCTCCCAGGAGATGGCATCTGGGGGAGATGTGGGGCAGCTCTGACACATCAGCTCATTTCCCAGCAGGCTGCTGACCACCAGCCATCCCAAAGGGCTCTGCTTTCCTGGTCCATCCTCCCCAGCCAGGGTTTCATGCTCGTCCCTGCCTGTCCCTCTGAGCTCTCTGGCTCAGGGCAGGATGCAGCAGTTCTCTGACACAGCCTGAGAGTCCTGGCTGTTAATACTGGGGAGTGGGGATATTGCAGCCTGTTTACATTATGTGAGACTGGAGAAATGTAAATCAGACTAAAGTGACAAAGAAAATGAAGGTGACAGAGGAGCCTGAGCTGTGCTGGAAGCTCACAGCAGCTTGTTGACCCAAAGTGCTTGAGCCACAGAAACCTCCTTTCCGCGTCTCTAAGCCCTGGGGACTTGGGAGCCAGGATGGAGCAGCACAGCCTGTGTTTATGCAGCAATTAACTGCTCTGTCTCCCAGGGATTGATTTCAGGAGCTCACATCCCATGCAAAGCCAGTCTTGTTGAACATTTTCGGTTGCTGCCTGATACTGCTGTTTGTCTGAGCTGGGAGCAGGGAGGGTAATTAATCACTGCTGCAGCACTCAGTGAGACACACACTGCTGCTGCTCCCCAGATGCTCCATGTGCCCTGGGACTCAGCACTAGAGGTGACCATCAGCCCCTACTCAACTGGGAAGATAACAAAGCTCAGAAGAGCATTCCCTGCTGAGTGTCTTCACTCTCAATCTCCTTGCATCTGGCCTCAGGTGCCTGGTTGCTTGGGGCAGATGCAGGCTCAGCCAATCCTTTGCTGGTGCTGCCTCCAAGAAAGCCCAGAACCCCTCATCAGTGCTTTTGAGCTGTTTCTCTTAAGTGTCAGGGTCCCAGATGTGACCAGGGATGTGACTGTCACACCCCTCAATGCCCCAGCTCCAAAACTGGTGTAAAAGCCACGTTCCCCTCACCCTTTCTAATAGCCTGTGCATGAGGAAAGCAAGCACTGGAATGGATGAGAGATTAAATTCCACTTGATTGACGGGTTCGAAATGGTGAGTTCTCCCTGCAGCCTCCACATCCATGGTCTAAATAGGAGGCTGGGGATTAAGGCCATGAAATTACTTGAGTTTATTGGGAAAATGAAGTGTGAGGAGCAGATGAAAAGAGAGAAAAAATGCAAACTGAAAGAGTGTTAAAGAAATGATTAAGGTTAAGGTGGCAAATGAAACAGCACTAAAACTAGATGACACAGAAGAAATTCTCTCCAAGGAGCAGCTCTGGAGAGTCACTCAGGCTGTTCAAATACACAGCTGCAGAGTTAAAGACAGATGAGCCTGATGTTGCCAAGAGCCCTGGCTTGGTCCTGGAGGCACCAGCAGTGTTGGGGCAAGGTGCAAGGGGGAAAAGGAGAGAAATAAACTGCTTTGGAGTGTTAGAAGAGTCACAAGCTGCACAGCTTGTACAGTCACCCAGTGCAAAGATGCTTCTTGGAGGCTCCAGAAGCTGTGTGGTGTTCTCTGTGGGAATCGGGAGAGTCTCTGTCCCAGGGCTGCACTGCAGCACTGCTCACTCCTCTCTCCACCCTGTGCCAGCAGGCATGGGAGAGGGATGCAGGAAATAGATGCAAAGCTGTGGATGGAGCTGAACCTCCTTGGTGCAATCTGAAGGCACTAATTGCTCTTCCTTTCCAGGTCCCTGCACCAACCCCAGCAAATGTGGCCCTGGCAAATGGAGCTTGCAAGAGATTATCAGCAGCCCTGCTCTTGCCTCCCTACTTTAGCAGCTCCCACACGCCTCTCCCCATTGCAAGCTGAGGTAGGTTTCTCTCTGCTGACTTTGGATAACTCCTTTTAACCTCTCTGAGTCTTTGCATCTGCATTGCCTCCCTTCCTCTCCCCTGTAATTACCTACAAGGCTATGGAAAGAGATCCAATTCTGCTGTCTGCTTGGAATCCTGGAAACTGCCTCTTATGGTCCCCTGGAGCCTCTTTAAAGGAAGCAAATGGAAATGCTGCAGCCCAGATGATTGCAGGTAAGGCCATTCCCAGGAGGCCAGGATGTTTTCCTGGTAGCCCTCTCTATGGCTGCTGAAATGTTTCCAGCAGCTTTGATTTCATATGGGGTCTGGGGAAATTCTGCAGCCCCATGGATGGTCACCCCTGGCCCAGGGAGGAGTGACACATCCTTTGTCATCTTCTCAAGCATCCATTGTGATGGCAGGAGGGGCAGCAGTGTAATCTGGAGAGTAAAAATCCTTGCACATGAGGGAAAAAAAAGAGCTAGGCTTGGGTCAAAGGAGCAGCCTTCAGCCTCTCCATCCCCTCCTGTCGTGATTCATTGGAGTCAGGCTGCTCCCATTGTGTGTTACAGCTGTGCTGGTTGGCAGGGATTGTTGCCTGTTTTCTTCTCAGCCTTTGCTTTAGATGTGTTGTTAACAATGGCTTGTTAATGCTCCAAAGCAGCAGCATGTGTCCACTCCAGTGGCTTTTGTATGTCCTGGCTGTCACATGCAGCTTGACTTGATGAGTGGCACCATCCTCATAAGTCTTTGGGTAACCACAGGGCTGGTGCATCACCCCAGGAGATGCTTCCCAGGGCAGATCACTAATCCCAGACCTAAGGAATCCCCAAGTGTAGGGGTGAGCAGGGTCCTGCAGAGCTCCCCCAGCCCCAGCCCCTGCTCCAGCAGCTTCCCCTGGCTCAGGGGGCACAGGAACGTGTCCAGGGGGGGTTGGAAACCTCCTGAGGAGCCTCCACACCCTCCCTGGGCAGCCTGGGCCAGGGCTCCCTCAGCTCAGCACCAAAGGACTTGCTCCTCCTGGGCCAGTGACACAGTGTGTTCCAGTTGATGTCCATCACCCCTTGTCCTGTCACTGGCCATCACACACCAAACACTGGCCGCAGCCTCTCAACACCCATCCTTTAAGTGTTTATGATGAGATTCCCCCTCAGTCTTGTCCCAGAAGTCGTCTCTCTCCTCAGATCTCCTTCTTCTCCTTGGCCAGGCTCTGGGGATCTCTGGCACATGCCCAGTGGCATTTGTAGGGACAAATTGTAGGTGCCACTAGGTGCCAGCATCGGTCTGCAGGTGTGTGGCAGAGGAACAACTCCTCTGCCACTTCTAAGGAGGTGTGGGGTGCACAGCCAGCCTTGGGATGTGGTTTAAAGCAGTTTTGTGTCATCTCAGGGCAAAAAGAGGGGAGAGTTTGGATGAATGGTGTAAGAGAACACACACACACCCCCCATAACTCACCACTCTGGGTCCTGTTGCCATTGGCAGGCTGAGGGATATTTTGCAAAGGTGCTCAAATAGGCTGTAAATTAGGAGAACAAAGAAGAAACCAAATCAAACCACCCCAATTGTGCTCAGATCACTTCTCTTAACAGCAGGAAAGCTGCTCAGGATGAGCCACCTCAGTCAGGTTTAACCCCGTTGCTTTTGTGCTTGTCCTGTGATCTCATTTCTCCTTTTCCATACAAACAGCTTTTGGCACTAACAATATCTTTGCAGTCTTGCCTTGCTGCCTGCAGAGGTCAGCAGGCCCTGCCAGAGCCCTGTCAGCATGCTGACAGCCCTGCCCCAGGAGAAGCTGCTGCTACAGGGCTGAGCTGAGCTGGGTGATCTCTGTGCCAAAGCTGTTGCCAGTGGGAAATGCAGCAGCCACACAGCTCTGCCCAGCTTTGACTTGCTCACACCTCCCTGCCAGTGAAACCCTGAGGAGGGAAGGTGCATCTTTATGCTCAGACATCACCAGAGACGTGAAGAGCCTCTTGCCACGATGCTCAAGTGGTTCCTGCACCCAAGGCTCTCGCCAGTGACCAGTCAGGCTACAAGCAGTTGAGTGTGGTTTGGACAAAGCTCTTCCTATGCCTCCCTAGATAAGTTCCCATGTGCCTTTCAAAGTTCAAGGCAGGGAGAGCTGTGAGCATCCATGAGAAGGGCTCTTTCATCTTGCAGGTGTTTGATCCTTCTGGCAGGTTTCAGAGCAGCTTGTCCAGAGTCTCTCCAGTAATTGTGGCAAAGGGGCCAAAGGAAAAGAAACAGCACTTCATGAGCATTACACTTGTGAAGCTGGAAGCTTGAAAAGGCTCCCACAGAAACCTCAGCAACCCCAAGTGAGTTTCCTTCAGCCAGCTTTGTTGATTCTCTACAGGGAAAGTGAAGCTTAAAGGAGGGATGGAGCCAGTGCATCCCTGTGAAACCCCAGCCCATAGATACTTGTGCAAAAGTTACCTGGAGAGGGCATTCTGTCTTCTGTTAAAAGGAGGAAATTGCAGCTATTTGCCCTTTTTGATCAGTTAGATGATGCCTTGTTTGATCTCTTACAGGTGTATAAGCACTGAGGGCCTGGTAAAGAGGAGGTGAAGGTTCTCTGCATCCTCACCCCGGGAGGTGCAGCTGCTGCCTGGCCTGGAGGATGCACAGAACAGGCTTGTTCGGCACCTACTGCTAAGATGGCTCTGACTTCAAAGACTAAATGCTGCAGGGAGAGGAATCCCCAGTTTAACTGTTCAGCACCTCCACACTTTCAGTTATTTCTGGTGCAGCTGGTGTAAGATTTCCCTGGGGGAAAACCAGGGAAGATCACAGTGGATGCTACAGGCAGCCAGGAAGGCAAAAACACCCTGAAATGTCCCTGTTCTCTGTGGCAGCACCAGCAGCACTGCAGTTCAAGGCCTCCTCCTGCTGATGAGGGTGGGAACACCATCACAAGCCATGTGCCTGAGCTGGAACTGCTCTGCCAGGCATTGGACATGCCTAAAGCCAAGTCATGGATGAGCAGAGCCAATCCACTCAGCATTGGATTAACTCATCAGCAGAGAGCCCAGCATCTCATCCCATCTGAAAGGCTGCAAAGTGACATTTCCCTGCTGATTTCCCAGGTGCCAGCAGGAGATGTGCAGCTTTCAGTTTCCCACCACTTGCTTTTAACTTCATTTGACAGAAGCAGCTTTGGGTACCAGACGATATTTGATGGGGGATAATGAAAACATCAGAGACAGTGGCAAAGCATCACTGAGGGGAGCTTGTTCCTCTCTATCTGTCTGAACACTCACTGGGGTTGAGAAACTACCAAGAGTGAGTTTCTTGGAAGAGCACAAAGGAGGGAGAGTCACAGCTCTCATGGGATGTTGGATGCTCCAGCACAGCAGCATCTCTTTCTAGGAGGAGGGAGAGGAAATAAGGGAAGAGTTGCAGCAGCATCTGGCAGATTCAGGGTGTGTTGGCCAGTGTGAGGACATGGGAAGAGGGTTTTTTTGCACAGTTGGCCATGGGCAGTGTGGCTACAGGGGAAGGAAGGGTGGTGGCCAGGGAGAGGGGATGCTGCAGGGACACCCTGTGAGAGCAGGAGCTGCCCTTCCTCCCGGCTCTGCTGATTAAGGAGCTCCTTTTCTTGGTAGTTTGAGCTGGAATTAGAACATTGCTGGGATGGAGACCCCAGGGGCAGGCAAACAGCTTGTTCCCAGCTGGCTCAGCACTTTCCTGTTTGCAGTTCCACCTACCTGAGCTCAAAAAAAGGCTCCTCAGAAGGTGACCTGGTGCTAGGCTGGTGGCTCCAGATGAGCCCTGATGCCCAACAGCCCTTTGATGTGATGTGGGGCATCTCAGCTCCTGCTGTGCACCCCACTGGAGCAGCATCAGAGGCAGAAGAAAGCTGTGCCCAGGCTGGTTTGGAAGCAGTTTGAAGCAAATGGGGTTTGTTTAGCAGATTGTATTCCCTTCTGCCTTTGGCTCTCAGTGGTACTTTAAGCATCCCACACGTACAGAGGGGATCACTAATGAGATCATGAGATTACTGTGCAGGTATCCCAAGTAAACTTGGTCAAGGAGGTAGAAACATCTCACCAGTCCTGTTGTCTCACCTCCAGCCAGCTTTTAGCTTGGTCATGGGCACAGGCACATGAGCACATCAGACCTTACCCAGAGAGCTGTTTATCAGGTACCAGTAAAATCAGATGCAGAAAGCCACCAGCTTCCAGAGTACAAGGTGCAGGCAGAGCGAAAGGCAACATTCATGGCACCTGCCCTTATTTAGGAAGCTGTTCTTCTTCTCCTTTCCAGCTGTCTCCCAAAGGCACAGCTCTCCTGTGGATTCACATTCCCAGGGAGGGCATCAGCAACCACCCACGTGCTGGAGCACATCAGGGGCCTGATGCTGCCAGGATGAGGCAGAGGTGGAGGACAAGGATCCATCCAAGACTACAGGACCCAGCAAGGATGCTGCTCAAGGTTTGGCTCTCTACAAGCTCCTCTGGAGCTCTAGAGTTTGGAGAAGGCTCTATGGGGACTTTCAGGCAGTGTGTTTGGTTGGGGCTCTGCCTTGTTTGTGGGGGGACTTTTGGAGTGCTGGGGTGGAAGAAGGGCTGAGATCAGCTTCCCATGAGGAGCAGAAGCTCTCACCCTTTAGAAGGGATGAGAAAGAAGAGGAGGTAAGGGCAGGTTTTGCTTATTTCTGTCACTAAACCATCTGGGGTTGCTTTGGTCCGTGTGGGTAGAGGCTGCCTGGCTCACAGCCCTGCTGTGGGTGGTTTGGCTGGGAATTTGGGGAACCTGGAGGCTTCCAGAGCTCCTTCACTTCTCTGGGGAAGAAAGGGGATTTTCAACCTGACCTCCAAACTACAGGAGCTGGGAGAAAGTGTGTGCCCCAGGGCAAGGGACCTCTGCAGAGCCAGATCACTTGAGCTCTCTCCCCAAGTCCTGCAGCCCTCTGAGTGCTGGAGCGATGGAGCTCCTGGGAGAAGAAGGGGCAGGCCCAGGTTAATGGAGCCCTGTGCACGATTCCCATCACTCTCCCCTTGGCCATTACTGTGAGGCCTGAGCAGAATTGCTGGGAAATGCTCTGTACATTTGCAGACAATGTGCTGCTGAGAGGCAGCTTTCTAATGACTCCCCAAACTGAGATTTTTCTCCCTGTAAATGCAACCAGGGCTGGGTGTCCCTGATTAGCTCCTGGTGATGAATTCCATCTGCCTGCCTGGGATCAACAGAGACCTAAAAAAGCTGAGCACCAGCCACACAGCCTCCTGTGCTCATGCTGAGCTTTGTTCCTTATGGGAAATCACTTGAAACAAAAAAAAAAACCACCCAGGAAGCTCTTGCTTGTTCCACTCAATGTCTTGGGCTGGTTCCCTGTGAAATGTCACCTGCTCAGATGAAAGGGTGGGCTTTGTCACGACTCAGAGGAGCTGTGACGAGCCCCTTGAAGTGGATCAAGGGTGCTTTTGATCCTCAACGTGTGCAGGATCTTGTTGATGCCTCACAAGGCCCCTGGGATTGATAAAGCCCATCAAACACACGGGTTCCTGGGGAAGTGGTGGCATCCTGGCTGCTGCTTCCAGCACTGCTGGCTGCAGAGATCCTGGGAGCCTTAACCTCAGGGAAGCTAATGAGGTGTGTTTATGAGGAGGGACTGTGCACAGGCTGATGTAGCTCTGCACAGGGCTGGCTGCTGGGCAGCAGGAATTGCTGGGAAGGCAGGCAGTAAACTGGGGCAATCACAAATAAACTGGTGTGTGATGGGAGGGAGCTTGAATGAGCTCAGCTCTGCTGGAGAGGATTGGGTGTGTTGCAGTGTGATGGCTGCTGGTGTGTCCCTGAGCTTCTGGTGCCCCCACAGACACCCCAGTGTGGGGTAACATAGAATCANGTGAGCTCTAGACGTTCCTTTCCCACCCCCACCATGCTGGGATCCTGGGATGCTGTAAGGTAGCTCAGAAGCCATCAGTTCCAAGCTGAAGTTCAGCGATGCTGGGCCAAAGGCAGGGCAATCCTGGAGGTTTTTGCTTCCTTTGACGTTCCAGCATCCCGTTTGGCAGTTGCTGTGGTCCCAGCTCCAGCCGTTGTGCAGCCACACGAGGGCAGCAGCAGCTGCACAGGCGCTGCCTCATCTCTCCCAGCCTGTGCCCATCACCCCTTGTCCTGCCACTGGCCCCCACACACCAAACCCTGGCCCCAGCCTCCTGACACACACCCTGTAGGGACTGAGCAGCATTGCTGAGGTGCCCCTGAGCTCAGGCTTCTCTTCTCCAGCCTCAGCAGCCCCAGGGCCCACAGCCTTTCCTCCTCACACACATGTTGCAGCCCCTCAGCATCTTGGTGTCCTTACCCTGACCTCTCTGCAGCAATTCCCTATCTCTCTGCAGCTGGGGAGCCCAGAACTGGCCACAGGACTCCAGATGAGCCTCCCCAGGGCAGAGGAAGCAGGAGGAGAACCTCAATTTGCTGCCCACACTCTTCTCCATGCCCATCAGGATGCCATTGCCTTTCCTGCCCACTGTTTAATTGCAGTGAGGAGGTGCAGAATGCCGGTGGAAGAGCGACTGTCCCACATGGACAGCAGCTCAGCTCCATCCACAGTCCCCCAGGAGAGCAAGGAGGCATCTGAAGGGCACAGGATCCCACCCCATCCCTCCCTGCCCTTCTGAGGTTGAACCCAAGCTTGGCATCAAGTGCCTGGGGAGCAGCGTGTGTGGGACTCGAGAAACTCAACCAGCCCAACCCTGTAAAAACAAGCCCAAAGTTGGAATGGTATTCTGAGCTCTGCCCTGGCATTGCTACCTGGGGAGAGAACAAGCTGCAAATACCATTCCCAGAAGATGGGGCTTTGAGTAATCAGTTTAAAGGGCTCTGCTTGAACTGCTTCTGAAGGCAGGACCCAAACGTGCTGATTACACAAGGGCTTGCAGGGAACCGTGTTGCAACAGAGGTGAGCAGAGAAGGGAGGGGGGAAAGCTCCTGACCTCAAATAGCATGCAAGAGGATGAAACCTTGGATTTTGGTAGTAAGCAGAAGCTGCTGTGGACAGCTGAGAGCAGCAGGGAGCTTCCAGCCAGCCTGGAAACCAGCCTCTGTGGGTCTGCAACGTGGTTTAGGGCTGGGGAGTTACTGAGGTACCTGAGGGTAGTGTTTCAAGGTCAAATGCTTGACTTGAATATCTTACACCAAATAGTTCACTTTATTCCAAATGAAAAGGTCTCGAAAGTACCAGCAAAGATGGATTTTGGTCTGTAGCAGCTGACCTCAGATCACTCCTGGGGTCTGGGCCAAAACAGCTTGTTTTGTGTGAGGTGACTCTGGACTCTGCCCTGTGCTAGGGGGAGGGTGTGTGGCCCTGGCCATTAATTACAGATTCATCAGTTCCCTCTCTAAAGCCAGGAGGGTGCTTTCCTCATCCCCCAGGCTGGAGGTGTGTGTGTGTGAGGGGGTTCCCAGTGCTACACGCTGCTGGCAATTAATGGGCCTCTTCATTTAGCTCAATTACTGGGCACCCACCTGAGCAGCTGTAAAGAGCAGAACCATCAATCTTACAATCAAAGATTAAATGATGCCTAATTGATTGACTTATGGCCCACTGGAAGCCCTGCAGTCAGCTGTGTGAAGGCTTTATAGCAGCAGCACTGCTGGGAGCCAGGGGACATGCCTAGAAGCTCTAGGACAGGTTTGTTGAGGCTTCATTTTGGGAGAGAGGGGCACAAATAAGGATTAACCAGTGTAAAGCCAGGGTGTCCCAGCTGCAGAGCCTGAAAGATCACAGCTACCTCAGCCCCATCTGCACTCACTTGGGAGGCAGGAGCTTGCCAAGCCTCTTCTCAGCCCTCCCAAGCCACCCTCATCCTCCTGCCAGGCTGTCCCTGAGGAGTGACCAGTGGCCAGCAAGACAGGCTGTGAGCCCTTGTGAGCTCTGAGAGGATGCTATGTCCCCTCCAAAGCCAAACAAACCTTCTGCATGCCCCTCACCCACTCCCCCACCATCTGCACTGGGGCTGTGTGGTCTCCAGTTCCCCTCCTTTGTTCCTCTGCCTCACACAGGCTGCTGTGCAGGGCAAGGATCTGCCTGGCTCTCTGGCTCATAAGGACTGTTACACAAAAAAAAAACAGAGGAGGAGGAGAATGCTTTTCCATTTGGCTTTAACAGACAGGAAAGAAATGTGCACCAGCTCATGCAAGCAGATGGAAAGCAGCTGCTAGAACGTCCCAGGGTGGGTGTTACTGGCTCAGGTGCATGTTGCTTCATGCAGGACACCTCTCAGAGCAGGAACACACTGTCCTGCTGCAGGAGGGAGGGTGGCTGTTAGCAAGGGGTGCCCATCAGCAAACAGCACAGCAGGGAAGGGGCTGCAGTGGGCAGAGATGGACCCAGGTGGTTTTGGCTGCAGGGATTGGGGAGGACAGTTGGTTCAGGGTAAAATGAGGCTTTTAGTTTGTGTCTCACCTGCAGCTTATTGATTTCAGAAGGCAGATCATGCTCTCTTCACTTTTCTCTTTAAAGAAGCTATTTTGTGTTGGTCACTTGGCCCTTGGCTGTGATAATTGTTGTCTCCAGCAACACCATGCATCTCTGCATGCTGCTTATTGCAGCTAAACCTCTCTGTGTTTAGGAAGAGCTTTATTGTTTGGCTCGGGATGGAACCAGCTTGTGTTTGGCAGCCTTTTCTGCAGAGCAGAGTCAAGGTTTTCACTTCTGCACTGAAGCCTTCAAGTCCCCTGGATTTTTGTCCATGGGCTTCACTCAGATGAAGATTTCCATCTGCCTTTGAGATGCAGGTTTGTCCTTGAACTCTCTGGCAGCCCTGTGCAGTCATCCTGCAGATGACACTTTGTGTGTGTTTGTGATGGGGGGGGTTGGATGTAAATCAGAGCCTCCCTAAAAGTTGGGCAAGAGGCCAAAGGTCTGAGGGCTCACTGGCACCTTTGTGTGATGCTGAATTGCATCTGATGTTTTCCAGCTCAGAGGGAGAGGGAGGGGAAAGAATATGTGTCTGGATTAGAGCTTTTTTTTTACCATTCAGAGGATCAGGTGAGTTTTAAACAGGAGCCAATCTGGGGAGAGTCATTGAACAATCTTCTCTCTCCTTCCAGCTCTGCAGTGTCACAGCAGCAGATGAGGAAAGCACCCAAGGGCTGAGGCAAGGTACTGGGAGATGTTTGTGTGCCAGCCTCTGCCTGGTTCCTGGAGGCACCAAAGCAACTTTGCTTGGCAGGGACAATGGAATTTCACTTTCTTCTTCTGCACGGATGTTTGCAAAAGAGGAATTGCTCTCTGCTGTGGTGACAGGGCAGAAGCTGCTGCAGCTGCCCATCTGGGATGCCTTTCCCACGAGGCTGCTGTGTCCCACATCTCTGCTACCCCCAGGACATCACTGACCTCTGGGGTTTGTGTAGGCTGTTGGTGTGGGAATGGGGCAGCCCAAGGACCTTGAGCACTCCTCAGCCCCCCACCCTTAGGGCAGCTCTGCCTTGGGCTGGACAAGCAGAAGGACCTTCCACAACCCCATGAAAAGCTTCACCACTGCACGTTCTCAGCCTCTTCTGAGCATTCACGCAGTTCCTTGCTCCCCATGGGCAATTGCAGGCAGCAGTTTCTCTCTCCTTTCCCCCAGAGTGATGGGCTGGTGGCCCAGGGGCCCCAGCTGTGTGGGAGGGAGGCAGGGAGCAGGCAGGGCTGGGCACCAAGGAGCTGCTCTGTGCTGTGTCCAGACGGCTGTTTTGGGAAGCGGTGGCTTTGGTGTGAGTCAGGGAGCCCCATGAGTCAGGGAGCTCCCCTCTGGCCCTGGGCCTTTGGTGGGTCATTGGAAGGAAGCAGCTTTTCCACAAAGGAGGAGGTTGTGGTGTTGATTCCCAGCTGTTGCTGGGTTACTGAAGCCTCCACTCAGCCCGATGATGCTCTCGGTGTGTGGGTGGCTGGAGAAGCCGAGGCTGGGAGGTGATGGCTCACTGCATCAGCTCTGATTCACTGCCCAGACCTTCCCCTCCCACTCTCCTGCCTTATAAACCTCCTGGCATGCAAGTGCCACCTCTATAACAGCTCTCCCAGCTTCCAAGCCCTCGGTGCCCTCCTGGGGAACCCACCTGGACTCTCTGCACGGGGCAGAAGTGCAGATAAACATCTTGGGGGGAACTGACCCTGGAAGGGATGGCATTTAGCTTTGAGTGCTTCAGAAAGCTCTCAGTGCCTCAATGTCCCTTGTTGAGTGGTGCCTTCTGTTGAGAAGTGCTTACTGTGGGAGAAGGGATGACTTCACTGCTTCCCATGGCTGAGAGCATCAGCATTGCTGTGCCATGGGTACCAGGGCAGTGTCCAGAGGCTTCTTTTTCCAGGGGTGGGTATTAAAGTTCCTGTCGTAGCCTGACTTGTATTTTTAAGCAAAGATATACAGCAGCTCTGCCATCTCTTGTGTGCCACAGTATTCTGGAGGCTTTTCTTCTCTTAAACAGCCTTGTCTGTCACTTCAGACTGACCCTGTAGCATCATTTTGCTTTCGTGCCTTGAAACCCCAGGCCAGCTCTTCTGCAGGTAAATCCCACCAACCCGAGCATCAGCCTCCCAGCTCTGTGGCTCTTCACTCCCATTTAACAGGCTTTATGGCAGAGCTTTCCCACTTGCAGCCACAGATGACACACACCTCATCTGTACTGCTGCTGAGCAGAATCCTCTCTGGGAGACGGTGGATGGGTCCCTCTGCTCACAGAGCAAGGCTGGGCCACCTCCATCCCAGCTACTTTCTCTCCCTTGTGTCTCTCCAGGCTCTGATGGGAGGAAGGTTTTTTTCCCCTGAGCCTTTTGTGGGTGGCTGATGTGCTGTGGTGCTGCATTGGAGTTAAGCACTGTGGCACTGCTCTCATTCCTCATGAAGTTTACCCATGGAAGCAGAGAACTCTCAGCACAGGTCACTCCTGAGCAGTGGCAGCCTCTGAGCTCTTTCCCCTTGTGCTGTTGCAGGTGAGCAGGTTGGGGTAGGGGGATATGGGGGTGGTTTTTACCTTGCCCTGAGCCACTAAACCCCTTGTGCTGAGGTACTGGCTTCCCTGGGTGCCTGCAGGGTGCAAAGCAGAGTCTGTACCTCTGGGCAGAACAGATGCTCAGTTCAATTTTTAACTTGCCCTGTTGCTCAGTGGCATTGGAAGGGAAACATGCCCCCGAGGTGTTGCTGCTGACTGGAGCACCCTCTGCACCTCAAACAGGGCTGTTTGGGGTCTGGCCCAGCCCTGCTGTGGACTCTGCTCACCTTGTGTGTGTTTGGTTTCAGCAGGTCACAGTACTGGATGTTCAGCTGCTGGGGGAACGTCCCCATCTCCTTCCAAAATGCTCCTGGGAGCACTGGCTTGTTCCAACCCCATCTTCCCATCATCAGGATGGTTGCACGAGCAGTTTCTTTGGAGAGGTGGGGAAAAGGGTGTTTGATGGAGCTCTGTCTGCTGTAACTCACCCCCCTCTTTCCTCTGTGTTGTCTCTTTCTGGCACCCCCTGAGCTGCTCCTCACCTTCCCCAAATGCCTTCCCCAAAGCTTATTTTCTCTCCTGGCTTTCTGTGGCTTTTCCCCAGCACTAACTCCTGGGCATGGCTGCTGGAGCTCGGGGTGCACAGCCACCCCCTCCTCTCTGCTCCTTGCCTGGGGCAGAGCATTAGGAACACCAGATAAAATTAGCCATGGGGACACACACACACACATGTTCCTGAGGATGCTGAACAAGGGACAGGCAGTACAGGCAGCCTGAGGCACGGGAAGGAGCCAGGGAAACGCCTGGCTCCTGGAGGGGAGGAAATGCCTTCCACAGCCCTTTCCTCTGTTTGTTGCAGGGGAGGCAGGACAATGGGCAGGAGCAGCAACGGGGCTGTCTGATGGCTCCAGCACAAAGCCCCTACAGACAGCCAGGCTGCAGCACACAGACCCCACAGACAGCCAGGCTGCAGCAGTGGTGCTCAGGAAGGGGCTGGCACCAGACCCTGAGCTGCCCTCCAGCACCAAACAACACAGAGCTGCACCCCAGCACCACAATGACCTGCACCCCAGCACCACACAGGTCTGCAACCTAGCACCAGACTCTGAGCTGCCCCTTAGCACCAAACAGCACAGAGCTGCACCTCAGCATCAGACCCTGAGCTGCACCCCAGCACCAAACAGCACTGACCTGCAACTCAGCACCACACAGAGCTGCACCCCAGCACCACACAGATCTGCAACCTAGCACCAGACCCTGAGCTGCCCCCCAGCACCTCTTCCCCACAGCTCTGTGTGGAGCTGGAGGAGCAGAGCACGGCATGAGCACAGGTACCAGAGAGGGTTTGGCTGGGTTCTACCCTGGGTGTGCAGCACAGTGAGGGTGAGAAGCTGCAGTGGTTGGATGTTTTGCAGTGGTTGGATGTTTTTGTACCTTCAGGCTCTCACTGATAAATGTTTGATAACAGTTAATTGTGAGGCTTTTGCTGTCCAAAGGGCCCACAGGCTGGGAGCAGGGAAATTGCCTTTTTCCACAGTAAAAAAAAAAAACAGTAAACCCCTAACTTTAGGGTTTTTTTTGGGGAGTGGATTGAATCAAGGCTGCCACTTTGGCCAATAATTTACACCTGGTGAGGCAAGAGGGAGCTGACAGTCACAGGATCTTCTCAGTCATGCTGTGCCAGGGTTTGTGAGCAGGAATGTCTGGTGGGACGTGCCAACAGCTTCAGTCAGCTCTGCCTTCAGTCTGCCACAGCCCTGGCTGCCTCCACATCCCACCAGGAAACAAAGCTGGCAGCTGACACATGGGGCTGCCCTGCTTGTGGCTAGCAAGGAGCTGCCTGTGGCTCTAAGGAATGAGAGGGATTGCAGCATGAGTCAGCTCCAGGAGCAGAGTGGGAGTGGAGGATGGCATAAAGCTGCTTTGGTACCCATGGGGTGGGGGTAGAGGGGTGCTGAGAGCATCCTCTTGCAGGAAGGTTGGTGGGGGTCCTATGGGGTAACTCACCCCAGAGGCAGATGGATTTGGTGGCTCCATCATCCCCCTGGTTTCTACTTTGAGTGTCACACAAGAAATGATGGGAAAGGCCAGCAGAGAGGGAGGAGAGATGCTGCAGCCCCAGTGCAAGGGGAGAGGGGCAGCGGTGTCCAGGGCTGCAGGCAGCTGCCCAACAGCCCCTTTGGCTTTTGTTGCAAACAAGTGGGCACTGAGCAGCCATTCTGGCCTGTTGTGGAAAGCCCATGTGAGGCAGTTTGTGCTGCTACAGATGGTTTGGTGGGGATGTGTTGTGAGTGTGTGAAAGGGCTGCAGCTGAGCGTGGGATGCTGCCCCAGCCCAGGTCGAGTGCCAGGAAACTGGCAGCTCTGGAGCAAATCCCACCCTGAGGCAGGTTTTTCTGAGCAAGGGTAAAAGGAGCTTTTGGATGCTCCTTCTGACCCAAAGCAGATGTGACCCCAGCTCTCTGTACTCTTCTTGGGAGGAGAGATCACCATGCATCACCCCTCCTCTGCCTCAGCAAGGTCTCTGTAGCTGATGCTGAGTGTGAGAGCGATGGGAGCAAAGGGCAGGGGTGTGTGGATGAGCTCTCCTGCCTCATCCCAGCCTGAGAGCGATGGGAGCACAGGGCAGGGGTGTCTGGATGAACTCTACTGCCTCATCCCAGCGTGAGAGTGATGGGAACACAGGGCAGGGGAGTGTGGATGAGCTCTCCTGCCTCACCTCAGCCTCTCACCCTGCAGTGAAGGCTGCAGTCACCTCTTCCACCTCCTTCCTTCAGTGCTAGGGATGCTCAGGAGAGCTGGTGCTGCTCCACACACTGAGCACTGCATCCCCCAGCTTGGGGCTCCCAGGGAATACTTGGATCTGCTTCACCACACTATAAATAATTGCAATTATCTGTTCTATTAAGTAATGTAAAGGATTCTTTCTAGTCTCCCTGACTTATAGGCAATTTGGAGCTGTTACTGTAGGCAAAAAATAAAAGAGCCCTCTGTAGCTGGCCTATCATTCTTCTGAACTGTTTTATCTCTGTTGCTCTAAGCAGAGCCATGGGAATGTTTTTCCCTAACCCAGCAGGTTATTAGAGGACACACTTATAAATAACTAGTCTTGGCTATTTTTAAGTCTGTTCAGCACAGTCTATCATTACAGTATGGCACAATCTGCAGGGAAAACAGAGGCCAACCCCACTGCTGCCAACTCACTTCTGTTTCTTTGGATGCTTGGGGAGCCAAGTGAGTTCTCCTTAGGCTGCCAGGAGCTTGAGGGGAGGCACAGGGAGCTGTGCCTTGCAACTGCTCCCTTGCTGACCCCATTCTTCTGCTACACTCTGGCAGAAGATGTCCCTGGCCTTTGTTACACAGGGGAAAAGGGGCAGCTGAGCTGGATTTACACCTACATTTGGTGAGGTCTTGCTGGGGATGCCAGGATCACCACAGCAGCCATGGGAGGGACTGGGCTGGATGGCAGAGCTGTAGAGAAGCTGGGGGCTGCCCCAGGCTCTGAACAACTGACACCAAAGGGAAGGTTCAGGAGGGGTGCAGGGAATCTGCCTTTAAAACAAAATCTATATGGAATGGCTAGGAAAATAACCCCAGAACCCCAGGGTGGGGGCAGGATTGAACATTTCAGACAAGAGAATTCAGTGTGAGTTCATAATTTATTAAAGTTCAGATCACCATATGCAATAAATTAAGAGTCAGAATCATCATCACAACGTGCCCATCACACCCTGCCATGGCCATGGCACAAAGCAGAGCTGCACTCACTGCCCGCAGAACTTCTGGTGCTGATGAGAAGTGAACAAAATGCAAAGGAACTTCACAGTAGATTCAGGGGAATGGGTCATTATTATTTGCTTTTGTGGCAGCAGTTCAGGTTGCAGAAAGGGAAAGGTCCAGCAGCTGTGCCCTGTGTCTCTACAGCAAATGCATTCCCTGAGGGCTGAACTCCCTGCACCTGGATGGGTGCACTTACAGGCACTTCCATCAATGCCAAATGGTCCTGAGCAGCAGCTGATCAGTCTCCAGAGCATCCCTGGGAGCCCCCAGCAGCCAGGCTCAGCCAGGGCTCAGGCTTTAAGGACCAGGCAGAGCACGGTAAACACTGGAGTCCGTCAGAAGGTCTCGAGTCGTGCCCAAGACGGGGGGTGGGGGGTTCCCCTCATGGCTCACTCCCACAGCTGCCTGGGAGAGCCTGGCTACCTCTCACCAGGAGATACCTTCCTGCAGGGAGCCTCCTGGCCACCACGCTGCCATTTGCACCCGTGCTGTGATCCACGCTGGCGCTGGGTCTGCAGCGATGCTGCCACCCATCAGACGGAGCTGAGCTGAAGCCTGGCTGGTCTGTCAGGTCCTGGGATAAGTTGGAGTGTGGCAGGAGGTCACAAACAGTCCCATCCCAAAGCCTTCTCCTCCATGTGAGCTCCTTGACCCAGCTCAGTGCACTTTGATGCTGTATTTCCTCAGCGTCAGGAACTGCAGCAGCTTGTCTTTCCTCCTCTGCTTTAACGCCATCAGCGCTCTGGTTTTCTCCTCCAGGTCCTGATCGGTGGAGAGGATGATTTTGGCTCTTTCCTCTGCTTTCTTGTCTCCAGAGTTCCTGAAGAGTTTCTGCAGGGCCTCTTGGCTGACGCTCTCGAAGATGTTGGCGGTGGCTTTCTTGCGCAGGGCGGTGTGGAAGCGGCAGCCGTGCAGCGAGGGGCTCACACGCAGCGACCCCGACCCGGACATGGCTGCAGCTTGAGAGCTCCTCTTTGCTTTCATCTAGGTGAGTTTGCCCTCGGGATTTTTGTTTGGTTTTTTTTTTTTTCAATCAGAGGGATCCCAGTGCTTTGCTGGCTTCCCAGGACTGGTATTTAAAGGCAGCAGGGCTGGAGGAAAAGCCCTGGGAGGGTTCAAGTTCCGAGTGGTGATGTCAACGCCACAGTCCCTGGGTGAGTGTTAACGGTTGAGCTGCCGGTTTCCCTCTGTAGCTCAAGCCCAGAGCAGCAGTTTTTGGGTGTTTCTGAGCTGGGGAAGGGTTTTTTTTCCTTTCCTCCTGCTGCAGAACAGGCTTGGTGCACATTCAGACACAGCTGCGGGATTTGGAGCTGCCAAGGCTCAGGCTTCACTCCTGGTTGGTTGTTGCACGCAGGAAAGCTCTGAGTTTGGAAACTGTCGTGTCACAAGCAGTTCAGGCTCCAGGTGCCAGCAAGAGCTGTTGCCTGCCAGCCTCTGCCTGCTGATGTGTGCTTGGCTGGAGCTGGGCTGAGCAAAACCCATTCAGACCTGGCCATGGGATGCTTGCTGCTGCTTCCCAGGGGATCCGGGTCAGGTTCAGCACTCACAGAGCTGTATGTTTGAAGGAAAAGCTGCGTGTTTTAAGTGGCAAGGGGTTAATGTCCTCTGAGGTGACTTCCCCGGGCTGCTACACCCCAGAGCTGCCCAGCCACACGTGGCAATGCTCCCAGCACTTCAAATACCTGCCCAGCCAGGGATGCTGCACAGCAGCGGCACTGAGCAGCTTTTTTGCCCTGCTCCTGCCTCCAGTGTCCTTTTCCTTTCATTTCCATGGGAGCAGTTGCTCTGCTGCAGCAGCATTTGTGCTCTGCACCCCACCCTTGGCCAACGCCAAGCCCTTGGGCTGGGAAGACTTACTCATATGGATTAGCTTTAGGCAGTCCTTTGAGGAGCAGGGAGGTGGACTCGATCCACGCAGCTTGTGTTGTTTGACAGCTGCCTGAACGTGAGGCAGGAGTGTGCCCAGGTAGCCAAGGACAGGGTCCTTCTCCTTGTGACAAGGGAGGTTGAGATGGGAGCTGAGGCAGAACTGTTTCCCTCAGAGGGGTGTCAGCCCCTGTGCCAGGCTGCCCAGGGAGCTGGGGCAGTGCCCAGCCCTGGAGGGATCCCAAAGCCGTGGGGCTGAGGTGCTGAGGGCTGTGGGTCAGTGCTGGGCTGGGCAGGGTGAAGGGAGGGCTGGGACTGCAGCAGCTTCAAGGGCTCTTCCAACCAAACTGCCTCTGTGGTCCTTATGGGCTGATTCCAGCTCAAAGGCTCCAATGACCCTGTGAATCCCTCTCGCTGAGGATGTGCACTGGGCACTTCAAGGCCCTGGCACTGACCACTTGCAGAGTCCTGCTGGGCTTAAAGATCTGGTACCACTGAGCACACCTAAATCTGTCCCAGTGGATTCAGCAGTCCCTTGAGTGCAGGGAGCTAGAGGGGGGTGCAGGGGGATGTATTTTGGTTGAGGGCTTGGAAGCATCCGGATGCTGCAGAGGCTTTGTTTGAAGAACCAGCAGCCTGTTTACTGCTTGTGTTGTTGACCCCTATTACTCACCCTCAATGAACAACCCCAGAAACAGCCTCTGTCCCTGTGCCAGTTTGGCCAAGAGCCTCAGGAGGTTTCCCTGACGTACAGGAGGGCTGTGGAGGTGATGTCCAACCGTGGAGGTGACGTCTGACCATGATGTGCAGAGCAGGGAAGATGCTCCAACCCCCCAGCTCCATCCAGGCCCTTGGGAACTTCCAGCTGGCCAGGGCTGAACAGGCTCTTGCCTTTAAGAGAGGGAATGAGCTGCATTGTAGTGCTTGGCCTGGGACTTAAGGGATCATTCCTAAGTACTGGGCATGCCCTGATGCTCCACATTCACCCACAGCCCATCAGAGGATGGGCTTTCCCCCCTGTGCCTGCTGGGATGCTGCTGGTGCTGGAGCTCTTTCTGCACATTCCTGCTGGGTTTGGTTTTTTTTCCCTGCTGCTGCATTGCTGTCATTGTGTGGGTTGCTCTGTACGAGTGTGTCAGAGTTTCCTTTGTCTGTGGTGCCTGTTACGTGCTTTTAATGGACAAACAACTACTTTGCAAAAGCTTCCTCCTGCCAGAAAGCCTTCAGAGGCTCTCCCTTTGCTGTAGTCTGGCTGGATTTGTGAGAGTTACACATCAGCCACAGTTTGCTCTCTGGAAATAAGATCTTTTGGTTTTTTGATGTGGCTGGCTCCTGTGCCTGTGAAACAGCCTCTTGTTTGATAGACTCCCCTGCACATGAGCTAAGAGGGGGAGCAGCAAGGACCACGCTCATCACTGCTCCCCTCCTGCTCAGGTGCCAAAGTGCTGCCTGGAGCTTGATGTTGGAGGTGGGAAAAAGAGTGTTTGGTTGTAAATGTGAAACATCCTTTGCTTCACCAGGCAGGGAAATGGTCCTAGAAGGTGTTGTGGCTGTGGAAGATGAGCACAGCACACTTTGCCCCAGTGTAAGCCAGGAGCTGAGGCACGTTCACATCTTTCTTCACTGCTTCTCCCTGCCCATGGAACCATTCTGCAGGTTATTTGCAGAGCTGTGGCTGAGGGAATGAAGGGCTGAGGCTCTGCACAGAGCCCTGCAGCAGCTGGTAGAGGCCATTGGGGGCATGAGGAAAGCTCTGGAAAGGATGCATGGTAAGGGCAGCTCGTGTCCTCAGTGCTTCAGCTCATCACAGGCTGCCCATGGAGGGTGTGGAGGCTCCTCAGGAGGTTTCCAACCCCACCTGGACACGTTCCTGTGCCCCCTGAGCCAGAGGAAGCTGCTGGAGCTGGGGCTGGGGGAGCTCTGCAGGGACCCTTCCAGCCCCCACCAAGCTGTGTGGCTGCCTGTGACTGTGCCCTCTCTGGGAAGGGGCAGCTGGAGCAGCTTCTGCCTTTCCCTCACACTCTTGCCGAGAGGCTTTAGCCTGTGTTTATGTAACTGTCCAAAATGACTCCAAAGAAGGGAATGTGGTGAGCTTCTGCATTTAGCTGGGGCATGTTTTGCATAGCTTTCCTTTCACTGGCCTGCCTAAGCCTGCACAGCCTGTAACACGGGGTGGGCATCAAAGGATGCAGCAGAGCCCTTGGGAGTGCAGTGGGTGCTGCAAAGAGCAGCCCAGGGGTTCAGAGGCTTTGGAACAGGAGAGGAAAGTTCCACTGTTGCCTTAATAGATAGATATGGTGCTAAATGTCTTTCCTGAGAGGGTTGTTAGACACTGGTAGAGGCTGCCCAGGGAGTGCCCAGCCCTGCAGGGATCCCAAAGCTGTGGGGCTGAGGTGCTGAGGGCTGTGGGTCAGTGCTGGGCTGGGCAGGGTGAGGGCAGGGCTGGAACCGCAGCAGCTTCAAGGGCTTTTTCTAACTAAACAGATCTGTTATTCTGTGATTAATTCAGTATAAACTAAGGATCTGAAATAGCCTCAGGCTGTCTCTTCCCTTCCCATCCTTTCCCTCGACCTGTGGGCTCAGCTTCTGGATCAGCATCTGGCTCACTCATAGCTTCTGCTGCTACCTGGGCAGGCTGGAGAGTCTCTTTCCTTCTCAGGAGCCAGAAATGCTTCTCCTATTTGCTCTCTGCTGGGAAACTTACAGCTATAAGGCCAGAGAGGAACCAGCTCCTCATGGAATCTGAGGAGAAGCAGCTTTAGGAGAGGACGGGACTGGCTGATCTCTGGAGGTCCCTTCCAATCCCCATCATTCTGGGATACCAGGGATGCAGGTTGGACTGGCCTGAGGGAGGGGGGATAGTGGCCTCAGAGCTTTGCAGAGCCCAAGGAGCACCCTGAAGCTTCAGATCACGTGGGCCCAGGAGCTGAGCATTTTCTCCCTGCAGCGAGACCATATAAGAGGAAAGTCTGTGGTGCTGCTGCTAATGGATGGCTCCTTGGTCCTCATAAATCCTCTGCTAAGTGTACAATCACTGAGTTAATAATGCAGGGCAGGGCATAATGAATAGCCAGTTACAGTGAGTAAATCATGAGAAACAGAACAGAATCGGGGACTTCTGGCACTGGGAGAAGGCAAAACCCTGGTGAAACAGCCCTGCAGTGAGGACACCCTGACTCCTGGAGTGGCTGGGGCTCAGGAGGGGAGGTTGGCTGCGCTCAGGAACCCATGGGTAGCTTCTTCTGTTGCTTGAGGCTTCCCAAAGATGTCTTAAGAAGGGAAGCTCAGACCGTGCTGCTCCCTACTTGTAGTGGGAGCTAATTAGCAGAGAGGCTGGTGGCAGATTGCCAGGCAGAGCATGCCTGCTAGAGGAACAGAGGCTGTGTCTAGCAGGGATGAAGGCAGTGGCAGGCAAATGATGCCCCCAGAGCACGTGGGCAGGGTATAGAGGGGAGGGGGTTTGCTGAGGGCACTGTGGGAGGGTCCTGGGGTGCCCCCAGAGCACGTGGGCAGGGTATAGAGGGGGGTGGGGTTGCTGAGGGCACTGTGGGGGGGTCCTGGGGTGACCTCAGAGCACA
>WBNH01010838.1:815-52586 GCA_013401255.1 Urocolius indicus | reverse complement strand
TGGGCAGGGTATAGAGGGGACTGGATTTGCTGAGGGCACCGTGGGGGGATCCTGGGGTGACCCCAGAGCATGTGGGCAGGGTATAGAGGGGAGTGGGGTGGCGGGGGGCACGGGGGGGGGGTCCTGGGGGGCGCCCAGAGCATGGGGGCAGGGTATAGAGGGGAGTGGGGTGGCGGGGGGCACGGGGGGGGGGTCCTGGGGGGCGCCCAGAGCATGGGGGCAGGGTATAGAGGGGAGTGGGGTGGCGGGGGGCACGGGGGGGGGGTCCTGGGGGGCGCCCAGAGCATGGGGGCAGGGTATAGAGGGGAGTGGGGTGGCGGGGGGCACGGGGGGGGGGTCCTGGGGGGCGCCCAGAGCATGGGGGCAGGGTATAGAGGGGAGTGGGGTGGCGGGGGGCACGGGGGGGGGGTCCTGGGGGGCGCCCAGAGCATGGGGGCAGGGTATAGAGGGGAGTGGGGTGGCGGGGGGCACGGGGGGGGGGTCCTGGGGTGACCCCACTGCCAGGCAGATCTGGGGTGAGCAGCTGAGCTGCTCCCTGTGAGGTGGGTGCCACGTGCCAGCAGGACCAGCATCCTCCAAGGGTCCCTCACCACGGTGCTTGCAGCCAGCTCACCTTGTCCTGCCCTTGCCAGGGGGGGACCCTGAGGGACAGCATTGTAACACCCTGACTTCAGCACTTTCCTCCCTGTGTCAGCAGGGCAGGGCAGGGCAAGGACAGCTGAGGCTTTCAGGCACCAACAAGCTCTTTTCTTTTCTCTGCTGGGTTTCCTGTTTGATCTTCCTGAAGGTCCCCAAGCAGCTGAGGCTGGAGGAGGCTGAAGGCTGAGGTGGCTCCAGCCGCTCAGACACCTCATTGTCTGGAGCCTTGGGGAAGGGCTCACGGGAAATCCTGCCATGGGGCTGGGCCTTGGGGTCATTGTCACAGCCCAGCCCCAGACACACGTCCCCAGCGTCCCACCTCGTGGCTCTGAGCTCTGCAGAGCTGCTTCCTGAGCTGAGCTGGGGCTGGCAGATGGGACGTGGCCCCTTTTGTGCTTGCTCAAGGGGCCCTGGGTACCCTGCTCAGCTCCTGGAGACACTGAGGCTGCAGCCCAAGCCTTGGGATGGGCTCAGCAAAAGGGATCTGGAGGCTGACGTGGGAAATGGCACAGCACAGGCTGGCTGGGGCTCAGGGGCAGGGAGCAGAGCATCACACAAGTAGTTGGGTTGGAAAAGCCCTTGAAGCTGCTGCAGTCCCAGCCTAGCACTGACCCACAGCCCTCAGCACCTCAGCCCCACGGCTTTGGGATCCCTCCAGAGCTGGGCACTGCCCCAGCTCCCTGGGCAGCCTGGCACAGTGTCTAACAACCCTCTCAGGGAAAAAAAAGCTCTTCCTCAGCTCCAGTCTCAACCTCCCCTGGGGCAACTTGAGGTGGCAACACACAGCAGTGAGGGGTGATGAGGGGACAGAAGCTGCTGGTCCTGGTGATGCCAGGACAGGGTTGAGGCCATTTCCCAGCTCCTAGGGGTGGCCAGTGACCAACCCTTCACACTTTGGTGGCAGTTTTGGGTTCTGGTTTGGAGACCCAAGTGCTGCTTCAGCATCCAGCTTGGAAGAAAGTCAAAAGCAGCTTCCCAGGTGGTGGCTGCGTGAGCAGAAAAGCTGCAAGTGGAGGTTTGCAGTTCCTTGATCTCGAGGCAAAGCAGAAGTGGCAGGTGGCAGAGGGGTCTGCTGCCCTGGCTGGGTTTTGGGGAGGAACAGGGTGTGTTTGGGAGCAGGGTGTTTGGCAGCAGGGTGTATATTTGGGAGCAGGGTGTATATTTGGGAGCAGGGTGCAGATGAGCTTTAGAGACATGTAACCCAGTAAGACTGGGAGAAGCAAGCTGCTAATCAGGGCTGAGGGAAACACCCAGCCTGTGCCTATAGACGTGGGGATGATGATACACAAGATGATATGTAAATTGTGTGGGAGGTAAGCTTGAAGCTGTGGTGTTCTCAGCCTTGTAGTTCATCCCTCCAGTAACAGGAGAGCTCCTCAGAGAAAGCAGATGGTGTTTGCCTCCCATCACCCTCTCTCCTCTTTCCCTTTGCAGGTGCTAGAGAACGAATCTCTGCCACCTTCCCTCCTCCTGTCCCTGCTGCCATCAGCCCCAGCAGGGCTCTGCATCCCCCTGCCCAGGGCACCAGGCTGGCTCAGGGGAGTAGGGGGTTGTGGATGGTGTTTGAGAGGCTGGGTTTATGCATGTTGAAGCCCTGCTGTAGTGTTGTGCATGCTGGCAATGCCCCTGCCTCGCTGAGGGGACAGGAGCTGTGCTGCCCAGGCTGTCACAGTGGTTTGAGACTGTCACAGCTGCTGGAGCTGAGCTCAGGCTGATCATAGAACCATTGAATCACTTTGGTTGGAAAAGCCCTTGAAGCAGTTGCAGTCCCAGCCATCCCCTCACCCTGCCCAGCCCAGCACTGACCCACAGCCCTCAGCACCTCAGCTCCATGGCTTTGGGATCCCTCCAGGGATGGGCACTCCAAAAAGGGGCCCAAAACTAAACATAGTATTCAAGGTGCAGCCTCAGCAGTGCCCAGCCCAGGGGACAATCCCTGCCCTGCTCCTGCTGCCACCCCACTGCTGATCCCAGCCAGGATGCCCTTGGCCTCCTTTCCCACCTGGGCACGCTGCTGGTTCATGCTCAGATGCTTTCAATCAACCCCCTCCAGGTCCTTTTCCTCCCCTGACAGCTTTTTAACCTCTCAGCCCCAAGCTTGTAGCACTGCCTGGGGTTGCTGTGACCCAAATGCAGGACCCAGCACTTGGGCAGCTTCCCAGGGCTGTTGCTGGGGCTGTGGCAGGTTCCTGAACCTCTGCCAGTGTTTGTTCTTCCCCAACAAATTGCCACCAACAGCTCACGTCAGCTCCTTGTCCCAAGAGCAATAGCAGGGCTGTAAAGGCTGGTGCTATCAGAGGTGAGGCTGGCAGTGACTGTGCCAGGCTGGCATCACCCTCCCTTTGCTTCAGGGCTGTGTCAGGCAGAGCCAAAGGGACTCCCACAGCCCCTGAGTCATGGAGAGCACAGTGGCACTGACCTCTGCCAAGTGGGAACCCCCCTGAGGCTTCCTCTGCTCCCAGCCTGGTGTAGCTCTGGCAGAGATGCTTCTGGATGGTTCCCCAAGGCTCACAGTTGCCTCATTGTGACTGATGCCTTGTTTACCAGGGGAGCCTTGTCTTTGTTCTCAGGATCTGCCCTTGAATCCCTGATAAGTGTCCCTGCTGCTTTTATGGGTGTTTGGGGCTGTCTGCAGCAGCTTATTCATGCCCAGTCCAAACACAACCCAACCAGTTTAGGGCTGCAGGTGTCTTTCAGCTCAGTGTGGGAGGGGATGAAAGGGGGAGAGAGCTGGATGTAGGTAGGTGAAAAGTGCTTTGCAGCTCCTGTGAGAGAGAAGGGGGGAGCTGGCTGAGGGGATGAGCTGTCACTGCTCCATGCAGCTGCTTTGGTGGCAGACTGGATTGCAGCCCAGTGTGCAGGTTGTGGGGATGTGTTGGGAGCTCCGTGACGTGAGGGGCAGCTGAAAATAAAGCCCTGTGTCACCGAGTGAGTGTGGAGCCTGACGTCAGGGCTCAGCCTGAGCTCGGCTCCACAGCCCTGGGAGCACAGAGCTGAGTCAGTTCCTGCCACCATGAGCCTCAGGGAAGGAGCTGAAGGGAAATCTGACCAAGTAAACAAGCCTTGGAGACATCTGGCCCCCAAACCCTGCCTTTCTGCAGCCCTCACTCCCCATGGCAGCAGCCAGGGAGGAGAGAGTCCTGCACCTGAAGGGATGGCATTTGCCCCCCTCATAGGCAGAGCTGCACCCCAAAACCTTGGGGGATGTGAGAGCTACACCCAGGAGGGATGCTCAAGGGCCAGACCCTCAGCATTGCCCCTACCCACGTGCCACCATCCCCCTCCTGGAGCCATGGAATGGTTCTGGTTAGAAAAGCCCTTGAGGATCAAGTCTCATCCCCAGTGAGCCAACAACACACCCAGCCCTGGCATCACCTCCAGACACCCTCAGGCACGTCACCCAGCACATGGGTGAGCACCAAGGGAATGAGTTAGGAGGCAAAAGCTGCTGAGGAGCTCTGTGAGCAGCCCCTGGCCTTGGCAGGGGCCGTGTCCTGCTGCCCCTCTGCCTTGGGACATCCTCACTCAGACACTTTTCTTTGGGGAACTTCTCCCCATCCTCTCCTCCCAGCACCACGGGGCTCCTCTCTGGTGAGGAAATGCCTTTGCTTGGGAGAAATTAAACCAGGGAAATAGTTTCCACTTGTGTCAGGATGAAGAACACAGCTCCAGGCAGGGGATTGATGGCCACAAGGCCCCTGAGCAGCCCCAAGGCTGTGTCAGAAGGCTCCTCACTGCTCCTGCCTGCAGTAAACACCAGTATATTTAGCAGCAGAGCCCAGCATGTGGCAGCCCCTCACTGGGATAACAGCACAGCCTTCTCCTTTCTTTTATTTTCCTCATTTTTCCCCTTTTCCCCCCACTAAGCAATCAGTGTGGCTCAGGCTGCTGCAGGCTCACCCTGCCTGCAACACCAGGCTCTGGGCTGGCCCTGTGCCTCAGGTTTAGGTGATGCTGGAGGAGGTTCCACCTGGGTTTTTCTTGCTGAGGAATGAGCTTTTTATTTTTTCTGGAGCCTGTCACTTCCTAAACTCCTCCTGAGAGGCACCTCAAGGGCAGCTGGAGCCAATCTTGGCCCCTGACAACCTGAGGCTTGTCTTGGCACGTGAAGACACGTCCTTGTCAGACACTGCAGCCAGCACCAACTGTCCCAGCTGCCTTCTCCTGGTGTCATCCAGGCAAAGAATGGTCCTGATTTACTGCTTGGAGAAACCCATCTTTCCTAATAAAGCATTTTCCTTTGTGGTATTTATTGTTGCCATTGCTCCAGCACAGCAGCAGCATCAAGCAGGAACCTGCTGTGCTTGGCTCTCAGTAAATACAGCAAAAAGACAATCCCAATCTGGGGGGGGAGTCTGCATTCAGAGCCTGGGTACTTTATCACCTCCCTTCTCACTGAGACCAGCCTTGGAGCTGCTCTGGCAGCCAGCAGCAGGAGCCTCAGCCACCCCCAACCCCAAGGTGCCCCTTGATAGGGATCCTCCCCCTGTTCCCTCCTTTAGTTTCCCACAGGTGACAGGATGCTCAGAATCTGAACTGAAGCGATTGCTGCTGCTTTCTTGACCCCAAAAAGGTGTTTGTAGGCCATGGTCATGATGGATTTGTGATGCTGTCCCAGGCTGTGGAGGAGGGGAAGATGCACAGCAAGGGGCAGGACGAGAGGAAACAGCCTCAAGTTGCCCCAGGGGAGGTTGAGATTGGAGATAAGGAAGAACTTTATCACTGAGAGGGTTGTTAGACACTGGTGGAGGCTGCCCAGGGAGTGCCCAGCCCTGCAGGGATCCCAAAGCCGTGGAGCTGAGGTGCTGAGGGCTGTGGGTCAGTGCTGGGCTGGGCAGGGCTGGGACTGTAGCAGCTTCAAGGGCTTCCCCAACCCAAACAATTGTGTGTTTGTGTGTGTTACTGCCTCTGCCTGTCCCTGCAGTCACCATCCCACCCACACTTCTTGCTCATACTTTCCATCCAGCTCCTCCACTCCCTCAGCCTCTGCTTCCCTCCTTGCCTTGGCTGGATCTCATTCAGGTCACCCTCCAGCACCCTGCACGAGTTCCAGAGATGCCTCTGGGCACCTCAGGGCCCTGGGCAGCACGTTGCTGGGACTCCTGACACTGCTCCTGGCCCTGAGGAACACTTGAAAACACACAAAAAAACACCAACATCTGGATTGCTGCCACTTGCCACCCCTGCCTGTGTGTGTGTGTGTGTGTGGTGTTTGGCTCTGCTGCTGGGGCTTGGGGCCAGCAGAGGCTCTGAGCAATCCCAGTTGTTTCCCATGCTGTGCAGAGATCAATCTCCCTCCTCTCCTCCAGCCACAGGTTTCCCTCTGTGGCTTGCTGCACACTTTATTATGTCCATCACTATCCAAAGTAATTAAAAGCCCCTGTTAGCCAGGTCCTGGCTGCCTCCTGAGCTCCTCATTAGCTCTAAAACATTCCATCATCAGCCCCAGGAGGGCTGCAGCTCCATCTCAGGGTCCTGTGGCTGCTGTTATAACCCTACAGGTCACACTCAAGTGCTGCCCAGTGTGTGTCTGTGCCAGGATTGGCTCCTGCTCTGGACCAGAGCTGCTCATGTTGATGTGCTTTGTCTTCTGTAGCTGCTGCCTCTCCCACAGCTCTCAATGCCATTGGTTCAGAACAGCCAGGTTTGCTTCACCTTTCCCCTTGGGAGGGATGGCAGGGCAATGAAATAATTCCCTTCACCTTATTTCTACTGCTGCTGCTGCTTCTCCCAAGCACTGATGCTGCCAGGAGTGAATGCCCTGGGCAGCACAACCCTCCCAGCAGCCAGCCTGGCAAGGGCACACACACACACACCCAGAGGGTGCTTTATCTCTGCCCAGGGAGTTACTCAGCCAAGGTGGGAGCTACTGCAGGCTAGATATGATTAAAGGACATGACTCAAGTTCAAAAGTGCTAATTACAGCCCAGGAGAAGGAGGAGGAGGAGGATGGAGGAGCTGCTAAATTCCACCTCATAGGGAAAGGGGTGTGAGGGACAGATTGGGAAGTGATTGCTGCAGCTGCTGAATGCAGCAGGGCCATGGGCACTGCTGGGCTGGGGACACCCCAGCCACACACCTCTCACCAACACTGCTTTTGTTCTGCACTTTGCATCATCCTGACCCACTGACTACATCCCATGCCAATTCCCTCCAGGGCTGAGCACTCCCCCAGCTCCCTGGGCAGCCTGGGACAGGGGCTGACACCCCTCTGGGGGGGTGGGGAGGGGAAAACTCCTTAAAAGTTCTTCCTTCCCCATCATATGGATCAGACAAACAAACCTCTGCTTAATACAAAGAGGTAATGAGCTATCAAGAAGGTGGCCACCCCTCCAGAGCAGGGCCAGGGCTGGTGGGTGGCTCCTGAGCTGCAGACTCACCCTGGAATGTGTGCAGGGGTGCTGCAGGGCCATGGCCTGTTTGCACTGATAAGGTGGGTGGTTTTCTGTTGTGTGGGTGGCTCTGATTTGGGTCTGCAGCTGCTGTTCTGCTCCTGCCTGAGGGCTGTGACCTCCCTTTTGGATTTGCATCAGCTGGGTTCAGCTGCTGCTTTGGTTTAAGGGTGGGAAGGTTCTTGTTCGTGTGGAGCCCCAGGCAGAAATGAGCTTAATTCTTGTCTATCCCATTGCAGGCAGCAAAGGGCAGCTCAGATGGAGTCTGGGATGTGGCAAATACCAAGTGATCTGGCTTTGCTGTGGAGTAGATGGGACCACTGGAGCATTTAGTAGAGCCTCCTGCACTTTGTGGGAAATGCTCTGTCAGGAGGTGCCTTTGTTGGGGGTGAGGATGAGCAGGAGGAGCTGGGGAGGAGCAACAGCTGAGCTATTTTCCCCTTGCTGGTCCCTTGAGGAACCCTGATCCCCTTGGCACAGCACAGGAATGCTCGTTTGAGGCTGAAGAAAGTGCAGCTTTGCCCCTTGTACCATCCCCTGTGCCCTTGAGAAACTCTCAGGAGCTGCAATGAAACTGGCACTGGAGGGTAAAAACCTAAACCTTAGGCCTTCATGCAGCATCTCCACGTGCCCAGCAGCCTCCCTGCCACCCTCAGCTCACTCCTCTCCCCACCCTGGGATGGGTTTGAGTGACTTCAAGCATCATTCCCGTGACTGGGGGAGCTGGTTGTTTGTCAGCAGGCTCTTTCCCTCTTGAGTAACTGTGGTCCTGCTGCAGCCCCAGCAGCTCTGCAGCGCCTCAGCCTGTTACTCAAATGTGGCATTTCAAGGGGGTAAAAAACCCATCTGATCTTATGCAGGAACAACCAGGGGACAAACTGAGCATCACCAGTCCCGGCTGCTCACTGGACTGACTGGTTGTTGTCCCCAGACCAAGGACCAGGCTCAGGCTCAAAGGTTTGATGAGAGCTGCTGCCTGGGGACTGCCCAGATGCTTTGGGACCTGTCTGGGTGTTAAAATGCCAAGAGCTGCTCAGTGTAGGGGGGGAAAGGAGCCGTGTTTGGGGCCCCAGCCCCCCCACAGCAGCTCTTCCAAATCCCCACCCCTCCCTCCCCTCTCCCCTTTTCCCTGCTGCGAGGGAACCAAAGGCAGGTTTCTGCCGCCACCTCGCGATGGAGAAGCGCTGGGATGGTGCCACGGTATCGGGAACCTGCTTTATTAGCCCTGGAAACCCGCTGTGCCTGCAGCCCCCGGCAGCCCCGACGCCCCGGGGATGGGCAAGACTCAAGGAGAGGCAAGGCAAGGCAAGCCGGGCTGGGACAGACACGGCTGTTCCTGAACCGTGGAGAGGATGCTGAGCTCATCCTGAGGCTGTGGGAGGATGCTGTGCCCATGCTGGTGCTGTACGGCTGCTCACTGGACTCAAGGAGAGGCAGGAAGGATGCTGAGCCCATCCTGGTGTTGGAGGGAGATGCTGAGCCCATGTCAGTGCTGTGGAGGGATGCTGAGCTCATCCTGGTGCTGTGGAGGGATGCTGAGCCCATCCATGTGCTGGGGAAGGATGCTGAGCCCATCCTGATGTTGGAGGGAGGTGCTGAGCCCATGTCAGTGCTGGGGTGGGGGGGGGGGTGCTGAGACCACCCTGGTGCTGTGGAGGGATGCTGAGCCCACGTCAGTGCTCTGAGAGGATGCTGTGCCCATCCCAGTGCTATGGAGAGATGCTGAGCCCATGCAGGCACTGGGGAAGGATGCTGAGCCCATCTTGGTGCTATGGAGAGTTGCTGAGCCCATGCAGGTGCTGTAGGAGGATGCTGAGCCCATCCTGGTATTTGTGTAGAGATGCTGAGCCCATGTCAGTGCTGTGGAGGGCTGCTGAGCCCATGTCAGTGCTGTGGAGGGCTGCTGAGCCCATGTCAGTGCTGTGGGAGGCTGCTGAGCCTATCCAGGTGCTGTAGGAGGATGCTGAGCCCATGCAGGTGCCGTGGGGTGCTGCTGCAGTGCCTGGCTGTGTTTCTCCTCCCTCACCAGCCCAGAGCATGTTCCCCGTGTCCCAGCCGTGCAGGATTGGTGCTGCTGAGGTTGGAGATGAAGGGGCCTCTCTCTCCCCACCCCCACAGCTCTGAGAGGTGCCTGCTGAGCCCTGAGGGCAGCTCAGGCACTGATCATCCCTCTCCTGGTGCTGTCCCTGATGCTCTTGAGGAAGCTGAAGATGTGGGAGCCGCCGGTGCCTTTGGCCTCCAGCGCCGCCGGAGGCTTCCCCATGGACAGCCCTGTGCCAAGGCCTGGCTCTGCCCCTCCAGCCTTGGCTTTGGCAGCAGCTATGGAGATGTATTTGGTGACGATGGTGATGTGGTAGGACCTGAACTCTGCCAGAGCCCCGACGCAGCGGTTGAAGGCGCCGCAGAGCCGCCCGCAGCCGGAGCCCAGCACGTGCTGCCGCAGCGATGGGCCCCGCTGGACCCGCTCCACGAAGGCTCGGTGGGCTGGGGGCATGTAGCCCCTCATCCTCAGCAGGAAAGCAGCTGCCAGAGGCCAGCAAAGGGAGAAGGAGGTTGTGAGTGGCAGCACCGTGCAGCTCCCTCCACCCCCCCATGCCCTGCTCCCTCTCAGGCGTTGAGAAACAACTCCCAGAGCAGCTCAGCACCCCATGAAGGCTGGTCCTAACCCTAAAGGGCAGGTCCTAAACCTAAAGGACAGGCTCTAACCCTAAAGGAATGGTCCTAAACCTGAAAGGCAGGTCCTAAACCTAAAGGACAGGCTCTAACACTAAAGGGCAGGTCCTAAACCTAAAGGGCAGGCTCTAACCCTAATGGGCTGGACCTAAACCTAATGGGCAGGCTCTAACCCTAAAGGGCAGGTCCTAATCCTAAAGGGCAGGCTCTAACCCTAATGGGCTGGTCCTAAACCTAATGGGCAGGCTCTAACCCTAAAGGGCAGGTCCTAACCCTAATGGGCACGTCCAACCCTAATGGGCAGGTCCTAAACCTAAAGGACAGGCTCTAACACTAAAGGGCAGGTCCTAAACCTAAAGGACAGGCTCTAACCCTAAAGGGCTGGTCCTAACCCTAAAGGACTGGTCCTAACCCTAAAGGGCAGGTCCTAATCCTAAAGGGCAGATCCTAATCCTAAAGGACAGGCTCTAACCCTAAAGGAATGGTCCTAACCCTAAAGGGCTGGTCCTAACCCTAAAGGGCACATCCTAACCCTAAAGGGCACGTCCTAACCCTAAAGGGATGGTCCTAACCCTAAAGGGCTCCCTCCTCCCTGTAGCCACAGAGAAGCTCAGCAGAAAGCTGATGTGCCAGAAAGCAAAGGCTGTGCTGCTGGGGATTTACAGCAGAGAGGAAGGAGCTGCCAGAGCCTCAGTTATAACCTTCCTCCCTGACTAACTGGGCAGAGCCTTGGCCCCAGCCAGGGCTGTGGGAGGGTGAGATGAGCACGTGTCCTGTCACACCTCAAATCCTGGGGTCAGTGCTGGGCCCCTCACTCACTGCCAGAGGGACACTGAGGGGCTGCAGCGTGGCCAGAGCTGGGGAAGGGGCTGGAGCACAAGGGTGCTGGGGAGGGGCTGAGGCAATGGGGGTGTTCAGCCTGGAGAAGAGGAGGCTGAGAGGAGACAGGAGCACTCTCTGACAGGAGGCTGCAGGGAGCTGGGGCTCAGGCTCGGCTCCCAAGTGACAGGACAAAGGGAAACAGCCCTGAGTTGCCCCAGGGGAGGTTGAGGTTGGAGATGAGGGGGAATTTCTTCCCTGAGAGGGGTGTCAGCCCCTGTGCCAGGCTGCCCAGGGAGCTGGGGCAGTGCCCAGCCCTGGAGGGATCCCAGAGCCGTGGGGCTGAGGTGCTGAGGGCTGTGGGTCAGTGCTGGGCTGGGCAGGGGGAGGCCAGGGCTGGGACTGCAGCAGCTTCAAGGGCTTTGCCAACCCAAAGCACCCTTGGTTCTGTGAGTGGCAGAGATGGGCATGGCCATGGGCTCAGTGTGGCTGTGCTCCTGCCCCAGCCTTGTGTTGTGAGGAGGAAGGGGTTGGCACTCACAGGTGTCCTGGCTGTGCTGGATGCCCAGCAGCTCATCGAAGACGTGCAGGACGCTGCTCTGCGCCGCGCTGCCGCCCGAGAAGCCCAGCGGCCGCTCACACACCCCCTCGTAGATCAGCCCGTGGGGCATGGCAGGGTTGTCCTTCCAGCTGAGCAAGGGAGATGTGGCAATCAGGCTTTGGTGGATGTGATATTTGGGGTGCAAGAAAGGACCCTGGGTTGGCAAGATTGAGAGAACCCTTCCTGAGCCAGCCCCTGCATCTGCTGCTGCTCCTCCTCTTCCTCACTCAGCCTTGTCCTCAGACACGAGGCAAACTTGTGCACCTCGACACGGGATTTGGTATCCAACAAGGTCACAGGTTTGGGGAGAAATGCTCACCTCTTGCTCTGTGGGATTCACAACAGGGTGAGCCCAGCACAAGCTGCTCCTTCACCCCCTGCAGCTGCTCAGGTCAGTGCCACGTGCTGGTTGGGCACCCACAGAGCTGCTTTGGGTGTGCAAGAGGGGAAGGGGGCACTTGTCTTTGGGCAACTTCACTCTAACTCCTTATCCCCATGGCCATTCAGGTCACTTTCTGCAGCACAGAGTCACCCCAACGCTCAGCTGAGCCCTTGGGAGGTTGTGCTTGGGATTTTGCTTCTCGTGTTATTCTCAAGCTGGTGCCTCCAAAGGGCAGCACAGGCCAGGCTGCTTTTAATCCAGCACACAGCAAGGCTGCTTTTAATCCAGCACACAGCAAGGCTGCTTTTAATCCAGCACACAGCAAGGCTGCTTTTAATCCAGCACACAGCAAGGCTGCTTTTAATCCAGCACACAGCAAGGCTGCTTTTAATCCAGCACACAGCAAGGCTGCCACGGGATTTCCTCCCTCCCATCAAGCTGCAAGCATCAGGCAGCATCCCCCTCTCCTACACCATTAACTCACAGCCCCTGTCATGCAAAACACCAGAGGGGGGCTAAATGCTCCCTCCCCAATGCAAAGAGAGATGATCAGTGCACAGAGACAAGGAGCCTGGCACAAGGACAGCTCATGCACTGCTGGCTGCAGCTCTAGGTGCTGGCTGCAGCTCTGAGTGCTGGCTGCAGCTCTGGGTGCTGGCTGCTGAAGCTGTTGGGATGGCTGGAGCAGACAGTGCACAAAGTGCAGAGCAGAAAAGCTCCTTTATCAACCAGCCTGGTGTTTTTTTAGCTCTCCCAGGGATGTGTTTATAGCTGCCTTCACTAGTGGGAGGTTCTCCTAAGCAGAAGGGAATTTCAAAGGCATGTTTTTTGCAGGCTTGGTGACCATCAAGACAAGGTCAGCTTGGATGGAAAGAGGAAAAGAAAGAGCCCTCACCAGGATCAAAGGGAACCTTTGGGCTGAGGATTGCTGAGGAAGGAAAAGAACAAGTCCTGGAGCAGCCCAGGAGCAGAGCAGAGCCCCTGGGGATGCTCCCAGCCCCACAGGGAAGGTGAGGAACAGCAAACCCACAGCCCTGGGCTCTCATGGCCATGTTTCTCCTGTCCAACAGGCTTTGGTCAGTGGGTTGAGGGGGGGGGGAATGTTGTTACTCTAAACTACTGGAATCTTAATGGAGCAGCAACAAGAAGTTTGTTGCTGTTTAAGAGGCTGAGGGAAGAGACTCCACTCAGCTTGGTGTGTGAAGTAAAGAGAAATGAGTCTTCTGCCAACACTGTTCAGACCAAGAGCAGGAATGAGATGTGTCTGCACAACTACAGCTGCTTGGGTGCAGGGACTGTGCCAGGGATGAGCTGAAGTGTGGGATGGAGAGAGGGGAGGGGAGAGGCAGCCCCCAGGGAAGGAACTGAAGGAACTGCACTTACCCAGAGAGAAAGATCCGGATCACAGAGTAAAACACGGCTGGGTCCACGTAGTCTAGGAGGAAACCAGATCAGAGATGTTACTGTGGGGCTGGAAGGGCCCTGCAGAGCTCCCCCAGCCCCAGCCCCTGCTCCAGCAGCTTCCCCTGGCTCAGGGAGCACAGGAACGTGTCCAGGTGGGGTTGGAAACCTCCTGAGAAGGAGCCTCCACACCCTCCCTGGGCAGCCTGTGATGAGCTGAAGCACTGAGGACACGAGCTGCCCTTACCATGCATCCTTTCCAGAGCTTTCCTCATGCCCCCAATGGCCTCTACCAGCTGCTGCAGGGCTCTGTGCAGAGCCTCCTCATCTGCCTGCTGCACAGCACGAAGGGCCTGAAGGGTTGCCTGCAGGAGAGGAGGGAGAGCACCAAGTGATGAGGGGGGTGGGATGTCTGTGTGCAGCAGCTCTGTCCCTTTCCCCCCCCCCACCCCAGCTCACAGCAAGCACACAGGGGTCCAGGCACAGCTCATGGGTGAGCAAAGAGCTCTGGGGCATGGGCAAACCCTACCTTAATGCCAGGCACAGCTGCCTTTTCCACCAGCAGGGTGACAAGGATGAAGCCTCGCAGGCTCTCCCCACCGGGTAGTGACAGGATGGTGTCCAGGTTCCTGCAGAGATGATCCAAGGAGGGTTGGCAGGGGGATTGACTTGGCATTGCCCCATACACCCCAGAGCCTCTTGAAGCCTTGGAGCAAAACCTTCCTGGCTTGCAGAGTCTCTTACCTGCAGCCCAGGCTGAGACAAGCTGGCACAGGGTAAAAGGTGAGAGGGGCTGCTCTGGTTTTAGAGGGGCCTCATCAGCACAATTTGTGTGCTCAGAGCTGCTCAGCCTCAAAACACACAGAATGCCAGCACGGTGGGGGATGGAAGAGACCTCCAGAGCTCATCCAACTCAACCCCTCGCTACAGCAGGTTCCCTTGGGCTCTGCACAGCCCCAGCAGCCCCTGGGCACAGCACAGTGCTGTTGTTGCAGTGGCATTTGAGTGCCAAAGACTGAGCTTGCTGCTTGTTGTGCTCATCCATCAAGAGCTGGGTTCCACCTCAGCAGAGCCCTGCAGTGCTGAAGTGCTAAGCCAATTCAAACCAAACTAATACTGTTAGAAGAGAAATAAGCATCTTAAATACTTACTCCATTTCCAGGGGCCTGAAGGCATCGTTTCGTGGTCGTTGCCAGCAAATGCACAGCAAAAGAAGAGAGAGAGAGAGAGAGAGAGAGATGTTATCAAAGGTTTCAGCAAGGGAACGTGCTCTGGAAGGAAGAACTGAGCTCACTGTCCCCATGAGAAACCCTGTGCCCAGGGAGGATAATCCCAGGGGCACCTGCACTCACCCATTGGGGTTCTTCCTCTTCCAGTTGGCCAACACAAAGTCAGCGTGGCTGAGGATGGGAGGGAGGCCCAGAGCCTGAGAGACCTCCCAGAAGGGGACAGCAAGATTTCTAGGCAGGACCTGAAGGGCACAGATCACAGGAGAAGCCAAGCTGAGGAAAGTTGCCCATCTAAGGAGCCCTGAGCAGGCAGGAGGGGGATCCTGCTCCTGCTGCAGCCTCGGGGAGAGAGGCTTTGCCTCCCATGGGATGAGTCCTTAGGCTGCAGCATCACCCTCCCCAGAGCCCCAGGAGCAGGTTAAACCTGCTCCACTGTCACTTTTTACCTTCACAGTGCCCTCCTCTCCCTCCTGCCAGAGGTAGCCCATGGTGATGAAGCTGAGCACCAGATGTGCCAAGTGCAGCTCTTCACGCCCTCGGAGGTGCCCAGAGCTCAGCTGTGGCATCTGCCAAGAGACAAAGAGGCACCACAGGCAATGCCACAGCACCTCACCAGCCCAGGAGACATCCTCCCAAATGCCTCTCCCTGCCCTTGCTCTCTCCCCACAAGCCTTCCCTCCCTCCCTGTGGGATTGGGTTTCTGAGCAGGGGCAGTAAACAGAGGGATTTTACTCACAAAGGTGTCTCCTTCCCTCACAGTGGGATGCACAGGAGAGCAGCTGATCCCTGCACGCTGGGGAGGGATCTGGCTGAGCTGGGGGGTGTTCAGGGAGCACTGGGGGTGCTCAGGGAGCATTGTGAGAGCTCAGAGCACCTGGGCTCCTTGGCATGGCCAGGATGAGCCACGTCTCTGGTGCCATCTGGAGCCCTGGCTGCCTCAGCTGGTCAATGTGCCTGAGGATCTGCCACAGGACTTGTTCCTGTGCCAGCACCGAGGCTTTGCTTTTGCTGTGCACAGCTCCTGCCTGCCTGAGCCCTTGCTGAGGACACAGCTTTTGCTGGTGCTTTGCTCTTCCCTGCCTTTTGCAGCCACTGCTGTGTCAGAGCCTGCTTTGGGAGAGCTCCAGAGCCAGGAAGGGTGAGAGGTACCTGCTGAACTCGTGAGCGGAGCTGATGGCTCTCAATCAGCTGAGGCAGGTGGTGGGCAATCTCCATCCATGGCCCATAAGGTGCTGGCAGCTCTGTCTTGGGAGAGAGAAGCAAGAGGGAGCTGATAGCATAGAGTCACAGAACAGTTCTGGTTGTTAAAGCCCTTGAAGCTGCTGCAGTCCCAGCCCTGCCCTCAGCCTGCCCAGCCCAGCACTGACCCACAGCACCTCAGCACCTCAGCTTTGGGATCTCTCCCAGCATCCACCCAGCTGATGGTTTGTGTCTGGTTCCCCATCCAACCTGCATGATGGTGAAGTCATGGGTGATACACAAGGATCTGCCTGTCTCTGAGCTCTCCTGCTGCAAAGCCAGCCCAGGGGAGATGTGCAGCCTACCTGCCTCCCCCTCCTCCCTGAAACCCTTCCCAGCCCAGGCCAGCCTGTCAACTGCAAAGCTCCTTCTCCTCTCCCCTGTGCCACGTGCTGCAGCCACTTCAAACATGATTCAAGTGAAGGGTTTGGCTGATGAAGCTGCCTGAGCCCAAGCGTCCTGTGGCTCTCCATAACCCCTCCTGCAGTGCCATTCCCAGCGAGCTGCTCAGCACCCCCTCTGCCCTCCCCACTGCCCTGCTGGCACAGCCATCTCCTACCAGAGGCTGGGGCAGAAGGAATCCACACTCCTCAGAGAGCTGAAACCTCTCCAGCTCCAGCGCCAGCGGGGTCTCATCCGTGCTGTCAGCTGCCTCCATGAGCCCTGGGCTGGGGCTGGGGCTGTGCTGAGCCAGCACCTCGAACCTTGGCCTGGGGGGGAGGCAGGGTCCCAGGGCCCCACAGCCCAATGGCCACAAGCACCAAGCAAACACGGGTAAAGGTTGCAGATAAGGTGTTGTGGTGGAGCAAACACTGATCTCAGTCCCACCCCCTGAGAGCATCTGAGCCCAGGGAAGATCCTAGGAGCTGTGTCCCTCTGGGACCTGCCCCCAGAGCTGCAGAGATGCTGCAGGGATGCTCCAGGGATGCTGCAGGGATGCTCCAGCCTCCTGTGGGATGCTGCATTGGAGAGGCCTGAGGTGCTAAAGGCTGGTGGCAGCCCAAGGAAGCTGTCCTGGCATCCTGGCAATGCCAAACTCATGTCCTGAGTGCCAGCATATGCACTCCATGAGGCAGTGGCCCTCTCCAGGTCCTGGCTATGACCCTGCAGGGGCTGCAGAGGGGCTGAGGGCTGATGGGGAGGATGGAGAGGATGGCAGTCCCCTCAATGGGATGATGGGGGTCTCTTTAATGATGGGGATAATGGGGATTCCTTCTGGATGATGGGGGTCTGGGACCTGCAGCTTCTCCTGTATCCAACCTTTCCCCCTTTTCCCTTTTGCTTACCCCAGGAACTGGCAACTTTCCCCTGCCTCTAGCACTCAGGCTGCCTGCCTGCTGCCAGGATCTCCACCTCTCATTTCCCCCTTTTCCTGTGTTTGTGCATTTTAGGTGTCTGTTTGCTACTTTCTCCCCTTGATGACCACCCAACAGTTCCCAGTTTACCAACACACAGCTTCTGTTTCCCAAGCACAGCTTCCCCTCCTCTGCCCAGGCTGCAAATCCCACCCACCAGCTTACCCAGTAATTCCATGCTCTCTGCCTGACTCCCACACCCAGAACAGAGGATTTGCATTAAGTAACTAATAACCACCTTACCCATCTGTTTCCAATCCCCTCCTCCTGGCACAGAGTCTCTCTTCAGTCGTCTCTATACAGCAGTCACAGGGGAGCCACTGAGCAAGGTGAGGAGGATGCTGCAGGAGCTTCAGCAAGGCCATGGCAAAGGGGATGGGGATCTCATCTATGGGGAGAAGCAGCTCAGGGTAAGGGCTGGCCAATGCTACTGGAATGGGAGGAGAAAGTCCTTCGGTGCTGAGGTGAGGGAGCCTTGGCCCAAGCTGCTCCCAAGAGGTTTCCAACCCCACCTGGACACGTTCCTGTGTGACCTGATCTAGGTGGAACCTGCTTGAGCAGGGGCTGGGGCTGCAGCAGCTCTGCAGGACCCTTCCAACCCTCAGCACTCTGTGTTTCTGGGATCCAGAAGCCTGAAGGCAGCTGCTGGGCACTGCCACCAAGTCTCCAGCAGCCCCTGGCATCAATCCCCAGGGAGTGTCACCGGCACACAGGGGGGTCCCCAGGCTGTGCCATCCCTGGCTGCTGGGCTGGGGAAGCTGCTGAGGCTGCTGGGCTGGGGAAGCTGCTGCGGCTGCTGAGCTGGGGAAGCTGCTGGGCTCTGAGGGTTCAATCTGCTGTGGTTGCCTCGGGGTCTGCAGCTCCTGGCCCCAGCCCCAGCCCCATCCCACCCCCATCTCCATCCCCAGCCCCATCCCACCCAACGGCACGGACACGTGGATCCTCCCAACAGCCTTTATTAATGCTTCGATCCTGATCCCATCCCCGAGCCCGTCCCCAGCCGCCGGCCAAGCTCCATCTCCATCATCTCCAGGCGGTCGCTGCCTTCTTCAGCATCTGAGCTGTGTGTGGGGGACACACAGAGACACACACACACACACAGAGCAGCATCTCAGCATCCCCCCTCACCTCCCTCTCCCCTCCCTCCCAGCGAGGGATCAATGATCACCTCATCTCCCCAAGGACCGATCGATGATCGATCGCTTCACCCTCTGAGGGATCCATCACCTCAGCCCCAGGGAACCCCCTGGTATCTCCCCCCCACCTCAGCCCCTCTTCCCCACCACGAGGATCCCCGTCTTGCCCCCCACGGGGGTCCCAGGGCAGGAGCAGCCCCTCTCACCCCTGCTGCCGCCTGCAGTGCTGGAGGAGGAGGCAGATGGCCATGGCAAGCAGGAGGAAGCCCAGGAAGGAGCCCAGCAGTGCCCAGGCCAGCGGCACATCATCTAGCAGGAGACAGCCCCATGGCAATGGGTAGGACCACCAACCCCTGCCACCCCCCCCCCAGCCCGTGCCAGGGACCCCAGCCCGTGCTGCCAGCGGGTACTGACCGCTGTCCATGCCCTGGAAGCCGCTGTCAATGCTCCCTCCCCACGGGGACCCCCGGTGCCTGCAGTCAGGGGGTTGCCAGCCAGGGTCACAGTGACAGTGCCTCTTGTTGTTGCACACCTGGAAAAGCCCCGAGGTTGGTGGGGAGGGAGGTTAAAACACCTCCCAAGGAACTGACACCAACAGCTTCTCCTGCCCAGAGCAGCCTCCTGCCACGGCTCAGGCTGAGACCAGCACCCAGCAGAGCTTTGGGGATTTAGGAAGCTCATCAAGGTGAGGAGCACAGCACATAGGGCAGGTTCCAACAGCTCCTCAGACCCTGAACACACATCAATCATCACCTTCCTGAGACCCTGAACACACATCAATCATCCCCCTCCTGCAAAGCCCACAGGGCACGTCTGGCTGATGGGCAGAACACAGGAACAGCTCACACAGTGCTCCAGGGGGGCCACAGAGCCCAGGAGCCTTCTCCCTCCCCACAGCCACCCTGGCACCACTTGCCTTCAATTCTACATCCCCTCAGTTTTGCTTTTGTTTCCCCTCTCCATACACCAAGCAAACCATCAGCCTCTCCACTCCAGCCAGTAGGAACCACCCTCCACCTCCATTGGCTTTAAGCACCAAGGCTTTACAGGGTTTTGCTTTACAGGGTTTTACACCCCGTGTGTGAGCTGGAAAGGTGATGATTTGGCCCCATTTCAGCCTAAACAAAAGGGTCTTTGGCCTCTTGCCGTGCCAGCAGAGCTGTGGGAATGGTGGGATGCAGCCACCCAGCCCCTGGGACTCACCCCATGGCCGTGACACTTCACTTTGCTGTCACAGTCGTATCCCAGGACTGAATGTGGCTGACAAGTGTTGTTGATACACACCTTGGAATCACACAATGGTTTGGGTCAGAAGGGACCTTTAAAAGTCATCTGAGTCCCAACCCCCTAAGAAAGACCCAGGAGAAACCAACCCCAGCTGCAGCTCCTCGTTGCTTTGGTGCTGCAGCACACAGCCCTGATGGCCCCAAAGGGAGGGAAATGTGGGTTTTTCCTCTACAAAAGAACACCCCAACTGTGCTTTCAAAAGCTGCAGTTGATGCCTTGGGCTTGGGCTGTGGCTGCTGCTTCCACACCAAAGCTTTGGTGCCGTGGGAGCGTGTTCTGGGGCTTGTAAACACCCTGCAGAGCAGTAAGTAGTGGCTCTCAAACCTTGTTGATATTCAGCTTCCATCTGACATGGGTGATTAGAAAAGGTTTCCTCACCTTTCCAGAGCCACACTTTGAACCTGGTGGAACCAGGAGAGGATCCAGACTGGCTGGGACGTCCAAATAATTCAGGGAGACACACAAATGCTCCTGGACTCGGACGTAAACCACAGCAGCAGCATCAGATGGGAAGGGGATGCTGGATGGGTAGGTGCAGATGAGCTTCCCACACCTGAGATCCCTGCAGAATGAGCGTGCACAGGCTGTGAGACACACACAGTCCTGTGGATGGATGGATGGATGGATGGATGGATGGATGGATGGATGGATGCTGCCTGGTGAAACACCAGAGACATCAAACAGCCCCATGCAAACCTGGAGCACTGACTGGGAAAGAGAAACAAGCAGCACTGGGAAGTCTTCTCCCAAGTAACAAGTGACAGGACAAGAGCAAACAGCCTCAAGTTGCCCCAGGGGAGGTTGAGGCTGGAGCTGAGGCAGAACTGTTTCCCTGAGAGGGGTGTCAGCCCCTGTGCCAGGCTGCCCAGGGAGCTGGGGCAGTGCCCAGCCCTGGAGGGATCCTAAAGCTGTGGGGCTGAGGTGCTGAGGGCTGTGGGTCAGTGCTGGGCTGGGCAGGGTGAGGGCAGGGCTGGGACTGCAGCAGCTTCAAGGGCTTTGCCAACCAACCAATTCTGTGATTCTCTTAAGTCCAAGAGACAATGTGTGACACAGAGAGTGACAGCAGAGGGCTAACAAGGAGAACACACATGTAACTGGGCACTGCTCCATCATCTCACCATCAGCTGGGGTTCTGAGATCTCCCCTGACTGCACAGACACAAGGAAAGATGTTTCTCTGACCCTTTCCCAAGCACATACCTCCAAGTACAGGACTTGTATCTTTGGCTGGGTAGGAGCCCACAGTGTCCAAACCTGTCCTGCTGACTGTTGAGTTCCTCGTAACAGGACACAGGAGCACTTTTTGAACCTACAAGTTCAGCAACAGTCATGAAGGTTTAAAGGAAGACAGAGGGGAGATGTCACAGCAGCTAACAACCTCTCCATCTTTTTCATCCAGTTGACAGCAGAACACAGATGCTGCTGCTTACAGAAAGTGCTTGTTCCTGCACTGCCAGAGCCTCCTGAGTCCTGAGAGCCAGGCTCAGCAGACAGGGGCTCAGTTCATCCATTACCTTTGCTCAGAGGTCATCATTTGCTTCTTTTGTTGTTGTTTTCAGGGTTATTTCTGAAGAGCTGCAGTGCACACTGACCAGAGTCAGACCTGAGCCTGAGGAGCTTTCCCAAAGCTGTGTCACCCCTCTGCTCCTGCAGCCTCTGCTCTCCCTCCTGCTCCCTGAACACGAGGAGAAGCCCAGGCCTTGCCCAGAGCTCTGTGCCTCATCACTCCCATCAGACAGGAGCAAGGGCAGGCCCTAAAAACCTTCTGGCTTCAAACATGTGCTTGAACCTGGCTTGAAGCTCACAGAGGAGGGGGGGGAACACCCAAACCAACCACCAACCCTCCTTACCACTGCAACCACAGCTGAGGAGAGTGACCTGAGCTGGGTTTATTCAAGAGCAAAGCCATAAAGCTGAGCATCAATACTGCTGTGGCCATTCCCAGTTCAACCAGTCCCCCCCAGTGCTGCCCGTTACCTGTCCCGTAGAGCCTCTGGCACTGCAGGTCTGGTGCCTGGCAGCGGCCCCGGTAGCAGTAGCCGGTGCCACGCTCACAGCTGTGCCCATCCTGCACGTGCAGGTCTGGGGGACAAGAGGCTGAGGCCCCGCTGCAGAATTCAGCCACGTCACACTGTGTGTCAGCAGCAGCCCGGCACGGCCAGTACTTCTTCCTAAACTGCCAGAGAGAGCAGGCACCAGAGCAACCTCCTCTCCATCCTCTCACACACCCAACCAACCCCTGCAGCCCCCTCCACAGCCACAGCCCCAGTCCCTTGGGATCCCCAACCCTGAGCCACCCCACTCCCCACACGTCTGGGGTGATTTTTCCCCCAGGAATTATCCTCTTAATGGCTTCTGGGGGCTTCAACCTGCAAAGCCCTTACCCCATCCCAATGGGGATGTCTCCCATTGAAGCAGCACAGAGCTTGTTCCCATCCCTCAAGCCCAGCAACATCAGCCGTTTGGGCAGAAATAAACAGCTGATGTCGCAAAGGATGATGAGCAAAAGGTGTGTGGTTCACCTGACAGTTCTTACAGCACAGCCCCGAGGAGCACTGAGCTCCTGGCACCAGCCGACACGTCTCGGTGCAGCATTTGTCCTTCAGGCACCTCTAGGGACACATCACAACAAAGAAAACCACCTCATTGCACTGCTTGGTTCCCCTAGAGGTTGTTTGACTGTTAAGAAGTTTCTCCTCTTCCTTCTTCTCCCTCAAAAAGCTACACTTGGGTGATATTCAGCAGGAGAGTCACACAGTGGCAAGGGTTGGACTTGGAAAGCTCATCCAGTGCAACCCCCCTGCCAGAGCAGCAGCACCTAGAGCAGGGCACACAGGGACTCATCCAGCTGGGGTTGGGATGTCTCCAGAGAAGGAGCCTCCACAGCCCATCTGGGCAGCCCCTGCCAGGTCTCCCTCACCTCAACAGGGAACAAATTCCTCCTCGTGTTGCTTTGGAACCTCTTNCTTGGAGCCATGACTGAGCTCACAGCCCATCTGAGCAGCCCCTGCCAGGGCTCCCTCAGCTCAACAGGGAAGAAATTCCTCCTGGTGTTGCTTTGGAACCTCTTCTGTTGCAGCTTGTTGCCCCTTTGCCCTGTCATTGCCCATCCCTGAGCTCAGCCTGGCTGCAGCCTCCTGACCCTTGGAGCCATGACTGAGCTCACAGCCCATCTGGGCAGCCCCTGCCAGTGCTCCCTCACCCTCACAATGAACAAGTTTTCCCTTGTGTTTCTTTGGAACCTCTTCTGCTCCAGTTTGTCCCCGTTGCCCCTTGTTCCCATCACTGGCCACCCCTGAGCACTGATGGATGCCATCACAGAAACGATCTCTAACCCTTCTTAGCTTGGGCCTCTAAGCTGTGCCCTTTGCCTGGAGGCTCCTGCCCAAGGGCAGCTCCCACAGCACTCACCTCCCTGCTGCCACAGTCACACTGCTCAGGGGGCTCCCGCAGCCCGTTCCCGCAGGTGGCCGCTCGCCGCTGCCGCTCGCCGCTGCCACGGGGGCTGTGGAACAGGCAGCTGCCCCCAGCCCTCCTCAGGAAGCTTCCAAAGTCCCTGATGCTGCAGCTGCTCAAGGCTTTGGCTCCGCTGAAACGTCTGGAACGAAGCAGTTTAAGGGCTCATTGAGCAGCTGGCACAGGTCACCCGGCTGCCCTGCAGTTGGAGTCACCACACCACAGCCTCTTGTGAGCAGAGCCTGAGGAGGACTCAGCCCCCTCCTGCTGCAGAGCAGAAACAGGCTCTTTGCACTCAAACTGAGCACTGAAGCACTGAGTTGATGACTCTTTTTCTCCCTTCTTAAAAGGAATAAAAGCTGGTGTTTCAGCTTGGTTGTGACTCTTGCAGCAGTGTGATGTTCCGCCAGGACACCCCAGGAGTGGCTTCACCACAGCATCCCAGAGCCACACACGCTTGGCAACGGGTGGCATGTGAGCTGGATGCCACTGGCTGTGGCCACGGGACCACCCTGACCTCCTCCAGCGTGCCCTTGCCCACCCACCCCCCTCTATTCCCCAAACCCCTGGGCAACTCACAGTGCCTCTGGGCTCATGAGGCAGACGTGCCCAGGGCAGTGGCAGGCACCAGGGGGGTCGTAGCTCATGCCCAGGCTGCGCCCCAGCAGCTGAGCCAGCAGGATGGAGAAGGATTCCAGTGCCATGGCTCTGTGGAACTGGAGGGAGGAGAGAGCAAAGCGGCTGTGGCAGGGACCCTGACTGGGGATGATCCCACCTGAAGGGCCAAGTAGGTGATGGGGGACGGGCAAGGGATGGGCAGCACTGTACCAGGGCCACTGCAGCAGCAGCATCTCTCTGACAGGCTGTGCCCAGAGCTGTGGTGCCCAGGGGTGCTGCTCCGTCCCTGTACCTGCAACACAGGCGCTCGGTGGCACAGGATGCGATGGGGCTGGGGGTACCAAGGGGATCCTGGGTGTCCACAGCCCCCCCTCAGCCCATCCCAGTGCTCCCCAGCAGCCCAGGCTGTGTGACAGCCAGGGAAAGGCTGCCCAGGAGGTGTCTGGAAAGCGATGCTGTCAGAGTCTGAAGGAATTAGGATTTACATAACAGTTGGATTCCTTTTAACACCCCCCCCCCCCCAACTCCCCCCCATTTTTCCTGGGGATGTTTGTAGCACAACCTGCATTGGTTTCACCATTTCTGCCCTGGGTGGGGAGGGGGGATCCTTTGCCTTACACCAACAAATAAGCTGCATCATAGGAGTGCAGAGCCAGAGCTGACTGTTCCCAGCGCTGGAACCGCTGCAGGACGTCGGCTGCTTCCCCTGCTGTCGGGATCTTGTTGTCCTCTGCCCACAGCTCCAGGGAGGACAGCACAACTGTCACGTTCAGAGGGTTAAACACCTGCAGAGGTAACAGAGGAGACGTCTGCTCACATCCTTCTGAGCTCTGGACACAATAACCCCAGCAGGAACTCCAAGGGCTGTTGTCAGTCATTGAGTGACACCCTCAGGACAGACTGAACACAGGGAAACCAAGGGCATGAGAACAAACCCAGGGACTCCCTGGGAAGGTTTTAGGGCCACCAAGATGCTGAGGGGATGGAACATCCGTGTGAGGAGGAAAGGCTGTGGAACCTGGGGCTGTTTAGTCTGGAGAAGGCTGAAGGGGGCTCTTATCCACGCTGCTCAGTCCATAAAGGGCAAGTGGTGAGGATGGGACCAGGGTTTGGTGTGTGGTGGCCAGCACCAGGGAACCCCAACTTGTCACAGTGCAAAACTTCCCCCCCCGAAGCAGCCAACCATCACTCTGGCACTGAACATACCACTGTTACAGCCTTAAAAGGGAGTATTTTCCCACTTGCTGAGCCAAACCTTTCTATTAGCCCAGAAGGACTAAACCCTTCCCTTCTGATCGAGTCTGAAGCAAGGCAGCTGAGAAGCTGAGAGCACTGTGAGCCAAGGGCTGGCATTTTTTCACAGAACCTCCTCCTAAAACTACAAGCAGCTCACAAATTAGGTTGCCAGCACTAACACCAACCCTCCACCATCACCTCACCACAACACAAACCCGACCTTTCCAACTTACGGTGTTGACCAAGCTGAAGAGCTGGATCATCTGCTGTGCTGCAGCATTTGTGTCTGAGCCCAGATAGTGGGACTGAAACACAACCAAAGAGTGAGGCGCGGAGCAGGATGAAGCAGGAGAATGATTGCAAAGAGCCAGTGATGGATTGCCCACACTCAACCCTGCACGTGGCAGCTGTGGATTTGCTGCTCTCCTCTCCCACAGCATCCACAGCTCACGTCAGGTTTCCAAAGGGGAACTCAAGGTGGAGCAAAGGAGGGGGAAATGGCACCATTTCTGTGCTGAGAAAAGCCAGGTAAACACAAAGAGAAACCAGCAGGGACTTACCAGAGCCTTGTCCAAAACCACGTGCACTCTGAGGTGTTTGGGAGCCTGTGCTGCGGCTGGGAGTGGCTGCAAAACAAAATGCTCTCCAGGGCTGGTTCTGTCTCTGCTCTGGAGTCACCTTCTTGCTCCGTGACTCCAGTGCTCACTCAGAGGCAACGCTCCCACACTCTCTTCAAAGCAGCCAAAGGTGAGAAGCCGTTTCCAACCTGCCCTGCCTTGACCTCTCAGAAGCCTCAGCCATGCCTCTCCTTAGGGATGGGATGAGTAACGACCCCCACACAAGCACTGACACCCCTAAATCCCCCCCCCTTCCCTCCCCTCTGCCCACCCACACACCAGCAGCAAAGCTTCCTACAGGATCAGCCCCCTCCTCCCACAGTGGGGTCACAGGCAGCACCACAACATCACCCACTCCACTCACCTCAGCAGCTTTGGGGGCTTTGTCCCACAGCTCTCCTGCCTCCAGCCCAGCCCTGGGGCGGCTGCTGCCCAGGAGGGAACTCAGCACCTCGTCCTCCCTCGCTGCATCCAGCCAGTGCTCGAAGGCAGGAGCAGAGCCCAGGGGCTCGATCCTGTAGCTGATGTTCTCAAACTGCAGCCAGCCCCTGCCACGGTGCCTCAGTTGCCACCTCACCGGGGAGGTTGCCCCAGTCCCAGGGGCATCCCTGGGCAGAACAGTGTGGGGAGAGGGTTGTCTCCTTTTACCTGAGCCCTGAGCAGGTGCTGAGGGTCACTGCTGAGCCAGGGAACCCCTCGATATACCCCCGGTACTGGCAGCTTCCCTGTGTCAGGACAAAGAGCCCCTTGCTGCAGCCACCGAAACAACCCCAGCAGGTGAGTTTTGTGGACAGTCTCTGGCCCAAATCATTCCAACCCAACAGCGGTGTGAGGATGTGATAAGCAAGATCAGGGAGAGCCCTGCCTCGTTGCAGAGCTGCACTGCTGGCAGTGAGGCTTCTTCTCCTGCTCCCTCTGCAGCCACAGCCAGGATTGTACAAGCTCTGAGCAAACTCAGCGGCTCCAAAAACCCTTCACAAACCTCCATCTCACCACACACTTGCAAGGAAAAGCACCCCAGCACCTCCTTGCTGTGATCAGGAAGCAAAAACCAGAGAGAAGAGGGGAAGCATTGCTCTCCTGCAGCAGCTGCTGACTCAATTAGGCCCCCAAAATACCCAGCAGAGAGGCTGAAGCACCGAGTAGCTCCCCACTACCTCGCTCCGGGGCCAGTCAGAGAGCACAGATCCCTCCTTCTGGGCTGGGTAAACGCTGAAGTCATCAGATAAAAAGAACCTAGAACAGGGAAAGCAACAAAATGCTCTGCAATGGCTCTACCCAGAGTTTCCTGAGCTTACTGCAGGTCCTGCAGCTTGTGCTGTCAGCACTGGTGATGCCAGAACCAGCTTGGCATCAGGGCTCACGGGCACAAACACCCCTCTGAGCCCTGCTCCAAGCTCCCAGCACTTGGGCAAGGGGCACATCCCCCAGTGCTAACTCACTGCTGCTGCAGGTGGATGGTGTACGGCCTCCCCTCTATGTCCAGGGCGTAGGACAGCGTGTCCTTGTGCACATGGAGAAGCCGAGAAAGGGACAATCAGCAACAGCCACTGCAGTCAATCCTCCATCACCGAGAGCTTGGAGCTTCCCTGGAGGTGCAGCCGCTGTTTGGGGGGGGCTTTGTTACAGCTGCCAGCACATCTCCAACCCCCTGCCCCCCATCTCCATGTGAGCAGAGCCCAGGATCTCACCTGCACCCCCAATCCAGAGCCCCCTCCCCAGCCCTGCCCAGGAGCCACCTGTCCCACAGCATCCTCCAGCAGCAGCCATCACATCTCCAACCCCCTGCTCCCCATCCCCATGTGAGCAGAGCCTGGGATCTCACCCGCACTCCCAATCCAGAGCCCCCTCCCCAGCCCTGCCCAGGAGCCACCTCTCCTGCAGCATCCTCCAGCAGCAGCCGCGGGACCGTGACCCGGCCCAGCACCGCACAGCCTGCAGGAAGGGAAAAAGGAGGATGAAAGAGCTGCGAAGGGTCGAGCCAGCCCCAGAGGGCACTGAAGGACCCAGAGGGGTCAGTCCTGGGACTCACACAGCAGCAGCAGGAGGGAGAGCAGCAAGCGCACGGTGCAGCACGGCCCCATTGCAGCGGCCGGTAAACGGCCTCGCAGCGCCCGTTGCTTGAGCCCTGGTGGGGTGGGGGGGAAGGAGAGGCACGGGAAACGTTCCTTGTACAAAAAAACAAACGGTATCTTTATTGCTTGGTTTGTGTTCTTACAAAGGAAGGGGGTAACAGCCCTTTCGTGGGAGCCTGGACACGGTACCGCAGCGAGACGCGTGGCCGCGGGGACACGGACGGTTCAAACGCCACGTTGGGACACGGTTTGTTCATCCAGCTGCTGCCTCCAGAGCCTCGGGGATGGGGAGAAGGGGTCAGGGGGACTTGGGAGGGACAGCGGATGCGTTACAAAAGCAGCTCAGTAGTCATCTGCCACATCCCACACGTGTACAATGGGGGAGCGATTTCTTCCCCTTCCCCTCACTCCCAACCGAGTAGAAAAAAACCCTCATTTTAACTATGAAAAGGCACCATTTCAGCACAGTTTTAGTTTCACACACACTGATACGATTGAGTACATCCCTGTCTCGTGGGTGATGACTCCCTGGGGCTGAGGAGGCTGCCAGCACACCTCCCCCCTCCCCACCATCCTCCTCTCCCTTCCCCTCTGCCCATGCTGACAGCCAGCCCAAACCCAAGGGGATACAACCAGGATGGGGTTAACTTGGAAGATTCCCCCTGAAAACAAAAACCCTTGTCTGGTGGCATTCTAGGTGATGTTTTTACCTATTGGGATAGTGTTATTGAATCTTAGTCTCAGGTTATGGGAAACCACAGGAGTTCAAGTATTTTATTACTGCAAATGCCAGCACTATAGCTATAGATGTATAGATGCATATACACACAAGTGGGGAAGGGGTTTGGCAATATTAAGGGGGTGGGTTACAGGTTGAGTTTGCACTCAGTGGCCAGCACAAAGTGGAAAAGCTCAGCACTCCTCCAGTCCTTTGCTTTTAGCAAGTTGGCTCCTATTTGTGAGCACCAGCGCTCAGCCTCCACCCACAGCACACGACCCTACCCTGGGTATAACAAACATCTCCAAAACCATCACCCCAACACGTTAAATAAAAAAGCTCCTTTCCAGACAAGAGTTTAAAACTCTAGCTGAGCCAGGCAGGCTGATGGACCTGGGAGCATCCTGACTGACACCAAGGAGGGTGGAGGGTGAGCTGGAAAGGGCTGCCTGAGCCAACACGCTCCTGTTCCAAGTGCTCAGAGCAGCACAGGAGTTGTTTTACCTGCTTAGTGTCCTGCAGGGATTGCTCCTTGGTCTCCAGCCACACATTAAAACCTAAGAGAGGCCTCATTTGATTTCAAACCAGAGCGTGGCCACGTCCTTTCGTACCTTTCTTGCCTGTGCCCGTTGACGGCTGTTAGTGGGAATTAGTAGAGGTTCTCATTTAGCAGCTCACAATGACTTCGAGCCACCAGACTGAGTGCTCAGGTGGCACAGCTCAGTGTCAGGCAGCCTGAAAGTGAGCATCTCAGTGTCTTGTTACACACCAAACAAACATCTACACGTACATTAATGTGTTTACAAGGAATTAAGTCTCCCTCTGAGTCAGCCCAACTCCTCACTTCCCTTGTGCCATTCACCTGGGAATGGTTCATCCCTCCACGCAAAGGAAGGTTCACTGGCCAGATTTCCTGTGGGGTTGCTCCAGTTCTTCACCTTTGGGAAGATGACAAACACATCAAAGCATTTCCTTCTTCACAGGGGGAAGGGAAATCCAAAGCAAGTTCCCACTTTGCTGTAGTTGGAAGGGTTCTTGGAGCAGGCGGCTGCACTCCCAGCTGGGGTCCTACGCAAAGCCACAAAACTCAGAGAGCTCTGAAGGACAGGCTGGATTGGTTGCAGCTCCTGGAGCTTTGGTAGAGGTATTTCAGTTTAGAGTTTTACATTCCTGGTTTCAGGACAGCGTTTGCCTCGTCCCAGAAGGAAGGAAGGAAGGAAGGAAGGAAAGAAGGTGTTGTGGGATGGCCACGGGCCACTCCATGCAAGAGGGTAACTGCAATTTTCAGCTCTCAGTGAACAGGTCAGCTCACCTGAAGGCCTCAAAGAAGCCAAAAGCTATTTGGGAGGCAAAGGCGCTGGTCGAGAAGGGAAATAGTGTCCCTGAGGTAAACATCTCTGCTGGGCTGGAGCAGGGCCCTGGGCTGCACACTTCTGCTGCGGGGGAGGCGGCCTGTCAGGGGACACAGGAGTCATCTGGTCACATCCAGCACACACAGCACCCACTCCCTCTGCCCTGGCACCAGCTGTCTGCAGAGCCTGCCCACAGTCAGCTCCTCACACACAGCCCCTCTTCCCTCTGCCCTGGCACCAGCCCACTGCAGAGCCTGCCCACAGTCAGCTCCTCATACACTGTCCCTCTTCCCACTGCAGAGCCTGCCCACAGTCAGCTCCTCACACACAGCCCCTCTTCCTTCTGCCCTGGCACCAGCTCTCTGCAGAGCCAGCCCACAGTCAGCTCCTCACACACAGCCCCCTCCCCAATGCCCCACCACCTTGGACACATTGTGGTCAGACTCTGCCTTTTTCCCACCACCCCAAAGCCTCAGGCAACCATTTCTCCCATAACAGAAGCCCAGGAGCTTCCCCACCACCAGCAGCCACTTCCAAGCACTCCTCCTGCACACCTTGCAGCTCAGGATACACGTTTGATGGCATCACAGCTCAGAAACACAATGAAATGAAAGGCCGAGGAAAACTGGGTTCCAAGAGAATGAGAAACGACCCTGCTCTCAGCAATTAAGTTCCCAGATCAGCAGAGCGACAGGTTTCTGAGCAGTTTCTTTTTAAACAGCTTGTTTTTTTTTGAGGGCTGTTTCATACCCCTGCATGCAAGAGCTCAGGAAAGAAACCCTTCAGAAGCTCGTTCATCACAAGGCAGCCGTGGCAGCGTGTCAGATGAACGCCGTGGGTAACAGCACTCGAGCTCCAGGGTGGGAAATGAAAGGAGAGGAGACTTCTTTCAATAGGAAGCCAGCCCTGCTTTGCATGCAATACATGATGGAACACCCTGAATGCTCACAGAGATGAAGGCAAGGCCAATCCCTAACACTTAGATGCAATAACTGCACCAACCTTGTCGGTAGCTTCGGCGGCTGCGGCGCCTGGTACTGAGGAGCTGGGTAGTAAGACTGGTGGTAAGGCTGCTGAGGATGCTGGTGAGCTGGGTAAGATGGAACAGGAAAGGTGTTTGGTTCCATATCCTGCAAAGAAAACACGATGAGAACCTTCACAGGCTGCACTCAGGGAAGATGAAACGTTGGCTTTGGTAGTTTGAGACCGCTCGCAGGGACATGGAGGTGTCGGAGAGGCTCCTTCCTCCTGAGGAACTCAGCACAAAGAAGCACCAGCAGGATGAAAAGGGCTGTGTTTGGGGGGAAAAAAACCCAGAAAAGTCGCTGGGGACAAGGGTTTGATTTGTGGGGACAAGGGTTTGAGTTGTTGTGTGAGGGTGCTGGTCGGCAGAGGAGCAGGGGCTGGGCAGCCAGCAAAGGATTGCTCCTCACCTCAGCTGAGGCTGGGCTTCCAGGGTAAGGGAAAGGGCAAAAGAGCTTCACCAGTGGGAAACTGAGGAGTTTCCTCCCCCACCCCAGGAAATGATTCTTCTCTTTGCCAGGAGAAAACCTCAGTTTGCAGAAAAGAGAAAAAAAGAAAGTAACCTGGAAGCTTTTATCCAGGCAAAGACCCATCCCAAAGTGCCTTTGTCTGTTCATTGAGAGCAGACAATGTCTGTTCAAGGAAGTAAAGCAGAGGGCATCATTCCTACCGTGGGCAGTCCCCTGGGGGCATAAGGCATGCCGTGGGAGAAGCCTCTGTGGGGGTAGTCCCTTGGCTCAGCCTCTGCTCTGGGAGGTGGCTGCTGACGTGACCTGGAATCCAAATGAGCACAGATTGAGCACAGAGTGATGTCATTCACAGCCCTCAACCCGACTGTGTGGCTCTAACCTTGCCCCAGGACCATGCAGGCTCTGAACCCCAGCACTGCTAAGTGCATTTGCTCAGCACATAGCAGCTAGCAAGAGGATGCTGTTTGCCACATCAAGCTTTTCCTGTTTAGGATGGTGACAGCTTCATTTTGCCACTTTACACACCAAAGATGTGACCCCCAAAAACACCAACCCCAGTACCAATGCACCACAGCAGCAAAGTGCTCTGCTCCCTCAATCTCTGATGGATTTCTCTCTTCTGTCATTGCTCAGGGCAAGCTACATGGATCACCTGATGCAGGGGCCTTTGCCTGCCATCCTGGGGACTCACATCTGTTCTGGTTTGGGTAAACAGCTGCCTGGGGACTGCCTCAAAAGGGCAGGGGAGAGGGTGAAGAAGAGACTATACTTACGAGTGGCAGCGTGACATTAATCTCCTGCAGCCTCTCTTCAACCTGTCTCTTCTTGCAAATGCCAGAGCAGCAGCCACAAGGAGTGGGAGGATCAGGAAAAAAAACACCAGCAGCCCATCTCTGAGTGAGGTGTCTGTCAGGGAGAAAAGGAGGGAGGAGGAAATGAGGAGGAGAGGGCCTCAGCAGCACTTGGCAGGATCGTTTCTACAACTACATCCCATATTTCACACAAGAAAAGAAACCCTTGAGAATCCTGTGAGACTGCAAGATAAATGCCCAAATATATTACCTTCTGATTATCTTCTCAAGAGAGGGAGAGAGCTGTGCATGCCACGAGACCCCAGGCTGTACCAGCACATTGATTTACTGGGTCAATACCTCATTTTTCTTCCTGAAGATCTTATATAAGCTCAGCTGAGAGGAAAACAGAGCTTCTGCCCTCTGGTCTGATCCTAAATCTTCCTTTTCTCCTGTCACTGTTTGCTGTACACACAGAACTCAGGTTCTTAATGACTGCTCCATTTTTTATGGGCCTTTCCTTTGTCTGTCCATGCTCCAACAGGCTTCTCCAGAATCATTTGCAGTCAAAAAGCAGCTGGTGAAGAGCCAAACACCAGCACTTGCAGCCACCACAAGTGAGCTGCTTTCAGAGCACCCAGCCCAGCACCACCCTGAGCAGGAGCAGCCCACAGGCCTGGTGCTGCTTTAGGACTACTTGCCATGGTAAGGAGATCCACTGTCCACGCTCCCTCCGTAGCCTTTAGTGTCACAGTAAGGAGGGGCCCAGCCTTCGTTGCAGTGACAGTTCCTGTTGTTATTGCACACCTGTATTTAAACAGCCCAAACATGACAAGTCAGCTCAACTTACTAACTCCAGTTTCCACGCATTTGAGAGCAGTGTGCAGTGCAGTACCCTCCTTGCTCTGTCCCTTCCACGTCACCCAGCCTGGAGGACTTTAACCACTAAGTCCCACCTCAGTTGTACACAGCTCTTGGCCAGCCCTCTCCAGATTTCACATGCCTGAGGCAAGCACAGCGTTGTTCAGCAAGAGCTTGCAAAGCTCAGCTGCTGTCCCCAACGGCTCTGGGCCCCTTTGTTTTGGTTGAGATGTAGAGTTTCAAATGACATGAGTAATACTGGAAGTAGGAATTCTTTTTGCCTGGCGAAAGAACATCAGCTGAAGAGCTCGTGTCAAAGATGGGTTTGATGCTGTTCAAGGCTCTCTTGCCCACAGACATTTTGTAGAGGGTTTGAGAGTTAAATAAACCAGAGAAATTAAGTCACTACCCACCACTTTAAAACTTATTCAACTCACACCCCTTTGGTCTGATGACTATTAAAGGCCTTTTTCTTGTTAACAGGACCAAAACAGCAGCTTTTCACAGCAAAACCCATCCTCAGGAACAGAGTTTTTTCACTATATTTAACATCACGATTACCTTACTCCCCCTTAGTCACAGCCTTAAACAGAGAAGGGCAAAAGACTCCCCAGGTGCAAAAAGCAACCCCTTAGTGTACTGACACAAGTTGGTGAAGCAGTTCCAGTGTGCCTGGTTCAAACTGGGACTTCAGTAAAACAAACCTATGTGAATGGCTGCAGGGTCATGGGCTCTGAACACCCAGTGCTCTTGTGACAGGGATGGCAGAGGACCTCACACTGAAATGCTGACACTGACAATGAAACACAAATCTGTCAGCTGTAGTGGAAGGGGACTCAGGAGGAGCAGAAGCTCTTGCTCTACTCACCCCATGTCCGTGGCACTTCCTCTCCACGTCACAGTCGTAGTTGAGAACTGAGGCACTCACACACTGGAAGTGCCTGCAGATCTAGGGGAATGGAGAGATGCACATGATGAAGCAGCAAGGTGGCATTTCACCTTGACCTAACCCTTCCCCCCCTCTCCACAGCACAGGGCTCTGCAGCTGCTCTGTGCTCACTGACCACAAAGCAAGTCTCATACTCTTGTGTGATAAACCCCAATTTTTGTCTGTTGTACAAAAAGGCTTCTCTGGATGGGGTCTGAGCTGTCCCTGGAAGCCTTTTGTCTCTAGGCTGAATGTAAAGGGAATGGCAATTAAACTGTGCAAAGTCAGGAGCCATGGAATGCACATTCCTCTGCTTCCAGGCTTTTCAGTTTAGCTGGATCTTAATTGAAAGCTGTCTTAGAGGCATTTGTATGACCCTAGCTGCTCCTGCTCACTGCCACAGCAAAGACTCTGGCTCTCAAACAACTTCTTTTGCTTCCCCTAGAAGTGAAAAGCTCGTTACATTTGTATGTGTGTGCCCTGCAGTGTGGGGAACCAACGGGCACTGAGACATCCACTGCAGGCACCAAAAACACATTGACCCCCCCCCATCAACACCCACAAAACCATGCAGCTGGGCATTTCCTTCACAGGAACCTCCCACCATAAGAAATCACTCTTTTAATTGTGAAATTACCTTTCCAGTATCACATTTGGTGCCTTCGTTCACCATTGCTGGGTCTGGGACATCAGAGCCTAGCTGGAAATCTACACCCCAGCACGTGGTGGTGGTGTCTTTAATGGGAGTCTGGATAATAGCAGGCTTAATCCCAAACACTGGCAGGGCTTTCACATTTTCACACTGCAGCTTCCCACACATGGCATTCCTACAACATCAACAGATGAGTGCTGTAGTGACACTTGAGACTCTTCTGAGGAAGAGACTATCACACATTTGACAGGATCTCTTCTTTCTACTGGAGAAATAAAGCTGAGGGCAACCCACCAAACAAAACTGAGCTGGGTCTCACTTCAGTGCTGCAAGAGTGTGGATTCAAACCCTTCTCTCTGTAAGCTGTTGGGATCTTTATATTAGAGCAAATATGATGAGTTGCTCCTTGTTTTTCAGTCTGTGAACACCTTAGATGGGAGATGTGGAACACACTCTCCTTGCCTGACACACTGATCCCCCAAGGCCATGGGACACTGCATGAGGGAGGAACTGTGGCACGAAAGCTCCAAACACAGCTACAGAATAATTGCCTGAAGGGTCCAACTCATTTCAATTACTCTGTGCAAGAGTTAAAGCCAGATAATCAAGTCAAAAGTCAACAGAACTTAAAACTGTTTAAGTGTGGAGGCTTTAAGTGCCAAGAGCAGCTTCAGAACTGAGGATCACACACAGCTTTTCTAAGCTCTCTGTGGTTTCAGAACGGTACATGCTTGTCGATAGGTTAACTTATGGGATCCTGTGTCTCTCCCCAGAGCACCTGATAAACACCCCAAACTGATACTGCAGCATCCCCAAAAGGATTCTCAGTGATACACTGAGGAACGTTGATGCGCTGGGCTCAACTCACCAGCTGGAACACTTCTTGTAGTCATGGCCATGGAAACCACAGTTGCCAAATCTGTCACCTTTGGAATTCACTTCAGCAAAACAAATGTTGGGGGCTGCTTTGGCTTCTGCAAACAACAGCCCATCCCCAGACAGAGGAAACCAAGTTAAACAGGGATAGAAACGTCTCAGATCATCACCGGAGCAATGATCCCACTACACTCAGTATTTCCCACGCAGCACAGAGCTTACAACTCAACCAAAACATCAAAGTTTAAAGAGGGAGTGAAAAATAGTCACTGAATACTGACTCAATTACACCATTTGATATTGCTTTGTGGCTTCTTGATGGCTTTACACCCTGGACACCCAATGTCAGTGCAGGGGAAGGTGACCATTTGAACTAGCAGAGCGCCAAGTGTAACAGAGGCAAATCCTTCCTGAAGCTGTGACTAGAAAGTACCTTTTGTGTATCCTTTCAGCTAGGAAAACTGTAACTCTGGGCTTTTTCCTTACTTGAGCCAAAGATATCCTGACACTGGGCATCGTAGTACTGGCAGACCCCGTTGTAGCAGTAAGCCTGCTGGTTGTGGCAGGGGTGGCCGTTCTGCACGGTGAAGTCAGGTCGGCAGAACTGGGACGTGCCGTTGCAGTACTCTGGAAGGTCACACTCGTCGTTTCTTGCCCGACACTCAGTTCCTTCAGGAAGGAGCTAAAGAGAGAAGGGAAGGGGGAAATGTATCTGAAAATAAAAAGCTTAGAGCAGAGACCAACGTTGATGTGAAGCTGTGGGTGCCCTGTGCCTGATCATCCGAAGCTGTGGGTGCCCCGTGCCTTTGCCAGCACTCTCTTCCTCCCAGCCACTGCAGAAAGCTTCCAAATGACATCTGAGTCTCTCACCTGGCAGTTCTTACAGCAGTCACCATAAGCACATTCAGCCCCAGGTCGGAGCCTGCAAGTCCCTGGTTCACAGCAAGGGTCACTTTCACACTCCTGCAAGAGGGAAGTGCTGTCAGTGCCAAGCAGCCACAGTACCCCCCCTCACACAGTCCCTTCTCCAGCAAGGGGCACTCAAGGCTGCCTTGGCAGTAAAACCCACAAGCTACTAACCTTTGGTGACCCACAGTCACACTCCTCCCCAGCATCTACCAGCTTGTTCCCACAGTAGGGGACGCTGTAGGTTTCGTCAGGCTTGGGAACGTTGAGCAGGCAGCTCCCTCCTTTGTTGAGGGTGAGCTTCTCAAAGTCTTCTGCACTGCAGCTGCTGAAGTTCCTCGATCCTCTGCAAGGGGAAACATGAGTTTGTCTTTGCACTAAGCCAAGCCACAAGCATTCCCTCAGTTTGCAGAACCAAGGTAACATTTCCCCATGACCTGCAAAAGTGTGACATGAGTCTCTGCAGGAGTACTTTGAAGATGAAAGCAACCTGCAACAGCCAAGTGCAAAGCTGAGGAGGGTTTGACCCTCACAAAACATTTTCCCTTTTGGCCTACCAAGATTCTGGAACATGTGTGTGAGGAGGAAAGGCTGTGGGACCTGAGGCTGGAGAAGAGAAGGCTGAGGGGAGCCCTTATCAGTGCTGATCAATCCCCAAAGGATTGATTCCGAGGGTTACTTACGATGCTCCAGAGCTCATGATACAGCTGCTTGCTCCACAGTGACAGACACGCTCATCATCGTGGTTCATCCCCAGGTTGTGTCCCAGCTCATGAGCCATAATGGATGCAAACATCTGGATGCTGATTCTGCCAAACTTCACAGGAGCAAGAGAGGAGAAAATGAGTTAGATGGCTGATATTGAGAAAGTCAGTGTTTGCTCCTGTGACACAAAGACACTTCATGAACAGGAATCTCAGACCAACTGTACCTGCTTCCCAATCAAGTGCATGTCACCTGTACCTCTGGGTACATGTATTTGGGGTGCTACCTAACAACCTCTGCTCTCGAGTGCTGCACACTGAGCAGAGGATGCAGAAAACTACAGAGAAGTTGTGATCCAGAAACAGCTGGGGCCCATATAAAAGGCCCCACTAAGCCCCTCCAGCTTTGTTAGTAAAGATTCTGCACTTCTAGGAAGATCTCTGGAGTGCCAACCTGTTACCTTGGTCACATTCCCAGTATCACTAAAGATATCTCACCACATTAATGCCTCCAGCGTGGCTCTTGGAGCACACTGTCCCAACGTAGGCCATGCCAGCGGTGCCACCAAACCCCTTCTTCCTACAGTCATGGGGAGAAAAAGGGAAAGCAGTCACCTCCAGTGTGCAGGCACACAACACTGGCACCAGCACAACCCATGCACACAGCCTCTCAGTGCATCCCCTCTGCTTGCAGGGCACAAAAATACCTGCTTCTGCAGCTTCCCATCACTAACAAAAGAGCACTGCTATTGATTGTGGGTATGAGTGTCCCAGCTCAGCTTTATCTTTCTGTTCCTGGTTCTTTTATTCTTTCCAATCAAGCCAAGAGTTTGCAGCAAAGTTGGACTCTTCCACATCTTCCCTCCAAATATGAACACCTACACTGTCCACCCTTAAAAGCCTTTGTTTCAACTGGCTGTCAGCTGCTTTTCTACTGCCAAACTCTATAGATTTCTTTCCTGATCCTTACCCTCTCACTTTGTTTCTACACAGCTCTTAAAGCTTAAGCCGAACAGCACAATGCACCACATTTCACTTCATATAAAAGAATGTTTGCAGTGAGTATTTTTTTTTCAGTCATTTGCCCCTGGATCACCTCAACAGTGCTGTTCTGCCTCAGAGGAGAAGAGGCTCCCCAGCTCCACTGGCAAGGCTGCTCTCATCCCTGCCCTTTCTCTGCTCTGGGCAGTGACTTCCTAAGGACTTCCTAAGAGCTATCTGTGGCAGTAGGAAGTGCACAGGGGCAGAGAGGGCAGCTCAGGAAGCTCCCTCTGCTTGTTTAAGGCAGGAGTGATGGACAGATTAACATCACGTGGCAAAGCTGAAAGCACGCAGCTGGCTTTTGGAATACCAACTGCAGAAACAACTTGTGCTCCATTGAAATGCAGGTTTATGCTCATTTTTAAGTGAAACAAGGCTTGGTTACAAGTGTAGCTGGTGTAGGGCCTGACAAAGAAGTATTTGAACAGGAGCTTTATATCCTGCAGGACAGGAACAAGAGACATTAGAACAAGCCTAGATGAGGTGCTGAGGGCCATGGGTTAGTGGTGGGCTTGGCAGGGTGAGGTGAGGGGTTGGACTTGAAACTTGAAGGGCTTTTCCAGTCAAAATGATCCCAGGATTCTATGAATATACCTGTCAGAAAGGACACTGAATTCAAGGACCACAGAAACCTCCTTAGAAATGCTTAAGTGGCCTTGGACTCTTTCCACAAGTCCATAAAACAGAGCAGATTGCCCTGGATTCTCTGCTGAAACACAACAGCTACTCTTGGTACCAGAGCATGGCCGAGCAGCCAGGAAGGAAAGAAACTCCTCAGGAGTCAAAGGGAGGGAGCTGCAACTCACAGGACGAACTGGGCACTGTCGTGTCTGCGGCGCAGAACCAGATTCTTCTCTCTCCACTGCACAAAGTTTGCCAGCACATCACCAGCTCCTCCATCTGTGCTGATGATGTTCTGATACTTCCAAATCTCCAGCCCAACCAGCACAATGCGGATGTTCAACATGATGTACATCTGGGGAGGGAAACAAAAGCAAGCAGAAACGTTTGTGAAGGCCTGCAGATGAAAACAAGCGCTCTGGTGTTCTGTATCTTATGGCAAGGATCTGCTGCTTCTGATTGGGTTTATTGGGAGGTTAACATTTAGTAGACAATTCACATCATCAGAATGCGTGTTCCCTCTGATTCAGACTTGCATTGGCTACAGGATCAATGAGAAAAGCCAAAAGGGAGATAAAAAGAGGTCTCAATCCTGACAAATAGCCTGAGGAACTGCAGTGATTGCACCGTTCTGTCCTGTCTCTCACTCTGTGTAGAGCAGGTTAGAAGAGATCCCTAAACTGATTCTCAAGTACAATGACTGCAGATGAATTTTGAGGTGGAAATGCTTTGACAGACTCACCAAAGCCCACTGTCAAGAAATGCTGCCATCACTTTGCAGCCCCTGCTCCTCTGGCACTCCCTCAGCACAGTGCTCAGGCACCTCTCTGAGTTCCATCAGTCACCAACACGATGGCTGAGGGATCAGGGTTAGCTCCTAGCTTGATAAAAAACTCACTTCCACTCTCACTGAAGTGGCAGCAGAACAGACTTTAAGGTGGGAGCTCACACAAGCAACCAGAGCTGCTGCACACACTGACACTCAGCACAGCTTCAACTTACACTGTCCAGGAAGTTTGCCAGTTGCACCATGTGTTCTCTTACTTCTGTTTCGCTCTTCCCAAAATCTTCAAACTGCAAGACAAAGAAATTTAATCATTAAGGGAAGAGATAAAGAGAAGAGTTTGAAAGAGGAATGAAACATCTGAATGCTGGCAACACGTAAAACGTTTTTGCCTGGCTCCAGACCTCCTGCCAAGATGATGACAGCAGCATCTTCACTGCTGCTGCTCAACAGATCAATACTCCAGAGTAAAGAGCAAAGGCATTTTTATGCCATGTATTTTCCTTATGTTATTAGATCTCCTGCTGACAGAAGCTCTCCCTGCCTGACAGTTTACTCTTTTCCTGCAGAGTACTGCACAGAACGTGTTCACTCAGTTTCAGGTTTGAATAATAACCTTGGTTAAAGTGTCTGTGTCTATCAACAATCCATTTGGGAGTGAAGAAGACTAAAGGGCTTTTTTCAGCCACCTCTGGGGAGGAGAAAGGGAAAACACACAATCCCTACCTTTTCTTTATCCACAACTATGAACAGCTCCACGTATCTTGTCTGATGGAGAACTGCTCTCTTTGTCTGCAGAAAGCAAAAGTTTTAGACAACTTCAGTTTTACTGATTCAACTGTAAAGAAAACAGAAGGTCATGGCATTGTCACATTTCACTTGTGGTCTGACAAGCACATCCCAAGAGGTTTCAAAAGCAAGGGACCTCTTTTACTTTTCTCATGGGTTTCTTTGGAAAGCAGCATGCACTTTTATAAAGGAGCAGAAAAGACACCAGCAAGCAAACACCAACCACCCTGAAGTGAAACAAAATGCTTTTCACAGCCCTGCTTTTACTGCAGTCGTGTTCCTCCAGAGCAAACCTTTACACAGCAAAGGGGACCTTCACACCAAACTGTTCTTCTGATGGTGAGGAGAATGGAATAAGCACTACAAGATTCTCCTGGCTCCTGATGTAATGCTTAGTTAATGAGCCTCTCCAATGAGGGTAAGGTTCCTGCCCTCAAAGGCCCCAAGAAGCTCTGCCTGTGAATAATGTGACTGGGCTCCACTGGGCTCTTGCTGCTGTGTGCAGCAGCAGAAGGAAATTGCAGCTGCTTTGTTGAAGCAACTGAGCTTTCAAGCAAGTGCAGAAAGCTCTCAGAATCAGAAACCTTTAGGTATGTGTTGAGCCCCAGGAAATCCGATAAGCTGCTTTCATATTCTTAGCTCAACACTCACAAAACCCATTCCAGGAGACTGTGGAGAAAGCAGGGGAGCACCTACCCGCAGCAGCTGAGTCATACTGGGATGGTGATCTTCCTCTGCATGTTCCCCCTCATGGTCTCCAGTGGTTACTCCACACATTGTGGGCTCTTTCTTCACATTATCCAGTCGATATAAAATGTGTTTAGAGCCAGAAGAGGAATCCATGGGCTCAATCCCATAGGTGATGTTCCCTATTGTCACCAAACCCCTACAGTACAGCAGCACGTGAGAAGTTCTTGCATTAACCACAGAGAAAAGTCACTCAGATGTTTACAGTAAAACAAAGGAACAGTTATTCTTTGATAACTAAAGGCATGTCTATATCTCAGCTAAAACAGCATGCTTCATTTCAAGCCTGAATCAGCCTGTCATGGGACAGGGCTTTCACAAACACAGTAAATTAAACACTTCTGGAAGAGTCTGCAACACCCCAGAAATTAAATCAGAAGCTTCAAGCAGAAATGCTTCAGTTCAAACACCCTGTTGCCACTCTGGTGTCTGTCATGGCACTGCAAAAACAACCCAATAATGTCCCAAAACATTTGGAAATCTGATCAAAGGAGAAGAAAAATGCAACGAATTTGAAAGTGCCCAAGCTTTAGGGCCAGTGGTGTACGACTTGCAGACTGGTGTTCAACACTCCATCACTGCACTGTGTCAGTTCTTTGCAGGGAGCATCTATGCACAGCAAAAAATAAGCCACAATGTCAAAGAGCAACTTACTGCAAGCTGCATGAATCAACTTAATTAATGTCATTCCAAAGATCTGTTAACTAGGTGAATGAAAGATACCACTGACAGATTGCACAAAGGCACAGCCTGTCACAGCTTGGCCCCAGACAATGAATCCCTGCCAGGCTGAACAGTAGTTAAAAACAGAGCAAGAATCTGGTTTCAGGTTCAGTGAGCTGTGAGACTCATGTGACAACAGGGACACAAAAGAGGAGTTGTGCTACCTGAGCCCTGAGCAAGTGCTGACAGCCACCACAGAATCCAGGGTCCCCTCCACGTAGCCCTGATAGTGGCAGTGATCCTGCACAGGAAAACAAGGGTGTGTTACACACAGGTTCTCAGTGCTATGTCTGCCACTGACCAGCAGTAGTTAGAATCTGAGGACATAAGATGCTTTAGGTTACATTTCCTACATGTCTTTTATCTACAGCCTGCAACACGCTTCCAGCTCTGCCACAGCAGAACAGCACTGCACACAGTCCCAGGATGGCAGGGCTTGGGAGACACCTATAGAGATCATTTAATCCAATCCCTTGTTAAAGCAGCTTCACCTAACATCTAAGTATTTCCTCCCCTGCCTTAGTGTCACAAGGGCTTACACACATAGAGCTAATGAAAACACCAGGGGCACAGGACTCCAACTGGACCCTCACGTCCTTATCCTGCAAAGCCCGTGATTTTCACATCTGGGGCCAGCAGTTCATTACAGATTTCCTCTTAAAATCCCACTCAGTCAGTCTACCTGAAGCCAGGCTCAGAGCTGGTGCTGCCAACGTGTTACAAACACCAGGCAAGCAGGGCTCAGAAGCATCGTCTAGCAACTGCGTTTCTTAACTTGACCGTCAGCCATCCTACTCTTCAGTTCAGTCCTCCACCCTGCCTCAAATATTTCTAGGCCAGCCCCTCCCTACAGATTTGGGCCAAAGCACCATTCAGTCTTCTAGAAAACAGTGCAGCAGAATGTTTGTCTTGTACATAACCTCTCCCCAGCAAGGACAGAGCCAACAGCTCCTGCTCTCATCAACAGGCACTGCGCTGCTGGAGCTTGCTGGCTGCACAGGACATCCCTCATCAGCCCTGAGCAGACACAAGCCTTCTTTTTGTCCTATGTGTGTGTGTGCATATATATCTCTATATCTATTTTGGAAACTAGACAGGGAGGTAGTGTGGGGCAAACACACTGCATGTACTCCAGTAAGTGTATTTGTGAGTGTGGTTATAGATTGTGCCACCCACTGTTCCTGTAACAAAGGCAGAAACACCGAGGGCTCATCCTTCAGGCTCACTGTGACTTCCATGATCTGCTGCAGAAAAAGCAGCACTTTTCCTCTCAGTCAATCACTTTGAATGAGGAAGTGAATACTCAATGGGCTCAGGTGCTCTGTTCTCTAAAACAAGATCATATGAATCATCCCTGACCAACAATTCCCTGCCAAAGGAACACATGATAGGGAAGAAGAGTGAAACCATCAGAAACACTCTGATGCTTTTCATACTGTACAAGTCGCTTTTTACTCTCACTCTCCTGAAGCAATTAAATTTTCAAAGGCAACCTATCATGCAGCTTGTTCATGCAGAAAGAGAAGGCTGCAACTGTTGTTTTAGTTGGAGTAAGTCCAGTGCTAGGCAGGTCACATCCTCCTCATCCTCCTGACTGATCTCATCCATCCCTTCGAGTAATTCCCAAGCTGCTGGACTAACACAGACAGCCTGTGTGCCCTCAAAAATTCTTAGAGTCACTAACAGCCAGCCTTGCACACTGAAAAGAGGGGTCAGCAGCTGACTGACTGCCCATTTTGACTTGTGGATCAATCTGGATGATGACTGTATGTAAAAGTAAAAGCTACCTATTCAGTCCCCGAACCACCCCAATTCTGCTCCAGGTGCTCCAGTCCCTGAGAGAAGCTTTCACTTAGACAGCAATCACCTCCACATGAGAAAATACAGGTCTACTACAGGCTAGACACTCAATCCAAAAACCAAGCTTCTTTCCACAAGAGTGCAGCATGAGGATAGGATGAGAGGGTGGCTCACTGAAAAACACAGCCAGCATTTTATAACCCCACTCCTTTATCTTGGAGATGCTCAGTGTTCAAGTCAGCTTCAGTGAGGATATAAAAGACCAAAGAGATCCTACCTGGACGTCTGGATATTCAGATTGCAACTTCCCCTCTTTATTATAGGTATAAACTGTGAAATCTTTGGGCAGCAGATCTCTGTAGGGAAAGGGGAGAAGGATTACACCAGGAATTGAATGACACAGTTATGACAGTACAGCAAAGCAAGACGTTCCTAATTAAAAGTGTGACAAAGGCTTTAAGTTGCAATTAAATAAGGAAATATTCAAAAGGGGGGGGGGGAAAAAACCCACAACAATTGTGCATTTCCACAGCAAAATCCCAGATGCCAGAGTGGCAGAACCATTAGTCAGATCAAATCAACCACCTCACCCCAGGGAAGGAAAACAAGCAACAGACCCCACTCAGTTGTGCTCAGAGCTTGCATTCCTACAGGATTCAATATATTAATGTATTCTACATATATAAATCACAGCTCTCACCCTGCTGCATTTTTACTTTGCTTCCTCACTTTGGGGAGGAAGTTCATTGAGAAAGTCTCCCACGATTGAGCTGCTGACCCGTAGCAGTAAATCCCCTCCATGTGGCATAGCTCAATTCCCACGTTGCTGAGGGTCAGAGGCTTGGCAAGTGGCAGCTAGAGATCCCCAGGGCCTTGTATATTTAAGGAGTTCTGTCTCTTTTGGGCACGATGAGAGCAGTTTGAAGAAGCAATACCATTAGACTCAAGACAGACAACATCTACATCGCCCGTGAGTTATGTGTATGAAGGCCTTGGATATCAAGTGAGTTTCCTCACTTATTAGTATCCTGGTGCTACTGAGACAGGAAAACAAACCCCTCCTGAAACAATAAACAAACCCCAGAAAGAAAGTGAAAATATTTACTTGAAATAGGGTTCAGTTTGTTTCTTTTCGGCTGTGAATGGAGACAGTCACCTCACGGATTCCCCAGATCCCCTTTGAGAACACTACTGCTTCCTTCACTGCCAGGGGCTCACCAGGGGCTGCAGGAGTCCAGCAGGACTGCTGACTGACAGCCAGCACTGTGGGACTCCATGCACTTGTGCTGTCTTTCTCCCTCCATTTCACACGTAACTTCACTTCTCAGAGGGAACCTCAAACAACTGAAGCCCAGGTGCCACTGCCAGCTCAGCATTTGGACACAGCAGTTGGAATGTCATCATCCAAAGAAATTCATCACTCACTTGTTCTTTTCCAGATGAATCCTGTGTTCTTTGCCCTCTATCTCAATGGCATATGACACCTCGTCCTGAGTAGCAAAGAAAGAAGTTGTACTTTACTCATGTTAATGGATAAAAAGTCACTTAAGAAGCAACAAAAGGGTGGCAGAAAGCAAGATCCATTACTGCTACAACTCTAACACTGAGGAAAACACTGCCATTCTCCTCGGGACTAGGCTGCACCCCTGTGTCTGAAACAGAGGAGTTGCTGGAGATGCAGCTGATACCAACACGACGTTTACAGCAGCTGCTAGAGGGATGCAAAACTCTCTCTGAGCTGCCTCTGCCACCACCCTTCTTGCAGGTGCTCCAGTGCTGGCCAGGGAAGCAGGTAATTCCTTCTGCTCCTAGACTGGGCAAGCAGGAGCTGTCAGGATTTGCTCTGCTTCCCCACCATGCAGCAGACAAAATGCCACACGTTGAAACTGCCAGACACTGAGCTAACAAACTTTCCTTCTGAAACCTTGCCAGTTGCACCAGAGCAGCACTAACCACGTGTGGGTGAACATGAAACCTGTTTTATAATTGTCCCTGCCTGGGGAACCTGGCATCCCTTGCTGGGTCACTGGGGGAAAGTCACTTGAAGGAAGCTCTTTCAAAATAGCTTTGTGGTTTTCTCATTCCCTGCTTCTAACACTTCCACAGCAAAAAAAAACCCACCACCCTCTTAGTTACAGCTGGAGGACAATACAGTTTTATTACTGAACCTTTACAGTGAGTCAGTACCTCCACAGCCTGAGTTAACCAGGAGCTGCACACAGCAACTGGGGTCTTTAAATACCAAGTGGATAAGCTGAATCGCCTGACCACCACCAAATTCCAGGTCCCAGCAGGAGCACTACTTGACATCTGCAATAAACTAGGGGGCATTCTTCTTAATATGAAGTTCTGCCAACGTTGGTAAGATTTGTGACTAAAGGCAGCTGGTCTAATCCAAATGCTTTGGAGCCTGCAGGCTCAGCTCTGTGGCTGCAGCAGAATATAGACCAGAAAGTACCACTGGAGGTTGTTTAATCTGACCCCCTGCTCAAAGAAAGGTGAGCTGCACAGCTGACCCAGGCCGTGGCAGAGCTGACCCAGGCTGTGCAAGGACCTCCTCAGGTCAGAGTTTGAGCATCTCCCAGGATAATGATTCCAACCACCTCTTCAGGCAATTTTTACACTCGGATCAAACATCCACTGCGTCAAGTTGGAGACATTTATCATAGTACCATAGGCAAGGAAGGATGTTTGTTTGCTGCTAGATGAGCCTGAAAATGCTCTGTGAGAATTTCAGGCCAGTTTTGGGTGGATCTCATTAGGAAGGAGGTATGAAAGTGAAGGAATTTTAAGGCTGCCCATACCTGTACGGAGGAGACGTTGGAGGCCTCTCGCCGCTCTCTTCCCAACCTCTGTGGGACTACAACTTCGTAGGAAGACAACAGGGAAAGCTGCTGGAAACCTGGAAAGCAGAACAGGAACACTGGCTAAAGCAACACAGCAGCCAGAAGGAGAAGGCACGTGGAAGAAAATGCTGTTTCAGGGATGGAGGCAGCTTGGGATTCCAGGTTAGGTCTCCAGCTCGTCACAGACTCTGGAACTGCCCAGTGTGGGTCTGTGGCACTGCACAGGGCACATCCCTCTGCCACAGCTCCTTAGTGCACTCTTACAAGCTCTGCTTTTGAGATGGCACCAAGTTGCCAAAGCACCACAGACATTTAGGGAGCTGTAACCCCAAAGGGCCTAACGCACATAGGAGAGCACAGTGCAGACCTCAGAGCAAAGCACACTTGGATTGCCTCACAAAAGACCAGAGAAAACAACATCTAAAGAGCAGGCACCAAATTTCCCAGGTTTCATAGAATGGTGGGGTTGGAAGGGACCTTTAGAGCTCATCCAGTCCAATTCTCCTGCAGAAGCAGCTCCCACCTAGATCAGGTCACACAGGAATGTGTCCAGCAGGGTCTTGAAGCCCTCCAAGGAAGGAGCCTCCACACTCTCCCTGGGCAGCCTGGGCCAGGGCTCCCTCACTGAAACACTGAAAAAGTTTCCAACTGAAAGCTTTGCATTCCAGTTACCATCTTACAAGTGTCTACCTCATACACCACCACCTTTCCTGGGTAATCAGAGCACTTAACGAAGCAGGTCAGCACAGATAGAACTTGCTCAAGGACAGAGAGAAAGACAGAACTACGTCAGCTCCACCATGCAGCCTCTGTAGCTCAGCTCCCAGGGGATCCAGCAGCTCCTGTGGGGCCTGGCAGCACAGAGCCAGCCTGGCCTCACGCCCTGGCCCTGCACATCATGGCCAGACTTCAGACACAAGGCCAGGGACACTCATCGTGTTCTTGGAGAGCTCTGAAGGACCTTAGAAAAACAATGAGGTGCAAGCAAGGCATGCAACAAAGCAGCTTTTGGAGATCACTGTAGAAATGATTTGCATATGCAACATCAGACAGATCCTCTGGACCCAACAAAAGCCTCCAGTCCAAGTTTCCTTTATAAGGCAACTTCAGTTCTTGCACACAACTGCACTGTAATGACTGTGTAAACAATAACAAATTGCACATGCAAGTGCTTGTCTCCTCAAGGGCTGCTTGTCTGCCCGAGCCTGGCTCAGGAGCTGCTCCCCTAGGAAGGAGGAGGCTGGCGGCCTGGGATTGAAGGCAGGATTAAGAGCAGCAATTTCACTAGCTCATGGCAATGGAATCGGTGAGCTCATCAGAGGAGCCTCAATTTCCCAAGCCAGAGGTAGGGGGAAGGGAACAGTTATTCTCCTCGTGCCCATTCGTCTCCAGAAATAACTGACAAATCTAGGGGGTGGGGAGGGGGTGTTTAGGTTCTGAGATCCTCTAAAAGCTCCCGGAGTGGGACCCAAAATAACTGCACTCAAAAAGCAGCCACTTGGATAAACCTCACACTGCCAGCTCCAAGTGCAGCTGCAGCTCCAAGAGTCCCACAAAGGCAGCACGTGCCCAAAGCCTCGGCAGGAGGCCTGTCCCAGCAGTTTGGGATCCAGGCAAGAGCCTCTGGGCAGGCTCTAAATGCCTAAGGGTTTCCCCCAAAGCCTCCCAGAGCCAGCACTGCCAAGCTCCTGCTCCTCCCATCCCAAGCACGAGCTGACACATGACCTCCACAGCCCAACCAGCACCTCGGGTCAGCGTTTCATCCCAGTCAGTGACTGCCCAGGTGAAAAGAACATCCACTTCTGTACTTCTTCCACCCCACAGATCCTCACAGAGCAAACAAAAGCACTTGGATTGCTTTCAGCTTCTCTCCTGTTAAGGCACACGTGTACCTATTCATGACAAGAGCATTTGTGTCACACAAGCAGAGGCAGAGCTACCTTGTTTCTCAAGCAATAACACAATCCATAGGCTGAAGCTTCATCAGTTACAGGGACTGTTGGAATGAAAAGGCACGAAAAAAAAGCAGAGATAAACTTCCTGAAAACAACCCTTACACTCACAGGCTTCAGCAAGTACAGTGTCAGGACTTCTTTGGCCTGAAAACAGGGGAGGGAAGGGCTGCTTCCTTCCCTGGGATGAACCACCAAAAGTCCAGAGTCAGGCAAATCACTTCTCTGCGTCTGTAACCACACGTTTCGCTGGCATCCAGTCCCCAGCTATTGCACGGGGCTGCTCTGCACTTGGCACGGCCACACTGCCCGTCCAGAAGTGTCTTGCTTAGTGGGGAATGTGACACCTGGGCAGTTTGAGAGACCCTCGTAGGATACAGGCTACAGAAACAATGGGGCACAGCTAAGCCTTAGCAGCATGTCTCCCCCAAAAAGCAGCTTGGAAACAGAAGACAAAGGAGTGAATCATCCCACGGAGCTCCCAAAGCTGGGAGGGATTTCTGGGAAGAAAGAGGCTGCCTCTCAAAAAAAAAAAAAAGTGCTATTTTCAACTCTCTGAGCACCCAGAGAAAAGAAACCCCAACTGCATCCACTGTATTGACGTTGTCTCATTACCGACTGCCTTTAATTATCAGCCATCAGAGGCAGTTAATAGGAAGATGTGAATCATCTTCCCCTCCCCACCTCAAATCCACAGCAGGAACCTTGTGCACATCCACAGCGTGCAGGAGCTTGAAAATCTGAACTGAAGAGCTTGAACTGCTTACAGATGTCCTTCCAGAATGACATGTAACCCCCAGCAGCTCCTTCAGCGTGTGTCTTGAAATAGTTACACAACAGGAAAAGCATTTTTAGGTACAGTCGACCTTCCCACTCAGCTGACAGCTGTAGGAACACTCATGCTTGGGATTGCTGGAAATAAAAAGCCCTGTCATTTTCAGTAAGTAAATATTTTCCAGGTCCTGCTTCGAAGGATTGAGAGATTTAAAACACCAGGCTGACAAAGCTGCTGCTGAGAGCAGGCACGTGTCCCAGGAAAGCAGCACTTTCAGTTCCTCTCGTACCTCACAGAGTGCTCCATCTCCAAAGCACCCAGGAACATGTGGCCCGCTGCTCTTCATCAGGGCCATCCCTCTTTGTGACTTCCCCTTGGCTCTAAATGTTCAGACCAAGCAGGTCTCCTTGTGTCACAGGGTCTTTTTAGTGGGTAGGAAAAGACGAGCAGCTATGGCAGCAAGAGGAGCAAACTCATCTACTGGATTTATTTGCACCTGGAGCACTTGTTGAACGTTCATGCCAGCAAGAGCACTCACAGTCATCTCCTCTTTGGGGTGGCTGTTATGAGGATACTGAGCTCTTCTGTAGCAGCATTTCCTAGAAACATCTTACCTCCCTCATGCTGAAATCTTGACCCATGGCACAAGTGTTTTCCTGTCTAGACTCTTACTAGTCCTTCTGCCCTTCCTAAAGCCACGATGGTTTGTCTGCAAGACACCAGCTAACTCCTGCTCTGCTACGGCTTCTGTGCTCTGGTGCTGTCACAACATCCTCTTCACTTTGGAACCTTCTCAACAAGAAGAAACAGCAAAACCACACTATCCTCTGGTGCAAGATGATGGATCTCACCAGGACACTCTTCCTCCTGGGTCAATGGCCCTGGAATCTCTGCCCTTTCCACCCACGACAGCCTCGTCCATGGGGAGCAGCTCCTCAGACACCAAGCCCACTTGCTTCCTCCACGTCTCACCAGCTGTGTAGATGTCAGCTCACTTCACACAGCAGAGGTTCGTGGGAACACTTCTCTGTCTTCAAGTCTGGCCACCAAAGGAAATCCTACAATGCAAATTCTATCACAGAACTCAGTGGAGTTGAGCGAATAAACTTCTTTTCATTTCAGCTTGAGCAATGAGAAGGATCAGGAGATGCAAAAGCTACAAAGTCCTGTTTCAACCTTCCTTTCCCTGAAAGCAAAGCACCGCAAGAAGCAACATCAGCTACACTGACATTTCTTCCCTATTTTTACTCTTCCCATGGAAGAAATGGCCACAAAATCCCCTCTTTGCCCTGCTGAATGACTGTCCCTGATTCTGGAAAGGTGGGTGAGGCAGTGCTGTGCTTTTCAGGAGCTGAACAATGGGATTATCTTAACCAAACACTGCATCTGCCCAGAAATTCAAAGCACAAAACACTTCAAAAATTCCTTTTGGGGAAAAAAAAAGGGAAAGTAGAGGATGGCAAAGAACATGCTGATTCTAGAGACCAAGCAGCAAAGCACACGGTCCCTTCCTCCAGCAATGCAAGACGGTTCCCTTCAGGATTCATACAGCCTCCTCTGGCCACAAACAGGGGAGCAGCTCCACCACACAAAGCCCTCCAGGGAACACAGCACTGGGACATTAATGCTAATTGAGGGATGTTTAATTAGCACTTTCCGGTAACACCCCAATTCTACCTCACATCCCTGTTTACTGGGGAGTGTCCAAAGCAACTTGCACAACCCATAAAGCTACAAGTTCCTGGCTGAAGTGAAGCAGGTGAGTGGTTTCTCCCTTCTCCTTCACGTTTGGGGATGAGACACAGGAGGTCTGTTCACTTTCAGCACAGATTTGGCACTATTAGCTAGGACAAAAGCTTCAAAAGGCAAAGAGAATCACTGCCATCCACTATCCCTAACACCACGACCTGTGTTTCCTCTCACTCAACAGGTAGGAACTAAAATCCTCCTCCTCCTCCTCAGAAGGCCAGCCAGAACAAGCATCCAGTATATGCTGGACATGTGTCAGCTGAGCCTTCCCTCCTTGGCACAGCAGTTTCCAGCACGTCATGTTGCCTCTACCAGCAGCCAACCTTTCAAAGCTCAGCACACAGCTCATCACCACCAGTAACGCCACTGTCAAGTGGGAAAGCACGAGAGATTCACAGCACAGCATCCTTCAGGGAGAAACACCCACCACAAGAGCTGTTTCTCAGCATGAAACATCAACACTAGTTTGAGGAAAGATTCCTCAGCTAGGAAGCCCTGACTACAAAACAGCTCGTTCACAACAAACACAAGTGTAAGGCAGAGCTTGTATCCCTTCAGGAGGGGGAAAGTAATGACAGAGGAGGGATTTCTGCTTATCTCTATCCATAAGATCAGAATCAGCACTATAAAGACTATAAGAGCCTATAAACAGAAGAGCATCAATTCATCAGCAGCCCATAAAGACACCACAGAGTCAACTCATTAACACCCCACGAGGAGAGCTGTGTGCTCGCTGCCCTTAGTGACAGCACCGTGCCCCAGGCACAGCCTCCATCCTCCTCAGGGGAGAAGCACAGGCTCCAGCTCCACGATGGCCAAGGACACCCAAACAGAGAAGGGAAAGATGTGGGTCCCTGCACATGGCAAAAATGCTGTGGGTGTCCTGTCACCTCCACACACAAACACAACATCCTCTGGGCAGGGAAATGCCACGGTCGGTCCCAGGATCTGCTCACACCAGCATCTCTGGGGGGACCTGTGAGCAGGTTGCCCACCCTACACTGAGTGTTTTATGTTCTCAGCTTGCCACCTGCTTAGCAAGAGCCTGGAGGAGCATGTGGAGAGCAGAGCCTGGCACGTTCAGCTGGAGAACAACACAACACAGCACTCCTTGGCCGCCTGTGATCTGCATCAGGTGTAAGGGGAGCGGCAGCGGCTCAGATTTGCCTCCTCGCATTTGGGGGGAGGTTTAAGACAAAGACCCCGCTGTCCTCTGTAGCATCTGTAATCACGAGCCAAGCTTACGAGGAGCATTTTGACAAGAGAGAGGAGTGCTGGGCAGGGCCTGGGCTGTATCACCTTGCTCTGGGTGACACAGACTGACTCTGATACCTGTGACCACCCCCCCCGCCACCCCGGGACCAGGGAGCTGCCAGGTCTACCCGCACAGAGCCCCCTGAGCACTGGTGGGGGTGGGGGGGGGGGTCAGCAAAGGCAACAAACGGGGGTTGGGGCTTCGTATCCCATCTACCAGCCCCGAGGGGTGGGACAGAGGCTGCCGGGGCCCGG
>WBNH01010837.1:121358-216606 GCA_013401255.1 Urocolius indicus | reverse complement strand
CCACTCTTCATAAGACTTGTGCTTTAGACCTTTTATCAGCTTCACTTCCCATATCTGGAACTGCTGCAGCACCTCAATTTCTTTCTTATAGTGAAAGGCTTCAAACTGAAGCCTTCAAAAGAGATGTGGCCTCATCAGTTCTGAGTACAGGGGGACAATTCCTTCACTGGGCCCGTTGGCCAGGCTATTTCTGATAAAAGCCAGGATGTCATTGGTCTTCTTGGTCACCTGGGCACACTGCTGGTTCATATTCAGCTAGCTGAGGGCAAACTCCTCTAGGTCCTTTTCAGCCACTCTTTGCAAAAGCCTATAGCATTGCATAGGGTTCTTATGATTCAAGTACAGGACCTGGCAATTGGCTGTGTTATACCTCATAGAGTTGGTCCCTGCCCATTCATCCAGTCTGTCCAGGTCTTTCTCTAGAGCCTTCCTGTCCTCAAGAAGGTAAACACCACCACTCACTTTGATATTGTCTTCAATAATGTCTTATTGTCTTCAACAATTCTAGTATTCAAATCATGTAGATTGAAAAGATTATAGTATTTTACAGAATGGGATTTGAGAGTTCTTTCATTACTATCAGCATGGATATTAGCTGTCATTTTCTCATTTACAACAAGAAAAACACATTGAGTTTCTTAAAGATGTAATTTGTGCATTATGACATCTGCATGATTCCAGAAAGCTTTCACTAAAAAAATATTTCATTATAAAAATTACAGAAGGATGAGCTGCATTTTGGGACTTTTTCTAATATTCAGATCATATGGAGAAAAACCAGACAATATTTTAACCAACTAATCCATCTCTGTTGTGTGTTTGCCATAGAAATATCTCTTGGAAGAGTGATAAATCGGTGTGTCTTTTTTTTTTTTTTTTTTTTTTTAAATTTTTTATGCTATGACCTGGACTGCACTCTAGCTACTATTTAGCATTCTTCAATCTTTTTCCAGTTCACAGCTTACTCATATTGCACACAGGGCACAAAGCCTGCTCAGAAGTAAAGCTAAGCTACTGCTGTGGAAACTTATTATTTTTTTTTAGCAAGCAGAAAATGTCGCTGTTATTTGTGCATGTTACTGCTGACACAATAGACACTGTCTCTTTCCACCTTTAACATGATACAACTACCTGACAGTGTCATGTTTCAGTATTTGGGAAGGCAATAGAATGCTTTGCCTTTTACACTGTTGTGTAACTACTAAGTAATTAATCCTATACCACCCCTGCGAGGTTGATAAGTATTATCCTTCTCTTATAAATGAGACAATAAACACCAAAATCTGCATCCTATTGACGTCAGCAGAGGGTTATTAAGGATTTTGCAGAAGATCACAAAGTTAAAGAGTCTCTACTTCCTACTTCTGTGACCAGTGCAATAGGCTAAACTGTCTAACAATAAACACGTTTTAGTGCTTCTCTTACAAACCAGAAATCATCCCCAAATATACTGGATACAAAAGGGTATAATTTATCCTCTGCATCTTATGTTCTCCAGGAGGCTATAAAGACCTGAACTACAGAATAGTTTCTCTCAGTTACATATTCTAGTTCCTTCCTTTTGCCACTGAGAGAAAAAGCAATACAGTCTCAAGTCCATTTCTCATTTAGGAAAAGTGAGAAGCTATTTTTTTTTAATTAAATCTTTTTAGGATTTATATTTTTTTATTATTATGGTAGTATTATTAGCATCCTTGTCCTTACTTTTGTGCCAGGCATTATTTGACTATAGCAACATGTAATACATGCAGTTTGGCACCTAGCAAATTCGGGACAAAATAGAATTCTTAATATTTTAGTATGTTATTAAAAAATCAGCACTGCAAGCTGAAGGCAAGATGCTAAACATGTCATAAAAGCCAAGACAACAATATGTAGCAACAGGGTCATGTTGATGTGTAGTAATCTGATTCAACAAGTAGCAGTTTTAATGGATCATCATTCTAATAGAACACTGATCAAAAAGATTAACTTCTCTTTTAATGTGCACTTCTGCAATATTTCCGTTCACTTGCTACCTCTAGCAAATGCTTCTTGCTAACAAATTGTACTTTACTAACAAATTAAACAGTGTACTGGAAATACCTGTTTGTATCCAATGACTATGAAGACGGTCTTCATGTTGGATAACTGATAGTTATAGATATCTAAGAGTAAGTTAAATTAATTTCACCCAAAGATTCTAGGGTGCTAGATACAATTCGGAGAGTGAAATGAGCCAATTAAGTTCATCTGATTTTTTTGAAAAAAGTATTTGATTCATGCTTTCAAGACTTGTAACTGGATTCATTTTAAAGACAATATTGCAAAAAGATATTTGCAGATTTAAAACAATGTCTTTGTGTAGTTTAGAAAGCTGCTAAAAGTACACCTGCCTTTCAGCAAAGTGCTTTCATCAGGCTTTTCTGCTTTATCTGGTAATAAGTTTGATTTAACAAATGGTAATACCTTTCCTCAGTTTATCTCTTACACAATGGAATCTGATTTTCCTGATTTTGCCATAAACAGATTTTATGTGTCTTTAGAATTGTTTTTCAGAATTTTTTAAGTTATAGGCTTTGATGTACCATCAGCATAAATGTATATATTCTGTAGATAATAAAGTCAGTCCACTGAAGCAGATGAAATATGGTGTGCAGATCATCATGCTGAGGTTCATAAGCAATAAACAATTTATAGCTTTAGGCAAGTCAGTTGATCTACCCTGTAGGAGAAGGTGATGGAACAAAATAAATTCAGTACTTTGAAGCACTCAGGGTAAAAATCTTTAAAAGTGTAGTCATAGTTATCAATGGAAAGGTCATTTTCCAAATAAACTTTTTCACCTAGATATGCATTATGGGGGTTGGACTAGATGACCTTTAAAGGTCCCTTCCAACCTAAACTATTCTATGATTCCATGATAGGTGGAGTGCACATCATCAGTTATGACATTCTGAAGTGCACTCACAAATCTGGAAAACTAAATTTACTGGAACACATGCAACCACAACAGCTCTGGAAAAAAAAAAAAAATCCCCAACAAAATCACATCAGTTGACCTACTGTAAAAATGGGATCAGGAGCAAGGTAGACTATGACCAGGCAGAAGATTATGTCTCAATTCAATTTTCTGGTACAGTGTTACTGTAACTGCTTACTGGGAACTAAATATTTCTTACAACTCCAACACAACTGAATTATTGATACTCAAGGCATTACCACATGTGAACTTAGCCATAGCAACTAAGTGTATGAAGGCACTTATCTCATGGCAAATGTAGGATAAAATAAAGTACTTCAAGTGTCAGTAAAATGTTTTAACCCACTTGTTTTCCCATGGGCTTTATAAGGCTAGTATGACACACATAGGTAAGTTACTATATCTCTATGGACATACAATACATTTTTTAACTGCAATACATCCATTGTGTATCTATGGCTTCAGACACTGACATTACAAGAGGGATAATCTTCATTGCTTGAGAAGCTGGGAAATGAGGACTTTACCATAGGATCCTAAAAAAAGAATATGCTGCAGAATGTGGTTAAAAAAAGTGATACATCCCTTCTCACAGTGGGAAAAACGGGGAAAAAGAAAAACAGTATTGCTTAATACATATGAGGAAGCAGTCTATGGCATGGACAGGACATATGTTTAAGTCCTACAAACTTGCCTGTTAGTACCATAATGTAGCTAATTGCAGACATCAGTTATCGATTTAGGAATAGTTGTCATACATGCTGTACTCCATATTCAAGTAATTTTTTAATGTTCCTAACCACATCATGACAATTAATATTAAGAAGGAAATCAATATTAGAGTATTTCAGGGAAAGGAGCTAGTATTATGAAGTTCAATGCAAGGAGACAAAAAGCAAAAGTAACTTTAAGTAAGTATCACTAATAGATGGGAAGGAGGACTCAAGTTCAATTCTGATATATTTTACAGAGATAATACAGAGATTAATGAATTACAGTCACCTGGTATTCAGTCTACAAATACCCAGGCTAAAGACTCATTCTGTTTAATGCTAATCTATTCATTTGAGTCAATGGAGCCCAGGATGATATTCAGCTTGCCTTAAGTAGATGCTTTTGTACCTGGTGAACTGAACCATTGTGCTGGCATTCTTGATCAGATTTTCATTAACTGCAATGGTGGGACGACGCTTAATGTTAACAGTAAACATCCTAAAGGAGCTATTGATCTCATGGATTAACATCTTGTCAAAGTCCAGTCCAGATCAAGCCACCTAGTAATACTCATCCTGGCCCAATTCTTCCCTAACTTGTGCCTTGCACTCACAAGGTAAGGTATGTTAAAGGACGGAATGTACTCAACATACCGGACTGTGGGACATCCCACAGAAGATATTTGTCTCAAAGTTCACCACAACTGCAAGACTGAAAATCTGCATCATCTAGATAAAAGATGATTATGCTAATAGGAGACTCATTAATGTGACTAAGCCATCACAGAATTTTTCTATATATACTTATCCCTCATCTGTGAAAAAGGAGAATAATCTTGCTACTTGTTTACCCCAAGACTGCTGGCAACTGAAACAGGGAGTGCTCCAGGCATAGACATAATTGTAGTTGTCCTGATATAACCCTCAGCACAGGCAAACACAACAATTAGAAGAATGAAAAAAAAAAAAAGAGAGAAAGCTGAAGAATGGGTAGATTGTTTGTTTTTTTTAATTAAAATCTTTAGAGTTACTTCATATTTAAATGTTGCATGGCAATGACTTACCTACTCCTTTTCCTGACCTGTTCGTCAATTCATGAAAAACTTAGTAACAGTGATAGGCTTCTTCCCAAATATTGGAACAAGACTAGAGGGAATGTTCTAATTTTATTAAAATTTGCATGTTCTTCCAGCCTATAAGCTCTTGTTTTCATGAATATGCTAAAACTACACAACTAACAGGTTATTTTTACCATATATTATTCCAATCCAACTGCATAATGAAGAGCTGAAAACCTTCTAAACCGTTTAAAGAAGAAAATAGTCTCAGTAAGGACCAAGTCAATTGCTCCAAGCAATTTAATAAGGAACTTTATATTTTTTATTAATAGAAACATTTTTAACAGTAAAGATAAATTATTTTAAAAATACCAAATTATAGATTTAGATATAAGTAAATTAAAAATAGGTTTTCATACAACTTTGTAATGTTACTTATTTTAGCTATCTGTTATCCCTTAAAATTTTTTCCAGTTCCAGTAATTTTGTCTGAAAATTAGGTTTAGTTCAGGAAAAGGCACAGATAAGCCATGTCTTTATCATTGCCTGTGCTAAATTATTCAGTTTGCTGCTTACTGTCTTGGTTTAATCCCAGCTGGCAACTAAGCACCACATAGATTCTTGATCACTCTCCTAAAACAGAACAGGCAGAGAGAATTGGAAGGGTAAAAGTGAGAAAACTTGTGAGTTAACAGTTTAATATCTGGGGGTTGAGGGGGGGGAGAGGAGTGAAAGAGAAATAAAACCCAAGACAGATAAGTGATGAAAATCATAATTGCTTACCACCAACCACTAATGCCCAGCCAATCTCCTAGCAGCAGCTCCCCAGCCAACCTCTCCACTAGTTTTATTTCCGAGCATGATCTGTCATTGGTGAGCTGTGCTTAGTTGTCCCTACTGTGTCCTCTCCTAACAACTGGTACATCTCCAGCCTACTTGCTGGTAGTGTAAACACTGCTCATCAACAGCAAAACACAGCCCTGTATTATCAAAACTCTTTTCAGTTCAAAGTCAACACATGGCTCCATACTAGCTACTATAAAGAAAACTGACTCTATTCCATTCAAATGCAGTACACTTACTTAGGAGCTGGTGTTTGGAACAATAGAAGGAGGAGTAATACCAGGGACAAAAGAAGAAACCTCAGAATGCTTGGAAGGTACAAAGTTCATGCCTGCTTTGAAAACAGAGCTAGTGTTAATGTTGCATCAACCACAGAGACTGTTCTTTCTTTTAGATTCAGTAACCTGTCCAAATCTATGCTCCTCGCAGTATCTACGTACCAAATGATAGCTTCTGCATTCATATACGCCCTCAACTCCTGTAGGTGGTTCAACCCATAAACAATGGAGAAATATCTAAATACATTTAAAAAACCCCAATATTCATTATTGAAGAATACTCTAAAATAAAATTTTACTAGAATATCAAATCATCAGTATCTACAGCAAATTAGCCTTCTCTCGTAAAGCAGAACATGCAAAAAATATTATTCCTAATAGTATTTGCCTTTAAAAAAACTAAATGGAGAATGGGAGAATAAGAAAAATGGAAAAGGTCACATTTTCCTTAAAAGTAGTATTAAAATGTTTTGAGGTTTATTAATGTATCATAAAGGATACAGCAACTATATAATTGCATTTTTTTTTCAAGTAAACTAATCAGTAAATTACTTCGTTTTTGTATCTGCTATGTACACAGTATAAGTAAGATTTCTGTATAAACCCCAAAAGACATGTAAATCTGAAGCAAGATATATTGAGACCATTGTAACCATAAATATTTTTCATATCCCTATTTAAAAATTTGAATTCATAGTAATTTAATTTACACTTTTCAAGGTTATCAGAAGTGAAAACAATTAATGTTATGCATGATAAACTGGATATCCATAAAAGTTGTACAATGACCTTCTAGAATACAGGAGAAAGGTAAGCTGAAGAAAAGAAGTAATAGCACACATAACATATATGCAAATATATATCTATATATATTTAAAAAAACCTCTATTTCAGTGATGCATCCATCATCTCAACAGCAATTATTTCCAAGCAAGAGAATTGTGGAGTTCTAGGGGGGAACACAGTAAATAGATTTTTTTGGTTTTGTTGCTGTTGCACAAAAGAGTATAAAATACATATAAATAGATTATTTTTTTTATTTACAAATTAGAAACCAATTAAAAGCAGGAAATAAGCATAGGAAAAATTTTAGTTTGACTGCAATGTTGCACAATACTATCACTTCTGATTCTATTTTTCCAGTTATATATGTGGAAACAAAACATGATAATGTACCAAAATAGACAATACACAAGAAATCAACAAAATATGGCTCTATTATCAACACTAAAAGACTCTTAATCCCTGGGAAATGAGTATTTTGAGATATTTTCATATGTGAGGAGAAAGAACATTTTCAGAACATTGGTGATAAGATTATTATCCAGCAATCCATAGTTCAAATGCCTTAAAGAAGCCTTCACCCACACATACAAAGTTAAAAATGAAAGAACTTCGCTTAATGCCTTCATTCACAGTCTTGTTGAAGTGTGGAAACAAATTTACTAAACTCTCTCTTGCAGGATAAGAGCTTTAATAGGAGCAGCAAGACATGGAAATAGATTCAGGTAAGTATTTTTTTACTGAAAAGCTGGATATTCTAGGAAATAAAATCAAATTCTGACACTGACTTCTTTAAACAATGAAGAATAAAGTATTTAGTATTTTTAAAGTGATTTCTGTATTTCTTAAAATACATTTTTATTCAATTATTGTTACAGATATTTATAATAAACATAAGTCCCAATCTGTGGAATACATTCTTTCCTACTCTGAAAAATACTAGAACTGAGAACATAAAATTGCAAATAAACCAAATTTTCACAAGATTTTTATATACATTAATCATTTGTAGTTAAATGAGTATGACGATCCCTGGTTTTAGTTTTCAATATAATTAGACCTTAAACTAGACTAGATATTTTGCACAGTGATTAGTACTTTCTTTAAAGGTGCATCACAACGAATCATTCTTTTTTATTCCCCACTAATTGCAATTAGAGTGCATAATTCCACCATGATTAGCCTTTGATTACCATAGTGCTATGTGAATAACAAAATAATGACTTTACTTAATTGATGATAGCAAATCATACATAAAACCATCACTTTTTTAAACATGCAAAATATGTAGAAGAATAAATTAAAAGTCAAATCATATTTACCTTTATATGCCCTTTTACTTTCACTCAGTAAATCTAGAATAGGCTTTTATTTGCATCACAATTCCATTCTGGGAAAAGATCTAGTTATGTTTGGCTCTAATCACTACCATAAACTTTATTTCTGGTAGTGTATGTAGTTATTCGGTACTGCATGTGTTAATATCATGGATAATACTATTTCAAGTTCATCAACAAAAATTGTCAACACACTTTTCATCTAGTTACCAATAGTTTGCTTAAAGGATTGTTAGAGGGAACTCTTGTCACTATATCTGCTAGTACTACTTAGCTGTAAATGCTGCTGGAATTAACAAGCTTCAGAGACATGGAGAAACCTACATGGGCCATTACCAAAAGCTGATTGTTTTACATCTTAGATTTCTGGTGTTCAGTGCAAGTGATTATTCTCCAGGAAAAAAAAAAAAAAAAACTAAAAATAACTAAAAAAAAAAAAAATTACTCTTTCTGCTATTTAAAGGCCATTTGTTTGATGTCTTAAGAACAAAGCTATTGCTTTTCAAACAATAAACATACAAACTGTTCTTCTCTGAGTCAGATTTCATGAAATCATAGAATGTACTGACAGGGACAGGGGACATCATTAAATCAGCTGCTCAAAACACCATCCAGCCTGAGTTTGAACAGTGCCAATGATGGAGTATCCACAATTTATCTGAACAACCCGTTCCAGAGTCTTGTCACCCTCATTGTAAGAAATTTCTTCCTTATATATAATGTAAAACTACCCTCTAGCATGTTAAAACTATTGCTCCTTGTTCTGTCACTACAGACCCTGGCAAAAAGCCTCTCTGCATCTTTCCAATAAGTCTCCTTTAAGTAGTGAGAGACCATAGCAATATCTTGTCATAGGCTCTTCTGCTCCAGGCTAAGCAAACTCAGCTCTAACAACCTTCCTCAGAGCACAGAAGTTGCTCCAGCCTTCTGATAATTTTTGTTGCCCTCCTCTGGACCTACTCTAATAGCTCCATGTCTTGCGCAATCCATCCATCCATTTTTCCATATAGAAGGCAACGCCTTTCCTTCCTTGCTTGTCCCTTCTGATCAGTTTATAACCATTGATTGTAGTACTCCAAGATAAAGTGACAGTAATTAGATCACAACTTTTTAGCTGTATGATGGCTTCCAGCTCTTTGTGTTTGTTACCCAACCTACATTTATTGGTATAGAATGAAGCTATTGACTGTACCGTATCTCATTGTTAGAGGAACGTGTTCTAGTTTCTTTGAGGTGTTTCAAAGGTATCTTGCTGTTGGTTCATAACACATGAACAGCCCCTAGTTCTTTGAGGTTACTCAAAACTCCACCTTCTTCATTGGTAAGTCTCATTTAAAGATCTTTCCAGCTGTTGGTAAAGAATTTCTTGCCCCTCTTGGTCAGATGAATCCTATGAACTTCCAAAAGACCCAGCTTCCCAAAGGTAGATCCATAACCATAGAAGATAAAATTTTAAGTATGGCACCAGTCATACATTCAGGCATTCACTTGTTTATTTTTTTCTTCTCCTCTCTAAACCTCTTTCTCTGACTGGAAGAATAGAGAACACCACCTGTGCTTCTGATACTTTTAACAATGGTCTGAGTCTCTTGATGGTTTTAAGTTTTCTCAATGATGCATCATTAAAGCCTACAAGGAGTAGTAGGAGTAGATAGTACCCTGTAGGGTTCACCAGGCTTGGAAGCCTCTCAGAGAGGCTTCCTAGTAAGCAGAAAACTTCTTTAGGGAAATTATCTGGATGGCAAATGATTACTTTAGAAAGACTTAATTTGATACAGTGCCATTTATTTCTTTAGAGAAATGTATCTCTGCAGCACTTCACATGACCTGACAACTACTTAAAATAAAATTACACACATGGGAAGAGCTCTTAGATATCTGCCATGCTTTAGCAGTACTTATGATTTCCATGCACGAATATTCTGTATTACAACATAGTCATGAAACTCACAAAGCATTTTGATCATTTTCCCAACAAAAAGGTGTAGAAGCGCCGTCAAGGGGGCTGATGAGGTCCTACCAAGAATCCTGCATACATCTGGACACAAACGATCAGGAGGCTGTGTTTAACCAGTAACATTTTAAGAAAAGTTGATCAGGGCATAGAGAGGCTTTTTTTTTAAGAAATGACTAAAGAAGAGTTTATTTCTCTTAATAAAATGAAAAGTAATTATTTTCTGTAATAAAGAGGGGAAAAACATAGATAAGAAAATGAACAATATTGTCATAGGAAGAAATTATAGCCGTTATTAAACTTGGTCTGAGAATTAGAAATTCATTAATATAAGACTATCAAAATGTAGAAAAATATAACAATAGTAATGCTTTTTTAGTGTGAGACAAGCACTTTAATTGCTTTCAGTAGGATTTAATATTTTGGAATTAGATCTATCCACTCTTTCCCTCCCACAATAAAATTCAAACATTGTTTCTCCTTCAGTTTTTGTTTTGCACTTAGGCCTTTTACTGTTCCCTTACTCCTTCTCCAAATCTGTCTATCTTACAGATCTTTACTTAATCAGACCAGCAAGTCTGTCTTTCCACAAATGCAACTGTACTTACTGTGTAAGCAATTGTAAGCTTTTCTGATTCTGTTTCTCTGACAAAGTTACAAACCTATATGTTGTGGTTTGGGTTTTTTTTTTTTTTTAAATTTCATCTCTTCATTTTCTCCCTACAAACTAACAAGTTCATCCTGCAACAGAGAGTGGAGGTTTAGATTGTGACTGTGTTTCTTAAAGCTTGCTGAAGTTGGACCACACATATTTTAGTTACGCATTTTATGAGACAGAGAAGGTAGTACTAGATATGAAAATACTGTCCTTCCTCTGTTTCATACAAACATAGCTGTTGTAACACTGAGACTACAAGTTACTAAATTCTAAACTGATAAAGATAAAATGGTTTTATGCAGCTTACGATTAGACTATAGAACCTAAAGTCACAGAAAATCATGGAGATTAAGGATGTAGATAACAAAAAAATTGTAGTTTGAAATTTTGAATGAAAATTTTCACAAAATAGAAATTTTGAAAAAGAGTAAACCTCCAACTTTAGTTTACAGCATTTTATAATCATATTAAATTTTAAAACCAACAAGATTATGAAAGAACTGCCTTATATTTGCTTCTTGAAGCAGTTTTACAGATACTGAGATTTTAATCATTGTCAGCTATAGTAATGGACTAATTACACTTCTGATCTAAAGCACTAGCATTAGCAATTTCTATGTATTGTGGTTTGTTTGATCTTCAATGTCTTAACTTTTGGAGTGTACACCAGTGTTAATTAGCACCACAGGAGGTTTGGTACCTCTACAAGCCAGCTGTTGACTGAATACCAAAAATTCAAAAAATACACAACTGACTTCATGTAATATGCATACACACAGACACTCATATATAGATCAGTATTTCAGATATTGTCCTTGTACTCTGCATCTTAGTTGTATCACAGGAAATATCGGAGTAATACGTCTTAAAAAATTACCTTGATGTTTACAAAATAAGCTAAAATTCGTCGATTTATAATCATAGAATCATAGAATGGTAGGGTTGGAAGGGACCTTTAGAGATCATCTAGTCCAACTTCCCTGCAGAAGCAGGTCTACCTAGATCAGGTCGCATAGGAATGTGTCCAGATGGGTCTTCTGTGAATTTAAATTCACAGAAGATTGAAAAGTAGAGAGGATACTAAAAGTAGAGAGGATTAACTCATAAAGTGTTTTATTATCAATTTAATTCATATTGAGGGCATTTTTTTCCTCCACAAACTGTTGCATAGACATTTCCTGTGAACCATACAGGAGACGTTTTACTCAGTTCTAATAATTTTAACTGTGCATGTCTACACAAGAATAATTGCCCTGAAAGCATCTTAATTATGTACCTGTGTCAGAATTTTCCAATCAAACCTCAAGACAAATATCTTTTGTTGATTACATTGTTTTCAAAGAAAATTCAAGCATCATCTTCCAAAAGTATGTAAACATCATGACACCATGACAACCTTTTTGTTATTTGCAAAAGCTATTATCTACTTGAAGTATGTTCATGTTCTGGAACAATTGAAAGAGTCAGCTTGTGGTGCATGATTTTGTCAAAAGGGTTTGAGCATCAGCTTCTGATTTATCTAGTGATACTCACCCAGGGAATTAAAATTAAAATAAATAAATAAATTGTGAGATAATTCACAAGAATGTAACCCAGTCTAATAAGGTTGTAAATACATCATTGTGAAATCTGGAAAAAAATACTTTTATTAAGACACAACTGTCCAATAATATAGAATCTTTACAATGGATATAAAATACAAGGTTTAGAGTCTCGTCTTTTTAGTTGTCATCATTCCTCTAGTGACCCAGATATGTCATGTTCTGAGCATATAAACAAAACATTTTCCTTTAAAGCTTCAAAATGAAAATGATAATAAAAAGGTTTTAGAACTGTCTGTCATGACAAAACTAGATACATGGCAAAGAATATATTAAGGAAGTGGAAATGGAAAAAAAAAAATATAAGAAAGAAAATTTTGAAATAAATTCTCTAAAGAAAAGTTGCTATTTTAAAAAGGAAGTTAAATCAGTTTATCCATTTGATAAAATAAGTAGCAAAATTATCAAACAAAGCTTAATCACTGATCTTTGAGTAGCTCACTGTCCATGCTTCTTGAGAATTAAAACTTCTCCTGTGTAGAATAGGCTAATAATCCTTTGTGTCTAATATACTTGCTGCCAATCTGCTGAATCATGAAACATAAATTGAGAACATTAGATTTCATTATTTTGACTTGATTATTTTCATAGTAGTTGGAGTTTACATCCAGACCATATACAATGTAGATTGAATATAGAAGATCCAAAAAATGTCACAAATTTAGAAAAGTTATAAATTGAGTGGAGAGGACAGAGTGGAAACAGATCCACAATATAATACACAAATCTCTATTAATTGCATCAGCTTTGATTTTTCAGATGTCCCAGTTCTGACTGTGCTTAAAGGATTATATCACCATCATCCATATATATATTTGCATCGCAGTTGCCACAATGATTGATCCTTAATCATACAATAAATATCTCTACATATTCTTCCAGACTACCTTTCTGCTTGATATACAGGTATATAATTTAGAGGGAAAACTGAGAAGACTGTGCTACAGATGTCCAAAACCAAAAGGTAATTAGAGAGGACTATTTTCCAAAAATTTGAAAGGTTATTTATTTTTAAAAATGTATGTAATTAATGAACAAAGCCCTGTGTTTTCTCCACCTTGAGTCATGTTCATAGTGTATCATCTCAAGAAAAGACTGTGCCATTTATGTTTCTCTTCCACCTCTTTGTAGATACAGTCTTACAATAATGTAGAATCAATTTTCAATTTGACAATATTGACAGCAAATTTGATAGATGATATGCCTCAGCATTGCAACAAGAACAAAAGCTATTACTTTCCAAACAAAAAACCAGTTAAAGGCTTGCATACTTTCTATAGTGATAAGGCCTCATGTAAATTATTGATAAGAGATTTGAAATAATACTCATGGAATTATTCCCTACAGATGCCATTAGAATTTCAGATTATCCAAAATCATTATTTTGGTAAGTCTTCAATGGTTTTCAAAACTTTCATATATTTTCTTTAATTGTCGAATGGAAAATACTCTCAACAAAATCTTGGAAATTTCAACACAACCTAGGATAATCAAAATCTTTTCTTTAATAACTCATTGCATTTCGATGCAGCTTACATTGAAAGTAACTAATGTTATCCAGAGGTCAAAATGTCTTTCAGAATGAATTGTAATTGTGTTATAAAATATTAATATCCAAAGCTAAATGAGTGAAAAACTTTAATAAATCATTTAGTGTTTTAAAAAAATTAGGAATTTTTATACATATATAAATGTTATAACCCTGTCATAATTAAAGAAATTACTGAAGAAATCATCTAAATTTCCTGTTAACAAGACCAGAAAAAAGGAGATGACTTTCAGCAACCTAATAAAAATTACTATGAAGTTGTAATAGGAAGATCAATCTGGACTGCTGGGCAGTGTTGCCCGCAATGGCAACATGAAGTTATTTAAGATCTGAATTTATTTAGAAGACAAAAAAAAAAAAAAAAGGTGCTACATATTCTTTTTTTCTATGTATATTTTCATATACATACTAATAATGGTTTTATTTATTAAGAAATGTCTACCCTGTGAAGTAAAACCGTATTAGGAGTGAGAGTAAAAGTAAGATTCATAGAATTATAGAATCATAAAATTATTTGAGTTGCAAGGGACTTTAAAGTTCATCCAGTTCCAAACTCCGTGCCATGACTTTTGCTAGACCAGGTTGCTTAAAGCCTCATCCAATGTGACCTTGAACACTTCCAGGGATGCAGCATCCACAACTTTTCTGGGAAACTTGTTCCAGTACCTCACCAGTCTCATAGTGAAAAATTTTTCCTTGTATGTAATCTAAATCTACCCTCATTCATTCTTACATCAAGAGATTATTTTGAATCTCCATAGACCTCTGAAAGTACAACCACATAAAGCAATAAAAAACTGAAGTAACAGAAAACTATCTTGTTTGTTCAATTATTTCCATTCTAGTTTCATTCAATTTTAACTCAGGCATTTCTGCATAGTACTCTGACGCACTTTATTGCAAAGAACTAGGGCCTCTTTTCTCCAGGTGATAGGACCTTGCTCCTGCAAGGCTGGGGACCTGTACTCTTATTCCAGTCTTTCTTCTCTATCTTTTTAGAAGCCCTCTAAAGGCTGACATGCAGTGAAATGTTTCTCTTTTACAAGTTACATTTGCAAACAACATGTGCTTCAATTAATGTTTAAGAAAGTCACTTTCTTTGTTACTACAAAAGAAGTTAACCCTGCACTTCCATCAGTGTTGCTACCTTCAAATGTAAATGTATAATTATGTTCACTACTGTTACCAAATTAGGTCAATGGGCCAAGCTTGCTGTATTTACATGACCACATTCAGTCTCTGTCTACAATGCAGAAAGTCCAGATAGGCAATGAGAGCATAAAATAGATAAGAAATCAAATCATATTAAGTTGTAATTAAATATTTCAGATTAAGTTTACATTCTCTGACATAGCAATGAAGAGAATAATTAATGGTTACACTACCTCAGAATGGTTTTTTTTCTGTGTTTCATGCTGTTTGTTTTAAGGATTGGAATTAGATGTTTACTTTATTACTTTATATTACTTCTATGCTAAGAGCCTGTAACAATTGACCATATCTACATTTACCAATTTTCATTCTCTTTCAGGTTCTGAATAAGATTGGAATGGGTATCAGAAGTAGCACTGGAAAGAACCTGTCCCCATAAATTGTATTCCTTATCAAGCTAAAATTATTCAACTCGTATGGTGCTGAAGTCAGGAAGCATCTCAATAAAGTTAGACTTCAGTCCCATTATTTTTCTCTGCTGACTATATATTTCCCTCTAGTAAGTCTTTTCCCATGAGATGCTACAGCTGCATCATGTCTAACTAGAAATAATTACTGAGACAAGATGATTGCTCTGAAAAACTAGGTCAGAAACGAGATGACTGCCAATATGGTCATACTTGGATTTCATAGAATGATGCTGAAATGTTTCTGGGAAGATTTGCAGAGACACTGGAACTACTTCAGGCAGGGGCAGAAAACCCATCTGTGGGAAAGATGAAAATGCCAAATATCTGCAATTTAATCTTGTTATTACTTACCAGAAACACAATCTGGTGTTGGTGAGGGATATATCCAAACCCAAAATTTGTGCTTCATAAAAGATGCATACAAATATCCTTCTAAGCATATGCATGTGCATACATACACTGAGCCACGTGGAGAAAATTTTCTGGGAAATGGAAGTTTTTATCACTTACAGGAGTGTGGACAGGAAAATAACAGGAATTATTCTCATGGGACAGGAAGAACTGGAAATTTTCCCAGAATGTAAGAGGAGAAGGGGAAAATTCTACATCTGAAGCCTTAACTTCTAATTTCTCCATGCATTATACAAGAGCACACATATTGTTTAAACCTCAGACTCTGAAACAGTTGCTTGGCTGCAGAATAAACAGGCTTTTACAACAACATTGTAGAAGATGGAACAAGGGCAAAATTTAATACCTTCAGGAATTATTTGCTGAACTAATTTACAGTATAAGTGATTTCCTGCGATACCAGTCCTTTGGTTTTTCCCCATCCACTATAAATTAAGGCTCAACAAATTTCAGTTTTTAGAAATATGACTACCCTCTGTCATTCACCCTGATCTCCTTCCCCTTCCACTCAATAAGGAAAAAGTAAAATGTCTCTCTAGAGACACTCTGCAGGTTAGTTTTCATCCAATACTTCTTACAGAAAAACAGATCTGCTCGAGCACACAAACATGAAGACAATTAGCACTGTTACCTAATTTTAGTAAGAAAGACTCAGCTTTAGTTAGTGGAATTTCACATTGTGTTGCACATTGTGAAACGTTTATTATTTCACATCCAAAAGGTACATCAAGATGGCATTTTCTAAATCTTAAACAAATTGCATAAACTGCACACTGGGAATGTGATTTAAACGCTACTGGGTAACAAAGAAAATCTAGCTGTTAATATATAAAAACTTTATAGTAAGGATGAAAGTATGTCAGTGTTTAATGAGAAATTGCTGTTATAACCTGTACTTTTACTGATGATCATCACAGTTAAGTAACAGGGCATAAAGTACACTGTTAAGTGATGTGGGTTCACAGCCTGATTGCACTGATCTCAATTAAAGACTGGTAAATCAATTTCAAATCTCAATGGTTCATGCAGACATCAGAAATCAGGAATAGTTGTGCTCCAGTATTATACTACAACCTGAAAGGAAGAAATCAAATGTAATTTTGAAATCAGATTGTGCATGCTTTGCAATATCAATAAAGAAACACACTTCTGAGATTACAGAAAAGCATATTTGAACTACATATACCAAGAATCAGACAAATAGCATACAATTTTAATATTTTTCCTTTACATGTTAAATAACTCAGTAGAAATAACATCTTGAGTTTTAGAGCTGTTGATAATTAAAAAAAACCAAAACAAAACAGTCTCAATTTTTCAGGCAGACAAAGTTTAGTTCTAAATTTTTCCAGGATTCAAAAAGTTTGAATTTTACAATCACTGAAAAGTAAACAATGTTCCTCTTTGTTTAACTTTTGGAGTCCCATTTATTTTTTCATGCCTAGCAAACACATTTAGTTTCAGTTTCTTTAGACATATGCCAGTAAATTGGTATCAATGCATTAATTAATTAAGGAACTTGCAGCTGTAAAGAATTTAGTAATTCATGTATCTGAATTTTTTTGATGAAAGATTTTGGTAAAAATAGAAATGGATAACTTATATAGTGTATATTTTGGTTAGAAGTAGCAAATATAAAATACTGGAGCCATAAAAACCTCATGCTCCATACTTCACGCTCTAGGAATGGTGTGAGTTATTTTTCAATCACTGTGTCAGTATAAGCAGCAGAACACCTTGGAAATGTGTTAACATTTCTCACCCACCTTGTTTTCTTTAGAGACTGGTCTTCAGCCAGTCCTAAAAATTTATGTCTTTTGTTAACAGATCAGTTTCAACTGTGTCTTACAGCAATTCATGAAATGCTTGTTTTCTGTTATTCTTTCAAATAATAAAATTAATTTTACTTATTCTTGTTTCTTCTATGTCTTTTCTCAATGAAATTCCTGTGTGAATTACAGATAGGTAAAGTCAGGGTAACATAATGCTGGATTTAGTCCACTATTTTAAATGAATGAACATATTATGTTTGAGAGAGCAAAGTAGTTTTGATGTAAATGTCTAGGCTTGTCTCTGGGAATGACTGTACAGGCAAGATGAGAATCACATATTCTTCTTTCTCACTGAAGAGCAGGAAAGAAGTATGTCACAGGAATAATACCAGCAGCTGCCTGAAACTTTTAAAATATATTTTGAAAAATAAAAACACAAAGAGAGTTAATTGCTTCAAAAAATCTTGTTTAAAATAGTAAACATATTGACTTTTTCAATCTAACCACTCCAGCTTAGCTACATTTGTTCTTAACAGGTTGTCATGGTTTAGCAAGGAGTTGCTTTTGATTAGTAACAGGGGGAGCGGGTTGCAGTGAAGACCCAGTAAGTTTTTTAGACTCTCCCCCGACTCCTGGGTTCAGACCCACCCCCCGGCCCAGCTGGGCCAATCTGGCGCCTCTGCGATCACTTATTAGGGACAGGAATTTAAGGTGCCAGGCAGGAGGTGTAAGAGTGGTACAAGATGGAGGCGACCATGTGGACCCCACAGTCGGAGAATGAGGAAGGAAGGAGCATCAGACCAGACACCCCTCTGCAAGCCGTGGTGAGAGTGCAGGCGATACCCCTGCAACCTATGGATGGCAACGGCAGAACTGAGAGCCAGCAGCAGCAGCAACTTCAGCAACTTCATGTGAGTGTGCCCGGAGGGGCTAGAGACTGTGTGGGGAAGGCGGTCATGGCACAGGACATGCTGGAGAGCCTGTGCGCCGCAGAGCAGCCCCACACGAGAGGCAGAGAGGAGCAGCAACTTTTGGGACAAATGAGCATCGGTGCAGCCCGTGCAGGGCTTTGGGACAAATGTGCGTCGGTGCAGCCCGTGCAGGGCTGCCATGTGTGTGTGGTACCTCACGGACTTGCAAGGAGGACTGGTGCGGAACCCACTTGCCCTGAGGTGAGACAAACGGCAGAAGCCACCAGGAACGGACTGACTGAAACCCCCACTCCCTGCCCCCCTGGGCCGTTCAGGGGGGATGGAGGTATAAACCACCGGGATCAGGGCTCTGAGCCCGGGAAGAGGGGAGGAGTGGGGAACAGGTGGTCTTAAAGGGCTGGTCAGACTCTTCATCTCTGTACCACTCTGTGTTGTTTTGTTTTGGTTCTGGTTTCGGGTTTCATGCTTTAGTTGGTATTAAATTATTTTTCTGTTTTCTTCCCCAAGCCGAGTAGCCTGGTCTGTTTTGTCCTGCACCCTTAAGCGGCAATTAAGCTCTCCCTGCCCTTTAGCAATCCTTAAGTCTTCGGTACTTGAGGCTAATCATGGTCTTTTGTTCCCTGATGGGCCTAAACCACGACCCAGGTCAGTTGTGAAAGATTTAGGAACCATATTTATAGCAGAAAACAAACAAAACAAAGGGACATTTACAATCTAATACAATTAATCTACCTGGAGACATATTTTAATGCATCTTATAGCAAGATTTACAGTGCAAAATAATGCCTAAGGATACCTCCAGCAATCCCTGACCCTGCAGTTCAAAGTTATTTGATCTTGGATAAGTTTTGTTAACATTCAGGTGCTGCATCAAGTTCATTTGAGACAAAAGCTCAATTCAGCAAGCTATGACTTCTTTTTTTTTTTCTTTTTCTTTTTCATGTTTGAATTTAGACCAGAGCTTTGAAAAAAAGCAGCATCTCATTCATATTTTTTTAGATCTGTAAGTAGCACTGCACCACAAAGAAAGCTTAAAGAAGCTGTATCTACATTAGCAGTGTAATTAAATATGTTCTTATAAGGATTTGTGAAATGACATCTTTGGAAATATAATGTTAATCAATGTAGAAGTTTACTTTAGAGCAATTTTGCTAAAGTACCAAATTTTACAGTTACTTAATCTTGTATTTAAATTTTGCAGAAATAACTAGAATCTACTATTTAATAATCATCATGCTATTCTTCATCTTATCTGTCCTATTTTAAAGCCTTTATATTTTCTTACAAAAATGAAATTGACCCCTTCTAATAAGTTGTTTTCAAAGATCAAATATATCTAATATTTTCTCAGTTTCTCTGATTCTGCTACCTTGCTTAAGTATGTATGAATATCCAATTCTTTTTATTTTACATTTACTTTGACATTGAAGAAGCTCATTTATTCACCCTAAAACATTTTAAAAGCTTTGCTTATTTATGTTTATTCTAATATGTACAGCCTTATTATTTCAATAATACAATATTTCCAGGCCAATCATGCCACTCAGTTTGGGTATGTTCTATCTAATATGTAAATCCTTCTCTTCAGATTTATTAGAGGCAGATTAAAAACAAAACCACTATGCTCTGTTATCAGCTTCCTTTTAACTATAATGACACAGAAAAGTAGCTATCTTTTTGGATTTTTTAAAGATCTACTCATTTATTTTCCTTTTACATAGAGATCATCAACTCCCGTTATCCATATCCAAGCTCTATTCTTTAATGACCTAAATAATTCCTTCAAAAAAAGGCAAGGCATGGAATAGGGGATAGTATACATAACAGTACTACCGTTCCATCACACACTATGAACTTGCCTCCTATCTGTCTTGTGGATATTTTGAGGATGCTTTGGAAACAGCTTTGGGGGATTCAGGCCTTATTGTGGTTATCAGCAGTACCATGATGCTAACTGGATCCTGAGGGAAGCAAAGCAGAGGCTGAAGAGCTATGCCATGTGTGTCTCTGTTCTGGTATTGAAGTGTGGATGAGGCAGATGAGCCAGGGTGTTGGTTCATGCAGCTGAAATACAAAGCATTCTGGCATAGCTTTCATGCTGTGATGTATTCCTGCTGATATGCAGGATGGATATGACTCACTTGCCTGAACAGACTCAAGGCTTTCCCTGAATAGAAGTTGAATTATCTAATCCTAGAAATGCAGAGTACTTTCAGGTCACCTGTAAGATACAGAAATGTAGCCTTAAAAAGAAAAGCAGTAAAATACATAAAATCTTGCAGATTTCCTCCTGCCTCTTACCAGGGACAATTTTTTAACCTGCTTGATGTACAAAACCATGTACAGTAGTTGTGGTAGAAATTTTGAATGCCAGCTGGGAAATTTATTTCACAAAGCTTATTGATTTCTCCAGACAAATCTCTTGAAATATTTTTGTCTCTACAAATCATACTGGCTATGTGACTTTCTACCTTTAGGTTATAGTCCCATGCAATCTAAAAATCCCAGTCCTATTTAGAGGAGGTTCTGCAGCAAAACACATTCATTCAATGTGGAGTTAACAGAGATAATTTTAAATCCTTTACCTGAAGTGAAAACATCTCTGATTTATATCAGTACAAATGAAATAAGAATAAAACTTTAAATAATGGAGTTCCAGGAGACCTTAAGGATCCAGCAGAGAAATAAGGAAAATGTCAGAAAAAAGAGAAAAGTCTGGTCATGCAAACTACATGGCAGCCTTGTGGAAAAATAACCTGTCACTGAGTCTAGATGTTGTAGGTGTAAAGACAGTCTTTGTTGTGTTCTTGCAAAGAACATATTCTGACCTCTCAGTCTTGCTCTGAACTATCACAAGTTTTGTTTCTTCACTCATTCTGAAGCTATATATACCGTAAAACCCAAACCATTATAAAGAGATAGTTGTTTTTTTTTAAAATCCATCACTAGACCTTAGTCACATGTCATCCACTTTCAATACTTTGCTATCCTTACAGTCATAATTCTACGTTGAATGAAATAATTAATGGTGGGAAAATGAAACATTATAATAGTAGTAATATAGGGCCTTAACCTATAAGGACTCTCTTGAAAGAGGGTAAAAACTTTATTGTATATAACATCACTGTGATTTTTGAATTCTAAACCCATCTGGATGGAACACAATGGTGTATTGTACCAAATATATCAGACATATGGATTTTCTGCAGTTTGCCACCACACACCGACAAGGTTTCAACGAGGGCAAAACTGGCAGATGGCAGGGGACAAGATTGCTTTGTGAAATGGAAAGAGTTGGAAAGCGTGACAAGATTTATTTATTTTTGCCATATTATTAATAAATAATATTTTTACTTCATTGGAACACCTGTGAGCTAGGAATCTATTATTACAAGAGAAGCCAAATGAGTTCCACAAATATGGAATAAAATTATGTCTCTCAGTTAAATATTTCTCAGTAAGTACTTCAGTAACATTGTTCCACTAGCAGAGTACCATTGAGGCTTTATATTAACTTGCAGGAGAACAGGAAAAAGATTCATTTAAATACACAAGTACTGATTCATCACTTAAAAAGGACTTAAAATTAAATATTATAGTACATAAAACCACTTTGCAAACAAAGATCTTTCCTATTGATCAGTAGATGGCAAGCTTGCTACACTCAACTTTCAGAAAGTGTTCTTCCAGCATTTACAAAACAACTGCTATGTTGCATTATTATTTCTGATATGTTTATATTTAATAATAGTGTTTTTTTAATAAACGATTTGTGGAAAAGATATACTATATAGACAATATGTCTTTTAAAAATAGTTTGAATAAATAATAGTGAATATTCTGTGTCTTTACTCCCTTCAGCTACTTTTTATCTGAAATGGTGACACGTTTTAAATCTTCAAAGTTTTTACTTTTATTTTCAAGAATATCTACTTTAATAATGCTGGGATATTCCTTAGTGTTTGTATGGTTTCTATATTTTAGCATTTGTCCATCAGCACATCCCATAGCTCTTTATAGAGATTGCACAGCTAATAGTCACAATTAGCTTTAATACTTATGGCTGTAAACCACAAAACATCAGGAATATGTTTGGTTTACTATATATGTGCATTTATTCCTGGATGTCCTGGGCATCTATCTCAACTAATACCAATAATAATTTTACAGTCAGAGATAGTAAGTCAGAGTAGAAGTAATGTGGCTAAAGGTGGAAAAATAAGTAAATAAAATAGATAATATGAACATGAGAGAGTGCAAGGAGAATTAAATTCTTAAAGAATTGAATAAAGAGAATTAAGGGAGATGATAGGCAGACTGAGAAATCACAATTTTTAGTTGTCTGGGGGTAAACTGCACATCAAGTTAGTTCTTTCCATGATCTTCAGTACTTAGGCTTGTTTGCTCTCTTGTCTGTTCCAGAATGAGTGTGAGGAATTTGTACTAAATAGGAAAATAGGAAATTGTTCTCCTATATTAGCAGAGGTTGTTGCAAGGTTGGCACAGAAGTTCATTTACGCAGCTTTAGGAACAGAGCCACAAGCGGCTACTTTCTGACCTTGGGACTTCATGTAGCTCTGCAGGAGGAAACTAAACTATGTTTTTTTGGACTTGGTTGGGTTTTTTGTTTGTTTGGTGTATGGGTGTCTGTAAATATGCAAAATGAAACAATTAAATACAGAATAATACTTTCCATTATGACATATTTTACTATAGTGTAAAGTCAGTGAACTGAAAAATAGTAAATTAAAACGAACACAGAACAATATACATACACATATGCAAACAAATTTGAAATTCCATTAGGTCTGAGCATTAAAGAGTTCATATTAAAAATCTATATATTATAGCTTCTTAATATCTCTTTTAAAAGATCACGGTAGGTCTGAAAAGTTTTGTTACCTTTTTTTTCCAATGCAATATGAAAGAAACTTCCATAGCATTCCATACTATAGCAGTAACCAGTAGATAAGATAGAAATTGTCTCTCTGTTGCAGAAATGGAAACAGAATAATAGCCTCAGTGACCTCTTCCTGATTTTGTTCCTTTCTGGGTACTCTTGTCCACGACAATAGGATTAATTGTCCCTTCCAATCCCTACCATTTTGTGATTCTGTGATTCATTCTGGCTTTATTTTTTGTAAAATAAATACAGAAAGAAGTTTAAAGACTTTTGTTTCATATCAATAAACACTCCATAGTATGCAATGTCCAAAAACGTTAACAATCCTTCCTTATGAAATGCAAACACTTAAAACTGAAATTCTATATCTGATATATAAACACTTCATAAAAACCACAAAAGTTTTCTGTTAAGTCCTTCTGCTAAACAGAAACAACATTTCATATAAAGATCATAACAACTATGATATAATTTTGATTTTAAAAAAAAAAAACCTTTCCAGACAATGAATCATTCCCTAGAAAAGAATTATATAAAATAAATATATTAGAAATATATATAAAACAAGTATTTTCATTTACACATAGAGACTTTAAGATGAACATTTTGATTGTCTAATTTAATGTAGTTTTTCTGTGCCCTAGTTTATGTAAAGTCCACTGGGGACAAATCACTGATAAGTTTATATTTGTTTATCTTGAGCAATTTCTGTGTAGTTTCAGAGTTTTTTTGACCATACTAATAAATGACAGCTATATTGTATAATACAATCAGGCAAGACTGGGCAATGTTTTGTAGAATAAATTTAGAAAAAATAGTAATTTTCAAATACATATTTGAATTTTAGTTGCTATAGTAACAACACATTTCTTTCTACTCTACGTTTCTTTACCATATACTCAGAGCTCTACGTGACAAAACAACAATTTTACAATCTACAATTTAGTCTCAAGAAAAGATTTTCCCCCTCTGGGAGCACATGATTAGACTAGCGCTTACAAAGCTTCTAAAAGTTTGAGGTCTGTCAGCATTTCTGATTTAATTTCAGGGGTTTATGACTTACTTATAAAACTTCTTTATGGAAGAAAGCTGAGCACAGTTGTCTCCTGGAAACATTCTTTCGTGTTTTTAATCAAAATTTTAAAAATCCATTTCACAGCTTAATTTATAGGCAAATAAAAAAAAAAAAACAGTAGAGTAGTGCCTTCTGATATCAGTTGTGCTAGCTTTTAAGTTTATTTTTTGTGTGTGTGTGAATGAGAAAAAAAGCTGATGGAGTGAACATGAAGCACAGCATCAACAAAATGAAGAAATTGATGTAACTGATCTGGTAAAAACTGAATGTCTTCCTGTAAGCCTCACAAATCTTTCCAAATTTTCTTGTTCTTATTATAACACATCTGCCCATTCCAGTTGTGCTGTCAACAGTATATACTAATATATATAATACAGTATATATTAAGCTGTTAGAGCTTAATATTTTTTTTTGAAAGCAAGTCGGACATTAAATTCTTTCAAAAGCAATTATGTTCTTAATTCCTATTTGAGTTACTGGCAGTTTCATACTAGAATATGTATAAAGAGTCAGGCTGAAAGTACATATTGATGCTTAGTAACACACACAAAGATTCAGAATTTCCGTTGACACCTATGACATGCTGTGAATTCATCTGATTTGGTGTTCATAAAATTTTAACCAAATGTCTGTTTGCATCAACAGTGATACAGATGTTTATTGAATCCATTCTAATAGGTCAACTGCTATTACACAATTTGATGCCTGCAAATTTTTAGTAGGAATGTATTGTTTAAATCCAGGAAACTAAACTACATAAACTGATTGATAATAAGCTAACCATGAGCCAGCAATGTGCCCTCGTGGCCAAGAAGGCCAATGGCATCCTGAGATGCATCAAGAGTGTGGCCAGCAGGTCAAGGGAGGTTTTCCTCCCCGTCTACTCTGCCCTGGTGAGGTCTCATCCAGATTCCTGTGTCCAGTTCTGGGCTCCTCAGCTCAAGAGGGACAGAGAATTTTGGAAGCTGCTTCTGCAGGGGGATTGGACTAGATGATCTCTAAAGATCCCTTCCAACCCCTACCATTCTGTGATTCTATGATTCTATGAAACCATGCTCTGGGAGCTTTCCAAAGCTAAGAAGACATTTCCAAGTTTGAAGCAAAAGCATGAGTGGTTTACATGTATATTTTGCTGTACTGTTTTTGGCAGAGGTGACCAACAGGTTGCTTCATCTGTTGGGTTTCCTAAAGTAGCAGATGCTACCCAACTTATCCAAGTGCATATTAAGTTCTTAAAAAACTTTTAATCTTAAATAACTTTTAGGGAAAATATATTTTTTATTCTCAGCTCTTATTTTCTTTGTAAAGAGAAAACTTCTAGAAATAGACTTACTCTGGTGGTTAATTTTTCAATTTAAGAATGATTTCATTAGGTGTTTAAGTGTTGTTGAAGAAAATCTTAGGGCCTGCTCATGTAGTGTCAAGTGATGTAACATAGATTTCTTAGTATAGACCTTTCTTTACCAAGAGTAAGAATTTAAAGGGGAGAAAGACTTCCTCTGTGACATGTTTCACATGATATCTCAGTTTCAGGTAAAAACTTTTTCTATACACAGCTAAATCCAAAGCAATTTCTGTCTGACAAGACTTTATATATGTTACTGTAACTTCTACAAACTGAACAATACAATCTCAGTCCTCTGTCCTGTATTTTTATCAGAAAACAAAAATAGGAGTCTGAATAATAGAGCATCTCTAGTGATTACCACCTTCGAGCAGATATTTAATCACACCTATTGAGGGTTTATACACTTCAAGAGTGGTGAAGCATGACAGAAAAAAGTCATGACATTAGTCAGAGATGGCAGCACAAAATTGGTCTGGAGCATATATCTTCTCAGCTGCACATTAGAGAACTTGGTGAGTCCTTCACCTGAATCATGGCTTCTAGGCACAATAATAGCACAAACTATAACTTGTGTTCAGACAAGTTAAGCATATGCACTAAATGAAATTGAAAATTTTGTAGCAGAAGTTATTCTGGCATTCCCAGTATTTCTTTCATCAAAAGGTTGTGTTTTCAATGATGTTTTAAGACTCACACTTCAGTGAAGTGGAAGGGATGTAGAAGACATGAGTCCCCTGCTTTGCTACTGTTGTTTAAATAGAAAGCTGTTCATTAGTGCTTTACTAATGGTTGTGATGGTTGTGTCTTTGCAGTGGAAAAGGTTATTCTATTACAAAAACAGCAGGCACAGCATTTTCTGAATAATATTGCACACAGCCAAATCTACTATCAGAGGACTCACAACTTTTTTCCACCTGCTGTTTTCTTGTTTCTTTTCTATGAAATTCTGACTTTTTTGTATTATTGTGTTAAAAGTTTCAACCAGAATTTATAAATGCTGCAATCTTGTTCCTGTTGAGACCTCCTGATCAGATCAGTCGAGAGAACATGCAGGAATTTCACGATAATAAACTTTTGATCTTAGGACAATATCAACTGTTTATTATGATTTTTAATGGATGCAAGTGCTGCTTGGTTATCACAGTTTCAAGCATCCTTGTGTTGTTTTGAGGAAGTAATGGAGTCAAGTCACAATAATTTGCCTCTAGCTTGATTAAAGAATTGCATCATCTGATACAGCTCAGGAACTCTCTGAGACTCAAACACTCACAGCAGTGAGAAAGGCACAAGACTATTTCCTCCCTATCTTCATGAATAATATAGGTTGTGTTCTTCCTAGCCCTACTCCTGACTAAAGGCTATCACAAGCTTCATCTTTGAAAGCACCGTACTATAGAAAACATCAGCAATTAAATGTCATGTAAGATCTGTGGAAAACCGGATTCAATGTTTCTCTTGATTCCTTTCTTACAGGTTTTTAGGGTTTTTTTTCGTAGATTGATTAAGAAATGGAATTTACAACAGGCAGAACACTATGGGAAAGAAACAATAGGCTAGTCACAGAAAATCAGTCGTAAAGGAAATAATTTTCCTCTTTCCAATAAGACAACTTGATTATTGACTGTTTTCTTAAGACAGTGTTCTAGTATGGAATGTGACTGTGAAACCAATAACTTGAGGTTACCTCTCAATGGCTTCAGTCTTTCAGTATCATATTTATTCAGCTTTCCTTTTTTTCCTTTTTCCTTTCTTTTCCTTTTTCCTTTTTCCTTTCCTTTCCTTGCCTTTCCTTGCCTTGCCTTGCCTTGCCTTGCCTTGCCTTGCCTTGCCTTTCCCTCGCCTTGCCTCGCCTCTTTTTTTCTTTTTTTTTTTCCCTTGCAAATGACAGTTTCAACAGCTAAATTGCCCCTATGTTTTTAGAGGCAACTGAAGGTTTTACATGGCCACCATCAACAACAGAAATTTTACAGTCCAAATAGTAGCCTTGAGTACAGCAGGGCAGTCTCACCGGAGATTGATATCAATAGCTAGGCTGCATAAATGCACAAGGTCATCATTTAGCCTGAAGGATCTCAAATCCTAGTGTAACATTCCAATAGTATTAAACAGAAATCATCAAACAATTTTGCACTGTTAGAAAACTTCAGTAAGCAAAGACTCAGGTCTTATATGCCTGACAGGTGGTATGAGAAAAAAAGAACTTGACTCCAGGCTATGTTTGTTGAAATGACAGGAAAAAGAAGAAGCCTACTTTTAAAGGAGGGGAAAAAAAAAAAACAAAAAACAAATCCAACCAATGGGATCTCTGTTTCACTCACCTCAGGCTAAGGGAATGACCTTCCTTCACTCATTCAGTACCTTATAGGCTACCATAAAGCCATACATGTTACAAGTTTTGTTCTTCAAGGAAAGATTCTCTCATATTTAATAATGAGGAACAGATAGTGGTAATGAGTTGTATAGGATGAGAAATCAAGACTGTAGGAATGTGGGCTTGTTCCAGGCAGATTTCTTGAAAGTGAAGATATCTGTTGCATAAAAAGTCCCTAAGATTTCAGAGAAGATGAAGAGCTATAACATGGGGAAAATATTAGTCTGGGAACTGTGCTAAGCAGAACTGTGCTATTGAAAGACCATGATGGCATGCTCTAAATATCACAACTGTCATCCAATTCTGGTGGACTTTCTGTCCTTAAAAAAGTGCCCATAACTAGTTTAAAACAAACCTGTAGATAATGCAAAAACTCTAGAAATGTGCAGATGTATCATTATGAACATTTTCTTAGGTTATCGTTTCCATTCCTAGGAGCACTTTTCTGAGAACTCTAAATGCGAAAATTTGGTCCAGGTCACTTTTAGAGGAATTATTTAGTACTGAAAAATAGCACTGAAGATCCTCACAAAAGTGATTTCATGTTAATTTTGCAATCAAATGAAAATATGCTGTTGAGACAACAACATGATGAGAAGCTTTTTCTGACATGATCAATTTTCTTATCAAAGGTTCATATATAATGAGGAAAATGATGAATTGTGGAGTTTGTCACGATTTGCAGATGGTCCAAATTCACCTATCAGATGATGACCCATATAGCTGGAGAAAATTATCCTCCATCACTATGGAGGAAGAATTATATGGAAATATTTTTTGTCATTAGCAAAACATTTATATGTACAGGAGTCACTCTGGAGATAAACCCCAGATGTTTCGCCTTTCACTTACTATTGTGTCTCCCTCCCAAGCATTTTATTTCATGCAGTACTTAATTGATCTATTTAAATAAACTTTCTAGTCTCTACAAGAGCTGGAAGAGCATCTGCTTTAGTTCAATAGAAATAGACTTTTTGTGGTACAAAACAAATGTAGTTTATTTCTTACAAAGGCTAGAGAACTCAGGTTTAAAAATCCCATTGTATCATAAATTTTTAAGCTTGTCTATACTGAAACCCTTTGAAAACAAACAAGTGTAAAGCAGTCATCATCTTAAACCTTTTCTGATAAGAGAATTCTTCCAGATTAGGATCAGACACACATAATTCACTGTTCTATTTTTCCAAGCACTTATCCAATAACTATCTGCTATTCTAAAACTCGGTTCCAACTTTCCCAATAGCAGTTCCATTAATTATTTGGTTTTATTCTTGAAAGGAAACATGGTAATTTTGTTTTTACTGAGTATATTTTTTGATACTGGCCCTATTTAATGCATGTTTGCCCACAAAACTGAGACAAAAGCTAGGTTGCTGTCTTCCAATTTTGAACCATCATAGATCACAGATACAATTTAGACACTGAGCTGATCAGACCACCCTGCATTTAAAGTTCCTCATAACTATTATTTACAGAGCAGTGAATTTATGATCTAAAATAAAAATATTACATTAATTTTATGTTTTCTGTTTTGACATCTCAAAGGTAGAACATTTCTTCTCCTTAACTACATAAGCAATGGGATGCTTCCTTCTAGTTAAGTGTAAACTTGCACAGAATCTAGGCAACCCATCTTACTCTGTTCCTTTAAAATTTTATGCTCATCTAAAGCTAGGCATACAGTAGTGACTTTGATTAGAAAGCTCCTGAAGGCTAAATTTCACTGTTTACAACTATGAAAAGCATAGCTATACTAATCTGTATATTTTTTTAATGAAATTCATGTACCTAAAAAAAAATCCAGTGAAGAAACTCAAATTAATCCTATTACGATGAGTCTATTGTATACAACTTTCAAAGACTGTTAAAAGAATACAACTTAGAGAGTGACATTTCTAAATATGTAAACAAAAAATGTTTAACCTCAAAGTTTTTTTTTTTTAGGGAAGGCTCTGGGAAATGAAAAAAGAAACAAAGAAAATGTAGTAATATACCTGAAAGAAAAGGGATGTGACCCCTCCAGACTTTGCTTATGTGAGACCGTGGGCTGCATGAGGCTCAGACACAGGCCTCAAAGGCAGGCTCAGACTTGGGTTACATCAGCCTGGGAACAGTGGGCCTGAAGACTCATCAATGACGAGTTGCTCGTTAGAGTGTAGACATGAAGGCAGCTGTGCGTGTGGGAAAGAAACTGTGTAAGCTTAAAAGAATGTAGCAAGGTAGAACCTGAAGGAGTGTGCAAAACTGCAAGGCTTATCACAAATAGTACAGCTGGAAAAGACCAATCAGATTTATTGTAACCAAGCTAGCTTTGCATTACTTATAAAAGCCTGATGCTAGCTAATAAAGTGGAGAGTTATGACCTTAACCATATTGATGTCTGTCATTTCTCCGTGGTGCTGTCTCCAACAAGAAAATGTTTATAAAAATCCGGGGAAAGCAATACTTTATTCTGTATTTCTTACAGAATTTCTTACAGAATTTCCTACTGTTTAGTAAAGAATGACCCTTCAAAAATTGAAAATAATGTAGAAAATAGGTGAGTAATGTTCAGATATTGGTTTGAGGGACAGAAGAGGAAGCAATGTCATAGTATCATAAACCATGTTTCATAGTGCAGTTCAAAGAGATTATTATGTAAGTAGTTACCACAAAACAAGACTTCATCTGATTTCTGCAAATACTGAAGTGCTAGTATGCCACTACATATGGAACTAGCCACTCAGATAATGCTATGGCATTTAAAAGGATGTTAGAAGCTTAGTATCAGAGCTTTAGGGAAAAGTTCTCTATTCCTCACTATAAACATAAATTAGTGTCCTATTTTTGCTGCTGTTTCCTCATAGCACTTTATCCTATTTCACATTAACACACTATATATGTCTGTGATGTGAGAGAAATGCAGCAGTATTGTAATTAGCTATAGTAATTAAAATCCAACATTTTGCAGAAATGGTTGACTGTGTTTTGCATACTGTACATGTTATTCTTTCCTTGTGATTTCAGCCAGCTATGTGACACACACTAAATTTCCCTGAAAAAACATTTTGTTTTTGCAGATTGAAAGGTTTTATGAAAAGCTGTCAGTGTTGAAATTTCAGTAGTTGTAGGGAACTGCCAATTGTATAATATGGTGCTGCAAAGCTAGTTAATTTTTTTAATGAATGACATAAAGAAGTTTTCAGAAAGGATCAAAACAGGAAATCACGCTGAGACATCCTTGTTTGGAAATCACTATTGAGGTAAACAGGAAATATATGTAGACTTGGTACCTGAATTTTCACACACTGATGTACGATCCCAGCTTTCTGAAAGTTAGAATTTCCACTGGGAGAGAAAGAGAAGTTCCACTGATGGGAGAAGTTATAGTTAGGTTACCCCATGTGAAGTGTGGTTACAGTGAAATGGTGTACTCTCTCCACAATAGTCTTGAAGCACCTGCGGAATGATGGATATTTGTGCCCTAATACTTCCATTACTTACAGCCCTGGGGGACTGAAATGGGATCCTGAGCTGTGAGTTGGTTGTGGGAGACCCTAAAGGGGCTGGACAGGGATAGTCACGCCCATTACTGTCCTTGTGGACATGAGAGCACACATCCTGAGTGCTCCATCCCTTTTATCATCACTCTTCAAAGAGAAGAGCAAGTCTGTCTTTTTCACTGGAATGATAACTTAAAAAATAAATAGCAAAAGGGAGTTTCAGATGCTAAGTTCTTGTTTAAGACAATGAAGGGCCTAAATTCCCTTGTTCAATACACAGGGAACTTGTTTGCCTAACTCAGTGTATAATCCCTCGATCCAGAGAGGAAACTCTAAGGCATTTGAAATTCCAATATAAAAATGTTCCTCCTGGATTTGTTTACTTCGTCAAAAGGACATAAATCTCTTAATTATTCTAGAACTACTTCTGCAGCCTACAATCTAATTAGTGGTCTTGGGATCTGATGTACCAACACAAATATTTTTGCATGGGAAAGTAGTTATTAGAAATCTAATCTAATACAAAGGAACCATTTGTTCAATGATATATCTAAATATGTTATTTTTATGCTCTGACCTCCTTATTTATTTGTACCATAAACATTTCCTTTCAAAAAAGTTATTGACAATATATATTCATAAAATACAAGGTATTCCTACAATATTTGTATTGAAAATCATCTACAAGTAAACTGATGCAGAGGTGGAAATGCTCTGACATAGTACTATTATGTGTATTATGCCAAGATACCAGGATTTTAAGTTAAATATTAATCTATAAATTAGTGCAACAAATAAAGTAGAACAAAATTATAAGTTGAAAGCAAAATGCTTTTGATTGCTTTCTGATTACCCCCATGTGTCTCATTCTCTCCGGCCTAATTAATTTGCTCCATTAATTTGTCTTGCTCTTGGAATAGCCCCACAAGGTTCTAAAATTCACCAGGCCTATGACTAGATGTGGAAGTTGGCAGCTATGGTCAAAGTTCATCAGACAGTCATAGAGCTTCATTGAGCTTTTGAAGTGCACACAAAAATAAATGAAGTCACAAATCATATAGAAACTTTGCCTTTTATTGTCTTCAAATATTAGACAGAAAAAACACCCGTCAAATTGTAGGATTTCACTTTTGAGACAACTCAAATGTAATTAATGATCTAGAAAACAAAACACTATGCAGAAATTATAAGACTAAATCATTGAAAACACTTGAATATTGGAATTTAGTTTAGTTTAAACAAAAATCATTGGTAGTACTAAATGCAAAAATAATACATATTTTGTATGGATTATATCCAACTAGGAAATATAAACACTCCTGAATCTTTTTGCACTTGGTAGCATTCTAGAAACAAAAGTGGTCTCACTAAGATGTTTCATTAAATACTACTAATTACCCAAGCATTTTCTTTTGCATATTTCTTTTGCCTAATATAATTATAGATTATTCAAAATATAGTAAAGGATAGGGCAATTTTGGTAGGGAAAATAAAATATAAAATATAAAATATAAACATGCCATACAGAAGACAAGAAAACTAGTGCTTCTACTCTTGAAAGCCAGACATTCCAAAATAAGAGACAATGAAACCTTGCAGCAGAGCTGAGGGAACATCTTTCCCATTTGCTTTTCTCCCACTCTCCCTCAGTGATGAGTCATCTTTTTATAATTATTTTAAATTACAAAACATAGAGTTTAATATCTCTTTTAGGTAGTTATTATTAGTGACCTTANATTTTAAGTTAAATATTAATCTATAAATTAGTGCAACAAATAAAGTAGAACAAAATTATAAGTTGAAAGCAAAATGCTTTTGATTGCTTTCTGATTACCCCCATGTGTCTCATTCTCTCCGGCCTAATTAATTTGCTCCATTAATTTGTCTTGCTCTTGGAATAGCCCCACAAGGTTCTAAAATTCACCAGGCCTATGACTAGATGTGGAAGTTGGCAGCTATGGTCAAAGTTCATCAGACAGTCATAGAGCTTCATTGAGCTTTTGAAGTGCACACAAAAATAAATGAAGTCACAAATCATATAGAAACTTTGCCTTTTATTGTCTTCAAATATTAGACAGAAAAAACACCCGTCAAATTGTAGGATTTCACTTTTGAGACAACTCAAATGTAATTAATGATCTAGAAAACAAAACACTATGCAGAAATTATAAGACTAAATCATTGAAAACACTTGAATATTGGAATTTAGTTTAGTTTAAACAAAAATCATTGGTAGTACTAAATGCAAAAATAATACATATTTTGTATGGATTATATCCAACTAGGAAATATAAACACTCCTGAATCTTTTTGCACTTGGTAGCATTCTAGAAACAAAAGTGGTCTCACTAAGATGTTTCATTAAATACTACTAATTACCCAAGCATTTTCTTTTGCATATTTCTTTTGCCTAATATAATTATAGATTATTCAAAATATAGTAAAGGATAGGGCAATTTTGGTAGGGAAAATAAAATATAAAATATAAAATATAAACATGCCATACAGAAGACAAGAAAACTAGTGCTTCTACTCTTGAAAGCCAGACATTCCAAAATAAGAGACAATGAAACCTTGCAGCAGAGCTGAGGGAACATCTTTCCCATTTGCTTTTCTCCCACTCTCCCTCAGTGATGAGTCATCTTTTTATAATTATTTTAAATTACAAAACATAGAGTTTAATATCTCTTTTAGGTAGTTATTATTAGTGACCTTAAAAATAACCAAACTTCTTAGATTCTTATTATGTTTATTGTCTGGATTTTAGCTGACAGCATAGGTTCTGTCAAGAGCCATCTTTGATCTACTGTTGTTGTACATATTTTTTAATTTATGTTTTTTAAGAAAAAGTTTTGACCCATAGAGATGTCAGTGCAATATGGTTCATAGTAGTGGAATCCTTGACTTCATACAGACAAGTACATCAAATATAACTATTCTTTCATCTCTTGCATACAATCCTTTTATGAATAAATGGATTCTTCCCTCTTTATTACTGCTATTTTCAGATCCAAAACTTTGACAGTAAGCTTTCTGCTTCTTTCAGTCACAGCTTTCTGAGGGTTTTTTTCACCACTGACCTTGCCATTCATTCGTGCTGTTATTATATCAGAATTGTGACACCACATGAATGTTACATAATGTTATGTTGGTAGCACTGCAGATGTTCTTTTTCATGTTTTTTGGTACTTAATTATGGCAACCTTAGTTATTCCTGAAGTTTTTGGAACTCTTATTTATGTGTGTTAGCTGTTAGCAAAACAAAAGTAGATTTGAAGTTGTATAATTGACACTATGATGTGAGGATGTGGAATACTGCAGGTAATAGTGATATAGAAATTGTGAAGTCGAGTGTGCTGGAATGCCTATCGCTGTTTTTTTGCAAGCAGGTGGCCTGCTGCAACTGGAATATTGTGGAAGTGAGAGAAAGATTATAGAATCTATTATATTTCACTTGACTATATTTCAAGGAGTTCACAACTAAATGCCACAAAATCTACAGGAGTCAATCATGGGGAATTTGATGAAATTGTATGGGATTTCAAGTCGGTTCTGCAGACCTTTTTTCATTTGTCTTTCACATTTTAAAAAATTTTCCTTGAATATTTGTGGATGTGATACGGTATAGAAAAAACAAAAGAGTCTGAAAAATCAAACTGTACTGTGTAAGGTCCCTTAGTTGTGTAAAGGTTCTTGAGAGGGCATTTTGTTTGACATCCTCTGCAATTCTATTATAAAGTTTCATGAGTTTGATCTTGAATGTCTAAAAAAATATTTTAAAAATAAAATCTACAGAGAGCAAAACTTTTCCTCTGAGACTCAATTAAATACCCAAAATGTCTGTTTTCATATACAAAACTACTGTAGTCTCATGTAGATTCAGATTTTGTTAAGAAAAGCTCATAAACATTACAAGTCAGTTATTCTTGTCTGAGAGTTTTACAGGAGAGAATCAAATATATGGTTTTGTTTAATCAAAAAACAAACAAACAAACAAAAAAACAGATACAGGAGGGAGAGGAGTGCTTAGAGACAGAGAAGAGAGTCTCAAGGCAGAAATAATTTACTTATCTCTTCTACTTTTCCCATTCCGTATAAAACCCATAGTTGTTATGTTAAGTCAGTGTTTGAAAATGCCCTGATTTGAGCATGTCTCATCTTTGGTTGAAAACATTGCTACAAATACTTAAAAATAGATCTTGTAAAAGAGATCGGTTGTTTAATTATAGTGTTTCTAACTTGAATGATTGGTTTCTGTTCAGATATCTCATTTGTCTGACAAGGTTTACCCTCTTCCCAGCCTTCATTGTATCTAATATGGTTTGGCACTGGGAATGCTTTGCAGAAAGCTCACAAAAACATTTCCTCCCATTATCCAGATGAGTTATTCAATAAGTATAGCACAAGTGATCATGTCACTCCCTTATTTTCAAATACTCTTTTCATCTAAGCACTAATCGAAAGACTCTCTATTATTCCAAAAATAATAAAGATATCTTTATCTTAGATTCTGAGCACAACTAGGACAATAATAAGTGAATCACATTTTTATTATTTATTTCAGAACCAGTGCCTATCTAAGACCATTATTTCAGTGAAGTGTTGGAGGGGAAATGAGAATTAACAACATTTTACTACAAACACTTCCATCTAGTAGTGACAGTTGGTTATGTCTCTTAGATAAACTCTATTAAAACTAATAGAGAAAAACAGCAATAATTAAATATTGAACTTATAGTGATATTTAAAAAACATTTCCTAGACAAAATAAAAAAAAATATTGGTAAATTAGGCACCTTAAAGTAAACACAAGAGAGCTATTAAACAAATGAAATATTTTTTTCTAATGGAATTTAAATAATTATATCATATGTATACGATATTGCTACTATATTTTATTTTTACTAGACTGACATTCAAAGGAAGCTAAAATGTTAAAATGTACCAGGTTTTCAACAAACAAATGATAGAAGATGACCCTTAAGATTGTTTCTATTCTTCCTGTAGTTTGGATAAGACATTTGCAGAGGTTTTATTTGAAAAAAGAAAGTAGTAATCTGGCTAAATGTACATATTTATATCTGAGTAGACTCTTGTAAACTCCTTTTATAGAGTAAAAATGTTTTGCTACTATGTGATTCATCTCAGTCTACAGTTAACACATAAAACTGATCCATTCAAATCTGCCCTGAATAGTTCTGTTTCTCTCCACTGACTATAAAATGAACCCAGGCTGAGTAATTTATAAGCATATGCATACCTGGTAGGTAGTTAAGTGAAATTAATCTGATGCCTTGGATCAGATTTAAGGTAATTAGGCATACAATGTCTCTGGTGTATGAGTTATGTTTAATCTTGCTGCAGTTATCTAAAGTATTGCCCTTCTAACCTGTTTCAGGATTTTGTCTTTGTTATATAACCTGCATAAGGGAATGTTTCCTCATTCCCCTAGCCTCTCTGTCAGTGGCAGTGCAGGAATAGCTTCCACTTTGTCAATTCCAAAATTCTAAATCAGCCCAGTCCCTTGACTTGCAAATGTGCAGTTAAAAGATACTTTGTCTGCTGGAGATTAATAACGAAGAGTTTTGTTTTATTGGTTTTAAGACTGGAAATCAGAATTCTCTGTGTGATCTGGAAGATTTTACTGTTGTTGCCACTTACACTAAATTAGATCTTAAATTTACAAAACTAAGAGGCTATAAGGAGATAATTATAAGTAAGCATATAATGGTACTGCAGCTCAGGCCTCTCTGCTTTCTGCTCAGTAATATTTTACTATGATGTGTGATCATTTTCCTTTTTTTCTGAAGAAATGACAACCAGGAGATATTCAGCTACATGTTTCCAATGTTTACAATAATATTTTAATGATGCATTATATCTTATGATCTGGAATACTTTAGGTTTGAAATCAATGGAACTGCACTAATGAGGTAGTTGTGTTGCCTTTGCAAGAGCAGGCCAGATTTATTGGTATTTATTAAATCACTTAAACTGATAAACAAATACATCTATCTGACAGATTGGAATTACTTAACTTTATGTTAAGTAATATTTTAAAATACATCTGATTAGAAATTGAACTGGATGTCCCTAGCCAGGGAAAGATGGTCAGAATTTCAGTAGCTCTTGTTGAACTCCTTGGAGTTCATTTTTTTGTCCGTTATTTTCTTATAATGTCTTTTCCCTTTTTCAGTACCTTTTACATTTGCAGACATGGCTTATGAAGATGTGTCTAACTCAGCTTAAGAATAGTTCCCTGAACTGTTTTGCAGCTAATTTATAAAAATATTTCATCCCTTCTTCCCTTGTATAATGGATGTAATTCACAAGAATTGCATTTCAATTTCATTTCAGGTCTTTGGCAGCAGACCTTTTGGGTCTGGCGTTCTTTTTTTTTAGGACTCCTTGTGATAGTTTGTTTCAATATTGCTTATTAACATTAATTCAGTATTGACCATCTGGGCCCCCCAGGGAACACTTGGCTGTCGCTGTATTATAGAGAGGTTATTAAGTCGAGAGTCTACATGTGTCAATCTGGTCTGTGAAACTACTTCTACACAAATAGGTAAACATGCACCCATTGAAGTATACAGTATATTTCAATGAGATCTCTTCATACAAAGGCTCATGCAGTTCAGGAGTGTGATACAGATCTCATCCTTCCCCTAGCCAACAAAAGAGACAAAATTCTTCTGTGAAGAAAGGATTTAATAGAATGAATAAGGACTCATGCTGTGCCAGAGAAAAGAGCTTAAGTCTTTACAATGTTAATAAATTAACCTGATACTCTGTTATGGATAAGGAGATAGTAATTTCCGCATGATAATGCCATGGGGCTGCTGGATGTGAATTAAATTGCTGAGGAACCTACAGAAACTGTCTGGGAACATGTTATGCAGATGAAGAGATGAGCTTGTATGAAGAGAAATAAGATTTGATAAAGATTATTTTCTGGGACTCTGTACTACCTTAAAGTAGCATTCGAAGTCCTGCTCTGCTAGCTGCTTTGTTTTGAGTCACACTTCAACTTAGACCCAAGTTGTCTTTCCTGTTTGTCTTGGCTAATTTGTCCAAAGATAATTCACAGTTGAATTAATAATAATATTTCTGGGTTTAATACTTGAAAAAACTTTCCTGTCTAGCACAATAAGAACAGGGTGTTTTAATTACAAGCCAATGCACCTATGTGATTCAGCAGACACACATTTATAACATCTTACTAATTTAATGTGCTACATTGTCACCTATTTACAATATATTGGCAGACAGTAAAGCAGAAGAGGATGATAACTTACTGTTTGTTTCTATCCAATAGCCTTGTCATAAGCAGATATATTTTTAAAAAATCCTCTCTCTAAAAGCATATTTTTCCTTCTGTATTCTGTTCTACATTATAATTTCAGGAAGACATATTTCAGTTTGCACAGTTATACACTGAGTGCTTTTAATATAGTGTTTATTTACAGTATTAAAAATAGAGTGAAGTACTATAGAAAACACATTCCTACAAAACATATACCCTACATATATGAATGAGCTATGGTAAAAAAAGATTCATAGGAGAGGATTAATGTGATTAAATGGGCATATATGTTATTCAGAGACATACACTAGGTAAACTGCACTAGGCCTTATTCAATGTAAAAAAAAAGTCTTAATGTATTCGATGTAAAAATATTAGGCATTTCTAGAGTGTGACTTATCTGACTGATACAAGAAGTATCCTTTACATAATCATGGATTCATAGAATGGTAGGAGTTGGAAGGAATCTCTAGAGATCATCTAGTCCAATTCCCCTGCAGAAGCAGGTTCACCAAGATCAGGTCTCATAGGAGCATGTCCAGATGAGTCTTGAAGACCTCCAAGGAAGAATACTCCGCAACGCCTCTGGGATGTCTGTTCCAGTGCTGCATCACCCTCACAGTAAGACAGTTTTTACTAATATTTCAGTGGAACTTTTTGTGTTCCAGTTTCATCCCATGACCCCTTGTCCTATTGCTAGCTACAATATAAAAAATGGATGCCCCAACCTCCTGACACCCATCATTTAGATATTTGAAATGTTAATCAGATCTCCCCTCAGCCTCCTCCAGACTTAAACAGCCCCAGTTCCCGCAGCCTTTACTTGTATGAAAGATGTTCCAGTCCCCTGATCATCTTGGTGTCCCTGCACTAGACTCTCTCCAGAAGTTCTCTGTCCCTCTTGAGCTGAGGAGTCCAGAACTGGACACAGGACTCCAGATGAGGCCTCACCAGGGCAGAGGAGAGGGGGAGGAGAACCTCTCTCCACCTGCTTGCCACACTCCTCCTGATGCACCCCAGGATGTCATTGGCCTTCTTGGCCACAAGGGCACATTGCTGGTTCACGTTCAGTTTATTATCAATCAGGACTCCCAGGTCTCTTCCTGCAGAGCTACTCTTCAAAAGTTCGACCCTCAGCCTGTACTGGTGCATGGGGTTGTCCCTTCCCAGGTGCAGGACTCTGCACTTGTCCTTGTTGAACCTCATGAGGTTCCTCTCTGCCCAACTCCTAAGTCGGTCGAGATCCTGCTGAATGGCAGCACAGCCTTCTGGGGAATCAACCAGTCCTCCCAGTTTGGTGTCATCTGGGAACTTGCTGAGGGTATATTCTGTCCCCTCACCCAGGTCGTTGATGAAAATGTTGACTGGCCCCAGAACCGTTCCCTGTGGAACTATGTCTGAAACGGAAGTGGAAGTATGGATCTGGCAAAAATTACTAGTCCCTGGTAACCTGGCAGATTTTCTGAATGCAGACACATTGGAGGTGAAGACGCCTCAGAAACTGGTGCATTGCCATAGGAGAAAGTGCAAGAGTCACCTTTACTGCAAATTCTCAGCATGAGAACTGACATTTATTGTTTAAAAAAGAACACATTCAGATAGAACATGACTAATGCCACATACCAGACTGCCATGTACACCAATGGGCTTGCATGCACTATGGGCTGCATGAGAAGCTGGCAACTACACTGTTTAAAGAAGGAACCACATCTTCACACTTATCTTAGCCTTTCTCCACCATCCCAAATTCTTCAAGTTCAGTTTATTGCTGTCTACTATATATAAAAAACTAGGTTCATATACAGACTTATGTTGAATATCACTGAAAATACTTTCTTATCCATTAAAAAGTACTGGTTATCCAAGGTAGCATTCAAACTTTGTTGCTTACTTGAACAAAATATACTTTGATCTGTTTTTCCAATGTTCTTTGCAACAAGTTCCTTTAGAAGTATATTTTTGGTCTTACATCACATTTCTCCCTAGAAATTTTTTTAGAAGAAAAAAATCTACTTTGATAAACAATATTCTTCTCTTCAAAAGTCTTTAGTTTGCTATCTAATAAAACATAAATGATTGGCAGATTAAAATCCTATTGCCATTTACAAAGTAACTGTGCTTTCTAGTCCATTGTATTGCTTGGCTACTCTTGCATGTTTTTTAAACTGTCTGTAAGAGCAATTAGAAGTTTAGAATGTTTTAGAACGATAAACTCTACATGTGCTTGAAAATTCTATCCTAACCAATATGGTAGATGACAGTTGTTAAATTCTATTTCTGCTATTAGCCTATACTATTGACCTTTTCCTAGTTCGTTCTTTCAATACTTTAGAGAGAAAATCAATATTTATCCTGTTCCACATGAAGTCTAACATAAATGAGATCTTTGAAATTATATTCTTTGTGCCATATATATTTCTTAATATGGAAAAAATAGTCACCAGAGATTTAAACTTAGTTGAACAAGTAGCTTTGAGATAGTATGCTCTAGCATGTGAGTTTATTATCATTAGAGATATGTGAAGCTTAGGTAGTTATCTTCGCAGATGTGCACATAGATGGGTTTGTTTATTTATTTATTTATAATTAAGTTAATTCATACACATCAAATTCCAGTTGATAGTAAAGGTTGTTCTTAAAAATACTTAATTCTCCAAGAGTTGATGAGAACAAGTGGTTGTTTTCTAATTTAGTATCATGAGCTTCTGGAAAGGACTATGAGATAAAATAATCTATTTCTTCAGGATAGCATTACTACTGCAAGTATACTACTTGCAGTATACTCTACCGTGGTTTCCCTAAAGAATTTTATTTTGTATTTTGCCTCTGTGTGTTTTAAATCTATTATTAGAGGTGTCAAATTAAATGCAAAAAAAAATCCACATCTCTATATTTGTTTTAGTGAGTATAGTACTTAATTTTCATCTAATGTACCACAAAAAAAAAAAATAAAGGACTTTCAGATACCATCTTATTCCTATTTTTTTGATAATAACAAATTTTGAAGTTAGTATAGTTTTTCAATAAACTCTGAAAGCACTATGCTAAGCAATTTATTTGAGCAGTCCTTAGTTGTTTAACATTTATTGTGCACTTCTATTGTAAAAATCTTCCTGACGCTTTTAATAGCATTTGACTGATCATATCTATGTGTGTTCTGAGTTTGTGTGAACAAGAAGAAGGTCAAGTTGGACCCCTCTGGAAGCAGGGAGGGAAATGCACTCTCTCTTGGACAGCTATTGGTCTGTTTAAGGAGAAGAACATGTCAGAGACTGCAGAGAAGCAGAGAACAGGTAGATACCACATGGATGTTCTAGCCATATACACATCCTAACCCACATCGGAGGCTGCAAAGTTTATCACAGCTCATAAAGTCATTGATTTGAATGGAAGAAACAATTCGCCACAAAAATCATAGTCAGCAGGAGAATATTTGTTTATAAATAATTTTTATTTCTAGCCACAGTGTTTTTTAATTTCGTCATTTTTTAAAAAGTAATATTTCTAACTAACAATCTACAAAATATTAGGTTTTTTTTTTTTTTTTTTGTCACTTATGAAGATCAAGGCAGTTCCACCATAGATATTTCATTGACCAAGATTCTGTCACAAAGCTGGTTTACACTTTTTGATTCAGAACACTATGACTTAAAGATCTGATTTTAATGACATTATAACCTTCATTTTCTTCCAAGAGGATTTATTGAAAGGAATTGAGACTTGGTTGAGCAGTAGGGTTTTGAGATGTGGTATATGTGATTACTGAGAAAATAAGCAGAGCAGTAGCTGAAGACTAACCTCCCATGGCTCAAGGCTGATTAGACTGTTCATGGTAAATGAGGCTTCATCTTTGTGATTTGTATGTGTCAGAGATTTGAATTGTTGATTTAGATATCATATAGTATATCTGTGACAGACATGAACAATAGTCTTGCAGTCATCATAGCATCTTGACAACTCATCATTCTGAAAAACAAGAGAAAGAAAATCTTTCTTTTCAAGATTAAAAGAGAGGTGATGAATTCTTTTCCCTGAAAATAATCAGGTTGCAGGAGGCCTCAAGTAACATGCTTTTAGATTGTTTTTTTTCCATATTTAGTGGATTGTGGTTCTTCTGAGAGATTAAAAGTCTTGAATAGTTCTAGTATTGTTGATACAGCCCATTTCTTCCATTTTTTTCTCAGTAACATTTACATGTTATTTCTATCTTTTCCTAGATGACTGTAGCACCAAATTAAGTAACAAAGATTTTTAAATTATATATGTTTAAAGAGTGAATGCTTTCACAAGATCAACAATCAGAGCTCCAGCTCTTTTTTTTTTCTATTACACCATCTTGATATTTTTCTTGATTTTCAAATCAATTTTTAAATTTCAAATGTATTGATTGTACATATTAAACTACCCATTCAAAACAAAAATCAATACACAGACTAGTTACATAAAGTGAAGAAAATTCTGTTCTGTCTCTGTGCTGAGTTTGCTTTGTAATCAACGTGCAATGAGGGAATCTGCATTGCCAGAGACTGTCATCAACTGTGACATATGAATGGTTTCACCTATGAAATGTATCTTTCTTACAGTGCTTCTGAGGCCTTGGAATTAGCTTCAAGATCTTCTGGTCAAATAGAATCTGTTTAACAATATTGACTACCAAAGTCAGTGAACCATAAAGGTTTTGAAGTAATTCTATGAATTCTTTTGTCTTCGTATTTTAACTTTGTAAGAGTGAAAGGAAATACCATACTTTTAACCATAAAGGGAATACTGTGCTTTTCACCGGAATTAACTACAAATTGACTGTATTGTCTGTAGCTTTCCTAAGACTGAAAATTCTAAATCTCCTAGTTCCTTGGGGTTTTACAGATAAAATGGTATTTGTGTTAATGACATAAATTACCAAATTTTGTGTAGTGTCTGTAACTTCATCAGCAAACAATTGTCTGTCTTTGTATCTCTTTAGATCCTCAGTTATAAATTTAGCCACTAAAATGTGCCTCAGAACCGAACTCTTGTTCTTTCTTACAGTTTCCTTCACTTCCTGGATGTGTATTCAATTCAGCATAAAATTGTTTTTTTCTGGTGCTGATTTTTGTCTTTTCCTTATAAGAGGGTTTCATCCATTTCTTTGTCTCTTGGAATCATAGCTGCAACTAGTTCTCCTGTGTTCTCTTCCAGTCTTAGATGTGTTCAGAGGGTTACAATAGGAATAATAGAAGCAATAGAATATTTCAGTTGGAAGAGACCTACAAAAATCCTCTAGTTCAACTGCCTGACCACTTCAACATTGACCAAAAGTTAAGGTACAAATGGCTTTTAAACACTGACAGGCTTGGGGCATTGACCAGCTGTCTAGGAAGCCTGTTGCAGTGTTTGACCATCTGCATTGTAAAGAAATGATTTCTAATGTCAAGACTAGACCTTCACTGATGCATCTTTGAACCATTCTCATGTATCAGCTAGCAACCTGAAAATTTCATCTCTACTATTAGTATTAATTGTTGCTAACGACCTTTTAAAAAAATCTAAGTGACAGTCTAATCACTAGTAGTATGTAAAACCAAGATGATTGTGCAGTAGTATACTGAAAAATAGTTCCTAATATTTCCACAGCCACTTCTGACAACAATGAAAGCTTTCAGTTTTTTTTTCCTTCACATTCAATGTATTACACAGAATCACAGAATCTCAAGGGCTGAAAGGGACCTCAAAAGATCATCTAGTCTAACTCCCCTGCCAGAGAAGGACCACTTAGAGTAGGTCACACAGGAACTTATCCAAGTGGGTTTGGAATGTCTCCAGAAAGGGAGATTCAACTACTCATCCGGGCAGTATTGGAGTAGGATTTGTCCTTCAGTGATGAAGATAAATTTGTTATGGTATTGTACAGGAAACATTCACTGTCCTTCACTATCCTCACTTTTATTCTTGCTGGTGTTGGAGAAAGAAAAGGGGGGAAAAAGCAACTTGGGGAATCACACGTAGAGAAGTTACATGTCCTTCTTAGAGAACAAGGAGTTTCTTCAGTGTTCATAGGAGATACCTCACTATCTTAAGTGATTAATTGAATCTTTGTGATTGTTGAATTTACATAATTGTGCAGCTGCTCATATATCCTCTGATCTTTCTATACTCACTAACTTGCCATTCAAGTTGTTCAGATTTCTTTCATTACTTGTTTAGTTTTTGACTGTCAATGAAGAGAGAATAAGAGCTTGGAGCACACTTATTATCTGCAATACTCCACTGATGGTGGAGTTCTGTCTCAATTTAGTTGGGATTATGGAACCAGGCTTTTAAAAGAATTAGACTGCTGAACTCATTTAGAAGTATTACCTACATGTTTTCTTTCCTTTTTTCCAGGTAAATTTCCCACACTCTTCAAAGTGTCTTTGTCTGAGTTCCACTAATTAATTATATATATTTACATATCTCCTGAAGTTTTCTTCCTGCTTCCTGTAATGCAATATGACACTTTCTTTATTAAAGTTATTATTGTATCCCACAGTCCTCAATTCAGATGTGCATTTTGAAACATAAATCTCACAAAGTCGGCAGAAAAAACAGAACCGGCCTACTGGGTAAGGTTTAGAATTGAATGTCATGAATGAGACAGATACACAAGTTTATGGAAAACACATTCAGGCCAGTGATTATAAATAGCCAAAATTTGAGTCCTTTATAATTCATCACAACAATATAAATCAGCACAATGATTCATATGCACATTTCTCAGGTTTTCGTCATGTGTTGATTAATATTTCATGATTATTAGTCGGCATGGCTTTTCAGTTGGGTTTCCAACATTAACAGTAGCTGATTGATCAGATCAATGAATTTGTTTACTGCATTCAATTTGGCACATTGCTTTGATCGCTATGGATAAAGCAAACATATGCTGTGTTTTAGTATTCCATTTAGCTTGATGAAATGATTTGGACAAGATATTTATCAACTTTTTATTTATGCCTTTATATGTCTTTGAATTCACTTACAATTATTTTATCTAGAACTTCAAGGCCTAAATGGGGCTTCTGCTGATTCTCTGTGGAAGCTCTCTCTCAAAAGAGATGGCTTGCAAACTGGATAAAGTATTTTTGCTTCTATAACACACCACTGCAAACCCAAACGTCTTGGACGACATTTTCATCAACTTCAATTGAAGCTGGTTTGCACATATCTCCAAGGTTTCTCACGTGACAGTAACAAATGGGACAGGCTTTGAATTGTGTGAAACAACTATCATAAAGCAGGTCAGGCTATAGCTTAACACAATATTTCAGATCTTGATGCTTCAGTGTAAGTGCATGGAGACAAACAAATGTTCTGAAATGACAACTAAATAGTATTTCCTTCCAGATGAAAACTTTTCATGATAATTAAATCTTTATTCTTGAACATGGAATCAGAGAATCATTAATGTTGGAACAGACCTTTAAGATCATTTAGCCCAATCATAAACCTATTGCTATCATGTCTGTCAAATCTCTAATGACAATTTCTGTATAATATAGATCAGAGTGAAAAACAAGTATATTAACAAGCTTTTGAGGTTTCTAATAATTTTTCACGCTTCAAAGCCTTTATTGAATTTAGCTTATTTCTTACTAGTCTCAGATTTGTCTTTGTTTCTGCCACATTATGATTGTTCTGATCTTTATTGATAGCAATGTTCACCATAACAGCTATGATTTTCTTCAAAGGAATATGTATACCTTAGATTTCTCTAAAGAGCTATGTCAGTTCTGTTTTTCACACTGCACAGCCTACTGAGTTTCTATTACAAGTGGCTACACTCTTCAAATTTAGCAAAGCTAACAAATATATCTAAGATTGCATTGACAGTAATGGGGAATTTGCACTCAAATCTATCCGTTTATACAATAAAAACATTCTTTTATAATCATAATGACAGCTAAAAATGTTTTCCTCAAAACTAAATATGAAAAGAGTTCTGACTTGTAATTGTTATGAGCTAGTTCTATTAAGGAGTATATAGAGTTACATATCATTTATTTAAAGTTTGAACTCATATTTAGAACGTTTAGAAGTAAAATAAAACAAAAGAACTCAGCTACTAATTTTTACCTAGAAATTTCAGTACTGAATTGTAGCGCTTTTATTTTCACTGTAGAACACAGTAACACTAGTTTTGGTGATGGTTGATTCTTATCTGTGACTTTCCATTTCTCAACTAGATGAATACATACACATTACTCTTCCTAGGTTTCCTGTATTATTTCAACCCTGAAGTGACTTGATTTTGTCTCTAAAAAGAAGTGGTAAAGTATTTCTATTGGTTGATATTTAGAAAGAGACAGAACCTGCTTTGTATTTACTAGAGGTAAATTCTTCTTGACAGTATGAGTTCAATTAGTCAGTCACAGAAAATTAAGCCTTTGGATTATTGTCATACAATTGAAGCCAGACAACTAATATATAATACTGTAATATTATACAATTCTGGGTTTTATTTGAAAAAATTGTTTTAATAAAATTTAAATGAGGAAGTTTTAATTTTGGTTGAAAAAATTATTTGTAGAATAATATTAGAAATATTTTGCATAATTCTAGCAATTTTGTATAGATATGTACTATTACAAACCACACATATTTTTAGTTTTGGAAGCATACTATAGAAATTTCTTGGTCTCTTCATCTTTTACTGTGATATTTAACACTTGCTTAGTAGCTTTTGTTTTCTAGATGCTTTGCACATTAGCAAACTAAGTCCAGGGTTTTACTGATCTGTTTTTTGCTACCTGGTTCACTGATGTCTGTGAAGAAATTTCAAAGCAGTGTATTGTTTAATTACCAGTAAACCTAATATTCAGTTTATAGAAAAGATTTGTACAACCACGTTCTCCACCTTACTAAAGTTTGTAAGCAAGTCAATAAAATCAAGACTATGTATCAAAATTTAATCCACTGTGCAATGACATTTTATTTTCATACATCTCCTAACCAATTTTTGGACACATTCACATGTGTTGTTTTAGCTGCTACTGTAAGAGCCCGAAGACTACTGCCATGAAGTGAATGGGTTAGCTGTAAGGTTATGCCTTCACTGTCACATTACAACTGAAATGTTTGAGAAGCCTCAAAATCACAGTAGAGATGGCAGAGTGAAAACGGCAGATGCAGCAAGCAGGAAGGGACTTAAAAGGGGGAAGAAAAGCCCTTTACAAGTAACTGAAAATCAAGGGCAACTAAGATAGTCGTGCAAGCTGTAAATATCAACCCTGATGTACTGTGAAGTGATGCACCAAAAAGGATAAATATATGCTCACCTTGGAGTTATGTTTAGAAAAAAAAAAAGTGTGGTTTTTTTTTTCTCATCGAGGTTTTTTTTTCTTTTTACACTTTTAATTCTTGACTTGAACTTCTAAGCTAGTTATCGGCTCCCAGAGCTGCAAGCAAATAAAAATGGACTTGTACTTGGTGGATTGTAATATATGACTGTGGAGAAAATGTTTCTGTGAGTAATGAATTCCCTCTTCTCCAAGTCTGACAGGAAAATCTGCTCGATAAACCTTTGCTCCTCAACCTGCCAGTAGCTGAGATAGTACATATCTGTCAAAAACAAAGTGTCTAAAACTAATTGCACATAACCTTAAACCTTTGTTTTCTCCACAGCACATTCAAATTTTTACTTTAAAAAACAAACAAAAAACCCTTCTCACCTTTTCCCTAATCTGTATGCTTTACTAGAAACCAGAAAGTGTATCTTAGAAACTATCAATTCTAGCTCTGTAAAATATTTAGAAATATACTATCTGATAAAATGCAAACTTTAGAAATAAATAATACCCGTCTATCAGATGCTGTTTGGCTAGGGAAAATAAACAGTTGTTGTGAACACAGCAATATAACAGTTCTTATTTGAAGTTTAATTTTTCTGGTTAAGAAATCTATTTGTTTAGTAAGGAGGGAGCTATTAACAAATGTTTTCCTCACCGCACAACAATTATAGTTTTCTGAATCATACTAATAGTATGAACAGATAGGTGCTATGTTGTTCAAATATGAGAATGTAGTTACATCTGTAAGGCAAAAAGCTGGTTTGGGAAATTGTAAGTCCTATGTTCGTCCTAAAGGTATTCCACTCCCTATCTGCAACAGTAGGTAACGGAACAACAGCAGGAAGCTCTTGGGCTAGATAAATCAAGAATTACCAAGTGGAAAAAGGAGAAGACATTACCATCTGATTTTTTTTTTTTTTCCAGAGATTCTACTCAAAATCTGAAATTCAGTTTGTGGTGTCTATGCTTTTGAAAAAAATATTTACAAATTCAAAAAGGTTCATAAAATGTGTGCAAGAATTATTTTAAGTCTAGAATATCTACCTTACAGAAAAGATAAAAGTAGACCAAACCACTCTGTTTAAATTCATATTAATAGTTCATAGTTTGATCACAAACTCTAATTACTAGCTTAGGAAAACTTGTGATATTACCAGAACTTTAATCTTTCAAACAAATACACAAAAAAATAGCAATATAAATGGGATGGAAGATTGTGAAAAACTCCACCTTGGTTTAAAAATAAAGTGCCTATTTTAAAGTGTTAAGATATATAACCATTTACTAGTAATGGAACACATCCTTTTTGTAGTATCTTTATATTTAAACCTTCATCTTCCTTCTAAAAGTAGGGCTAAAGAAGAAGTTATGGTTGCAGGAGTTAGTAGTAAGAAAACTTATCTGTGTTATTCAGCAAGCCAGCCTCAAAGATCATGCACTCATTTAAGCATCAAATGTTTTGAGGTTCTAATGTAAAAGGAGGTTAAAATGTCATTTCTTTTTTTTCCTCTTTTTAATTATTACTAAAGGTCTAGCACAAATTTTTGTCTTCCTGTATTTTTTGCTTCTGTCTCAGCCTTAAAACTTCATTTTGACAAATAACTGGTAATGAAGATTTGGTAAGGTAATGAGAAAAATCACAAATTACTTCAGTAAATGTTTTAGTCCTTTCTTAATCTACATTTATTCCACTTTTCTAAGTCATAAATGAGAATGTCAAATTACCACTATGTCATCATCATAGCAAACTCCAGATGGCTTATAGTAACTTTAGTATTAGTATGGCTTTTCTCTCCCATACCAGTAGTTACATAAAAATGCTTAACTTTTATGTTTAATAATAATTATTTTCATAAGTAAAACAAACATTAAAAAACCTGTCTTTTGCAGCTTCCTCTATTAAATTTTGTTAATTTTTTTCTTCTGTAGCACAGGTATTATGTTGCTGCCTCTTCCATGGCATTTAGGGTGTATTTGTGCTATCACTGAAATATCAAGTTGACCTTTCTATATGGTATTTTGCCTCAGATTTCTCTTACACAGTTTTAAACTTTGTTAAGTATAAGATTTGTTCTTATGAGTAACTTATTACTTAATTGTATTGGTACTTACTTCTCACAGATTCAGCTCATGTTTTTATTGCTTAATAGGACTTCTTATCCAGGGTTATATCTCTAAATACGAACAGGTCTGTTTGCCATTATAGCTCTGTTACTTAAGAGTATACATAAAAGAAATAGTAACCTTCAATATGAGGCTGAAGTAAGACTTCAAATAAGTAGTGTAACTGTTTTTATGTGCACACAATTTCTGAATAATTGGGGTTTTGATTTTTTTTAATTAATCTGTACATTTTAATAAGTAAAATAGTGTTGGAGTAGACATTCAAGCACCAGGCCACTGGTATCCATGTTGTTTAACACCAAAATATTAAGAACAAAGAAAATCAAATAGATAAACTGTTTGCACAGACTATTGGTATTTAAAAACATAAACAAAAAGGGGATTGTTAGCAAAAATAATTGGAGTTTAGAAGACCAGTCTGTTCTAAAAGGAATCTATATCAATAATTATCTAAATGCCAGATTTTACTGACTAGAACACATCTTTTGATGGGTAGAATAAATGGTGCTAAAGCTTCCAAGCCACATTACAAAAATCATATGATCATAGCCAAGGAAAGTGCACTCATTTTCCTCCAGGAAATAAATTTGAAATAATATTTAAAGATTCAAATTAAAAGATCAGTTTTTCTTTTCCCCAATTAACAGAGTACATTTTGATGCATCTTAAACATTCAGTCATTAAAAACAAATAGGTTTCTCTGGTTCTCTGATACTTTTACTCCTATGTAAGAGGATCAAGTTCAAAGTAGGTCACTGTAGTACAACTGCAGATGGATATTACTTTTGGAAATACTTGTAATTACTGATCAGTAGTTTTTTCTTTTCTAATGTAACTTAAAAATGTCCCTACGATTCATAATGGTAATAGATTTTCCAATTGTATTCTCTATCTACGATACTTTTATTTTAGTAGTAATATGAAATACTAGGTTGCTACTGTCCATTGGGATTTCTCTATCATATTAATACCTCCAAGGATTCTTTTTATTCTTTCTGTCTTCTTTCGGAAGTTTCAGTTAAATGGGCTTTTCAGTGAATCTGAAAATTCTTTAAAAGGATTTCTAATACAAAATAGACAATGCATCTATAAATAATGGAAAGAGGTAGACCATTGCTTTACAACAAAATAAATGACATTACTAGATGTATATTGACTTCTAGCTTTGTAATTGGGTCTATCAATAATGGATATTAATATTAATTAAAGATGGGCTCATAAATAATGCAAATATCTATTAGAAGGAAGTGCAATAAAACTTAGAACTGGAATTTCCACATATGTAGAAATCACGAGTCTGCAGAACTGGAGATAATGCTGCCTGGTAATTTGTGAAATGGCAGAGCAGATACAGCTGAAAGTCTCATTTTAGACTATCTTCTGTGCCTTTCTGTTCAAGTCACTTTGTTTTAATGCTGTGATTGTTCTACTCTAACTTTTATTCACTGATTTTTTATTTCCTGTTAGATTATCAGTAGGCAATCAACGACATCCTGAAAAGCACCTCAAAAGCTTATATTGATGCTATCACATGGTTTGGCGATCTCTGTACCTTTCAAAACCTGGCCTTTGTGCATGTCTTAAAGTTCCTGGCATAAAAGACTTTAGCTGAAACCGTTGTCTTAAGCTGGATAGCGGAGCTCCAATTCTGAATTTTCACCTGTGTTTCATATCTTGTTGTCTTTATCTTCCAGACGTTCCCTGATTCATGTGAGTTCCTGATGTCTGTGTAGACATTGCTGATTCTTGTGGAGAAAATGGTTGACATCAGGAGTGAGAAACAAAGGAGTGACTTATTTCCCTTTGCTTCTATGCTGGATTCCGGTTCTTGCCTCTTTGACAGAAAAGATCATACAGTATTGAAATAAATAGATTAGTTTTGTTGTTTGTGGTTTTCTGGTTTGGGTTGTTTGGGATCTGTTTTTTTTTTTTTCACTTTTCTTGGGGAAAGACAGAGGTATCTTAACCTAGTACCTGTGTTCCTACTACTACTTTGCTTGTTCTCTCAAATTCTTTTATCCATTCCTGAACAGACTCTGCTTTGTCTTGCATCTTCCTAAAATGTTGCTACAAGAAAAAGATTGTTAATTTTTTTTTTTATGATGAAATCAGGAATAAGTGTAAAACAAAGAGGACTAAACCCCAAAGAGGACCAAAAAAAACCAAAAACCAAAATCCCAAAGAGGACTAAACCCCAAGAGAGGAGCAAACTGTCCCAGAGTTACCTCTCATCTCCTTCACATTTTTCCTGTGATCTAAATATTCAGCAGATCTGGATGAATTTCTGAAGTTTCAAAGTACAATAACTTATGTAGGTTTTTAAGTGGATTTTTTCTACACAGGATTATGAATATCATATTAAAGTGTATACTGTCCTCAGTAAAACCACAGACAACAAACAAAAGACCTACAGGCCACTTGTGTTTCATTTTGGAAAATGTTGACATTGCACATGAAGTGGAGTTTTGGAGATAACTTGTGAACTATAATGCAAATTGACTGAAATATTTGAAAGGACCTTTCAGTTACCTCTTTCGTCTTGTTTTACTTTCAGAAAATGATTTGAGAATTTCAAGATTTCATCCTGGGCTGCATAAAATAAGTATTGACAGCAGGTTGACAGACACTCTCATGAGACATTCTTTACAACATTCTCATATGGAGTTTTCTGTTTCAACTTTGAGGCTCACACCACAAGAAAGACAGAATTGTTAGAGTGTGTTCAGGGGAGAGTCACAAAAATCATCAGACATCTCTCCTCCAAAGACTGAGTTAAATTTTTCAAGTTGGAGAAAAAAATTCATGAAGACTTTATTGTGGCCTTTCAATATTTAAAAGGTGCTTATAAGAAAGACAAAGATCTTTACGAAGAGCTGTAGTGACGGAACAAGGAGCAATGAATTTAAAAGAGTAGATTTAGACTGGACCTAAGGAAGAAGTATTTTATGATAAGAATGGTGAGACACTAGATCAGGTTTCCCAGTGAAATTGCGGATGCCTCATCATTGACAGTGCTTTGAGTCAGACTAGATGGGGCTCTGAGTAACCTGTTCTAGTAGAAGACGTCTCTGCCCCTTGTAGATTTGATCATCTTTCGAGATTCCTTCCAACTCAAACTATTCTATAATTTTGTGAATCTATGAAACTGTTAGATAACATTTAAATTTTATTTATAGTAATATAATAATTTATCTCTTGATCTTCATGCACTTTTCTAAGTTATTAAACAAACCTCCTTCCTCACACCTATCTTATTATAATCTCAGTACTGCAATCTATCGAAATTCACCAAGAAATAATTCTTGAAGTTTTAGAGTGGCCCAACAGCATTAGAAACCTAAATCCTATTCAGCCTCGGGAGATACATGTGTCTAAATTCTTCAAGGCTTTTGAAAAACTCTGCCTGAGAAAACATTTGAGTTTTCTGAAAACTCTGTCTTCTCAGAGATCTAGATGCTGAGTAGATTTTATCTCTGAAGAATTTCTGTGTCATGAGCCCCTTATACAATCAGATCACACATACAGATCACATTCCCAAGGCTGATGAGATTCCAGTGATAAAACTGAGGAAAAAATGTTACAAGGCAACTAACACCAAAACCTAAATTATGTCTGCTTAAATTCATAAAGAGAAACAGAACTTGTAATTTACACTCCAGTGTTATTAATGTCAAGACTATCAAACATGCACTCAAGCCTTTTCTGTAAGATATACAGAGAAACGTAACTGCAAGACTTTTTTTTAATTATTCACAGGCAACAAGTGTATCCTGTTATCATGGAATTAAATGATAGTTGGAATCTTTGACTACAGGAAGATATCGTTACTTTTTATTATATGTTTAGTATATGTACACACATATAAAGTGTATGTATTAGTATGAAAGGAGTTTAAAACAACAAATGTATTAGCCAAAGCAATCAAAAAGTGTCAAGGAATTGAAAAGTAGAAGTTCACAGAAGGTTTACAGTCTTATTCCCATAGCTGAGAATGCCGAGATTGATGCACATTTTCAGCTTTAACAAAAGAAAAACTGATAATATGAAACTAATTCTTATTCCAGTCATCATTGTCCTTGTTGATTTTAGCTAGAACTCTCTTCTACTGTCAAGATGAGTTTATATTCCAGTGTGCCATCAAATCTAGCGACAAATGCAGACAGAATTGAGATATGGTCAGTAAAATTTGCAAGCTGTGACCTTGATTAAAGATTTGTCAGACTGTCTACTTATTATTTTCCTTTTCTAACACCATTTCAACTTAAAATAATATGAGGAATGCTTAATCCAAACAGTAATGTTTTTATGGGTAAACATATGCCCTTACAATATATTGATTTTAGTTTACATAGTACTGTGAATTTCTCTGCCTAAATCAGCATCAAAATATCCTGGAGCAAATTGTTCTAGGTCTTTCCTACAACCTTCTTTTACAAGTACTCTGCATGTTTGTAAAAGGCAATGACAGTGAAAGTCTCTGCACACAAGCCAGGCACTGTTCTAAATTTCTCTATCTCTGCAAGTGTGTTTTTCCTCCAACTCATTTAATCTTCAAGTCTTTTCGTGGAGACTGACAACTAAGTTGTCAGTTCTGTTGATGCCCTCTGTAATGTTGACACTTTTCCACCAAACAAGGCATGACTGATTCATTTAGCATGTTAATTTAACAAGTGTCATTTGTCTGATCTACAACACTTGTATTCCAGGTTATGCTTCATATGTCTATAATGAAAAAGTTATAGTACTTTTATTAAACTTTGCATTGTATTTTGTATCTATAAATACACAGATTTAATATGCAGATGCAAAGGCAAAAATATTTTTACTGTGGCTTTTCAACAAAGGTGAACTGTAGCTAGGATTGATAGTTAAAGACAATCCCATAAAAGCGAGAAACTAATATAACTTTAAAGTGGATATAGTCTAATATATCATGAGACAAATGAGTATCATCACAATAGAAACATGAATCCAAATTATTTTATAATTTATGGGCCCTGTATTAAGTAAGGTGGAATTGGCTTCTCCCTTCCTTACATGTGTTAAAGCAGTTAACATTGGAGATACCTGATGAGTTACTTGATGTCACTATATTGATCCAAGAGATCTGCTCAGTGTTGTAATTTTTTTTCAGAGTATATTTTGATGGAGAAGGATGGAGAGATAACAAAAATGCTATTAGGGTAGATCTGCCACAGCCTATGAAAACAGTAGATGTGGGCTCCATTTTCTTCAGGATTAGCATGCTAAATTCTCTTTCATGTAACTGTTTAAAGGTTTTTCATCATCTGCATAGTGCCTGTTATCTCCTCCTCACCTAACTGCATGCAATGTAGGACCCATAGAGAAGACAGATTGCAATCTGAAGGATACAGATGACATAACAATTCTCATTGTTTCTCTAGTTATATTCTTCTCAGTCACAGTCATGAAGCTCATATGCACAGTGTTTGCTCGTTTTTTCTTAGAAGAGGTATAAAATAACAGTCAGTGCAACTCTTTAGAAATAGTCTCCTTCAATCAGTCTTGGCTTCTCCTGGACACTCTGTAAATGAAGAAGCTAGTGGTTGATAAATTCAAAGCAGACCTGGAGAGCCAAACTCTTCCAAGAATATTTAGAGAGCACTCACTGAAACTATCTCTAAGAACAGTTTCCCTCACTAATGTGATAGGGATTCTCTGTTCAGTTAGTTCCAGTAATACTTCTCCAGCAATCTACAATTATTATAGATGCCTTTAAGTGTGAAATTGTGGCTTTCAAACTTCCAGTTTGACACGTCTATTTTCCCTAAAGCTTAAACACCTCATGAATATAATGAGGTATATAAGCAAAAATTCAATAAAAATTACTGTATAAAGGTGCCCAAGCTAAAATATTGTCCTCACTTTTTAAAGGCATTAGATGTACATACTCCGGTGTCTTTTTCCAGAATTTGCATTTCACTGTATTTCTGTTCATTACTTTAGATATTATGTGCGCAGAGGGATATTATCTTTTCAGGGGAAGATGGAGTGAATCCTGTGTGAAGTATGAATGCATTACTTTCATTTTTATTTGATAGAGTCTACGGAGATTCAGGATATTGTCTATAATGGATATATCTAAGGAAATAATTTGAAGCCGCAGTAGTGTGTGAAAGGTTGTGATTCAAGACAAAAACTAGAACTGAAATTTCACACTGACTTTAATAAGGACTAGTAAAAAGAAACAGAGAAAGAAGTTCCAGGTCTGAATAATGACAAATGGTATTACTTCATGAGGCAATGTGATGGCAGAATGTGATATTCATTGGCATTCTGTTCTTGAAGTCTTACTACTTCTGATAGTGGTTGTGTCATATTCATATGTGTAATTTTTTCTACATTTATTTAACAAACACAGCTCTATACGGATACTATTGTACATTTCAAATTATTTCAAAGCAATGTACTTTAAACGTTGATATTTTTTCCCATGAACAGGTTCCCACCAAAATGAAGAAAACAGTTGTTTTCACTCTTCCTGGTGTTTTAGAGTTTTCAAGCCTGAAGACTGGCTTTCCAGTTGCAGACCTTTTATTTTTCCTAATTTTAATTATGCAAGTAAAGGGCAATGAATATACATTGGCTTTTTGTGGGTATTGTAGGAATTCCATAAGTAGTTATTTCTGAGGTATTCAAGATGTTCTTAGAAGAACATCTTGTGACTGTTGTGAAAGGGATTAAAATGAAGGTGAAAAGACTAAAATAAAGTCTGGATCTAAAACCTGCTAGATCAAGTAAGACCTGAGAGATCTTGCACAAACCTACTTGCTACTGCAAGACACAGTCACACTTCATGGAATGCTTGATTAACACCTTTTGCTCTGCTATGGGAGTCCACAGTTTCAAATTCCTTCAAAAGATTGAGCTGCCTGTGCTCAAGGCCAGGTCTAACATGGTGCAGCTATGCAATATGTAATCTCACTGCTGTGAGTAGCTTTGTCAGCTGTTCCATCGCCCAGGACCTGTAGTTAAGAATAGGCCTTGACCCTTGGTTCCTGCTATATTGGAATCATACCTGTACTTGGACATATACCTAACTGGTCCTCATACATTGATTTGACTTGCTAGTTTGATCCTTGGCCTGTCTCATCTCTGTGCCTGGCAGTCACTGCACTGAGGCTGATCCATGATACCATCACTGCTGTGTTTTCCTCTCTGCAGAGCAAAGGATCTGGCTGAATTAACAAGGTCATGGGCCCTGACAGTCTTGCTGTCATTCTTTCCTCTCTGCTCACCTTCTTTTGAGTATCAGGTCAGTCTTGCTGCTGTTGAATGCTCAGTGCCTAACACCATGAGCTATAATTGAATTAACACTTCAGTGTTCATTACCATTGCCATATGTAATTTACAAATAACGTACCAACCTAGCTCTATTTGTCAGAAAAAAAAAGTTTGGGTAATATGTTGGCAATACTAGTTTTCAGATGTTTTTCCATCAATGAGACTGTTAGCAATATATAAGGAAAACTTCTTATTTCTGCCGCAGTGTACATTTTTAGCTGAGTATGGCAGCAATCATGTGAAGATGGGCTATATACTGTTTTATTTTGCTTGTCTTCACCGTAAGAATAAATAAGCCTTATTTCCACTCTGTAAAATTGCCATTGTGATATATGTGTCACATTTTACTGCTGAAATCTCATCTACCATGCTAGCTTCATCTGCCATATTGCATTGGCCTCACATTCACGGGACTGTATTTTTAGTAGCTATAAACAGAAATTATACTCAGACAAAATAAGGTGAGTAGCATGTCAATTATATATTTGTGTAGATATATCTACATTCTGGACTGTTGAATGAGAAATTTTCAAGATGATTTCACTTGGATATTGGACCATATGTGTATCAATAGTAACCAGCAGAATCGGCATGCTTTGGGTTTTGTTTATTATATGTATAGGTGAATCAGTATTATTCATGACATTTAAGAATGTGGAGATCACATTGTATGCTTGGGTGGTTAAAAACTGCTGTGCCTGCCCTATTGACATGTTAGATCATGTTTTCCTCTGAGACTTTATGAATTATAAATATTTTTTAAGATTTCAGATGTCTGGACATTTAGATAAGCTGAGAACACTTATATATTTATCAGTATTAAATTGATCCTCCTAGCCTCTAAACTTGCCCATCATAGACTACTAAGGGATTTTTATGATTTGTTTTTCCTCTGGAATATTTCTTTTTTGCTACTAGCAAACTATATATTTAGCATACCTACCATGTTCATGAGTCAGATAATATAGTGAAAAAAATGTTTATAGAATAAATTTTAAAAAAATAGTGTAGAATCTCTTCAAGTTATTCTCTTTGTACTGCCTTTAATGTCATGAAACAGTAACAGGCAAAGAGACACATTTCAATAAGATATTGCTTTTCTGAAAGTAACTATCATCTTCCTCTCTGCTTTATTCTGTAGACTAACACCTGCTTAGCTCCTAGAACATATCACTATTCTAAAAAACCCTAGATGTTATGTATTTCTCCCTACAGGGGATTTTAGAGGGTTTTTTACTTTCCTTAGAAGAATTTAGGAATGAAAAGATATCTGGCCAAACTTTAATCATTATGTAACTTTATCTTACTTATAATCTCAGATAACTATTGGACAGATGCCCAGATGCAAACAAACAAACAAACAAACAAAAAACCTCACCATATTGGCAATAAACAACCTGTAATTTGAATAATCATTAAAAAAGGCATTGCTGGTACAACTAGATAGAGTGCATTATTTACTTTCCATAATGCCTTATTTCTATATGAATCTGCAAAGGCTTTAATAGAGCAGCATAAGCAGGTGGTACTAAATATTAACCTTGGAACACACTGTCTACAGATGTAAACCCAACAATTATTACTCTGAATTTTTTTTCTCATAAGGGATGTCTGAAGTTATACTGCAGAAACAGCATACATTATGTCTTGTTATATGTATTAGACTGTGTCAGCTAAAACTCAAAGGGGAAAGAGTCATGCCATTTACACTTTTCTGGGTTAAAAAAAAATAATGAGAAAGTAACAGATGAGAAAGCTGCTTTTTAAAGTCATGTGGTGGTGTTAAGACTTATATTCAAATTTTTGAAACATAACATCAGTAGAACCATTAACATAACAAATGAGTTAAGTCTTTCTCAAAGTAAAAAGCAGCCTTTCTCAGTCCTAGCTGGTAATATTTTGAGAAAAATAACACTACTGAATCCATCAAACTAAAGAACAAGTAGTCTTTGAGAGCCTATGGGAGACAGCAACTACTGGCCTTGAAGTCCCACTTTTTTCAGAAGATGAACAGTACTAAAAAATTATCCCAGGTGCATTGATTGGTATTGGTCCAATGTCTTCTCATCAAAGTCTACGAAAGGATGGAAATAGCTTCCTCTATAACAGAGACAAGTCTATGCAATGCTTTAAATGTAAGGCAATGTTAAACTACTGTTGCATTCTTTAGCTAACACTTCCAAAAAGGCTGAAAGAAAAAAAAAGCTTCATAATCTAGGCTTCTCAAGTTAGACTAAATTTATCAGAGATTCAAAATAATCTGTGTTTCATTTTAGCTTGAATAGGAATTTAAATGGAGAGTTGGAACAAAGTGTTTACCATTACTCTTGAGGAACAGGGGTGAGAAAACAGAATAATTAGACATCAGGAAATCAGGTCAACATATGGATAAGTTACCAGTGAATGACGATTTCTGTGGACCAAGAACAGGGTCAGATGTCCTTATTTATAAAGTTTAAGCTTCTTGCAGCATCTAATGTAAATGACTGTGCAATCTTTCCATCTTGCTTTATGACTATATGAATAAAAATATACATTTTATCTCTATAATATTGAACTTCAGGTATATTCTAAATATAAAAGACTTAAAGCTTAATATCCTATGGGTGCTTCTGTCTAATGCATTATCTTATATTCTACTCTGCTTCCCAGAAAAGGTACTGTTTTCAACACCGAAATTTCTTACTCTATGCTTTTCATTATAATTTGAAAAACTCTTGATCAGTTTGAACTGATTTTTTGTGTTACTGCACTCAGTTATGTATAGGTCTCTGATTGTCCCTGCAGTGACTCAGGACTTTCTCACAGACAATCCTGCTTCTTCAGATACCCGAAGTTCAGCTCCACCAAAAAAAAAAAAAAAAAAACCAACCCAAAACAAACCTTTTTTAAAAACATCTTATTGGTTTGGGTGTTTTTTCAATAGTATTTGAAATGTTGATGCATGAGTTAACTATAATACACAGAGTGAGGGACTCTGAATGCTTTGGAAAGGAATCCATAAAATCTAAACTTTAAAACAGCAGGCTATAATAGCATACCCACTCATTGGCTCAGTTTGTAAAGAAACAGAACCAGACAGAAAAAACAAGAAAGCAGTTGACATCATTAAACTGTGGAGTAATCCTATGGCATGAAAGTGTCTTCTGTTCTGGTCTCTACTGCATGGATTTCTTACACATTTTGCACTACAGAGGGAACTGGATAAAGTGCATAAATAAAGCTGAGGTCAGAGAGGACCTCAGAGAAGAGGAAACTGAGGGGGTATCCATTAATATTTACAAATATCTAAATAGTGGATGTGAGGAAGCTGGGCATTCCTTTTTTTATGGTGTCCAGTGACAGGACAAGGGATAATGAGATGAAACTGGAACACAAAAGTTCCTTCTAAACATAAAAAAAAAAATATTTTACTGTGAGGATGACAGAGCACTGGCACAGGCTTCCCAGAGGGGTTGTGGAGTCTACTTCCTTGGAGGTTTTCAAGACCCACCTGGACATGTTCCTATGACACTTGATCTAGGTGAACCTACTTGCGCAGAGGGGTTTGACTAGACAATCTCTAAAGGTCCCTTCCAACCCCTACCATTCTATGATTCTGTGATTGTGTGATTCTGTGATTCTATGATTCTATGATCTAGACAGAAAATTTTCTCATCCCTGTGCTGTGTTGTAACTACTGGGTATTAGATCAAAGATTGGACTGGATGACTTTGTGTTATAAATGTGATTGTTCTGCTTCCTGCTCATAAAAGTGCAACTAAACTGGTTTGCAAGCATTACAGCTACATTATACTCCAGGATGTGGAGATTAGGGAGAGTGAATAAAATTGTTGTTCTAGGCATCCATTAAAATCACAGTATTTCTGAATATCTACAAGTGAACAAAATTAGGCATCAGGACAACTCTATAGGCAGCATTTTACGCATTTCTATCCTCTCAGGTCAATAAACAGTTACATGAAAGGGAAGAAGGTGAAAATGTGTGTGTAAATTTTAAATAGTATTATTAACTTCAGACTTTACAACTTAATTTGTACTTTAGTCACTACTGGTTTAGTATATTCAAAAGTGGTCTTCTACAAGATCAGGAAAGTTATTATTTTCCTCACAATGATAATGGAAAACAGAGGGAAATAACCAAATACTATTAATGAATAACGTATGACAAGGTCTCAAAAAACACTTCATTCAAACTACCTGAAGGTTATTATACATATAATTGTTAAGAACCAGTTTATACTTAATGAAAGAAGTTTAAATAGAGATATTGGCAGACAGTCAGTTATTGTTTGGCTGCTTGCATGAGAACAGCTCTTGAAAGATCTCCTTAAATTCCCCTGACTTCTGACTACAAAACATACTTGCAGATATTCAGTGTTCTAAGTGAAGCAGTGAGACAAGCTGGAATCCTGTACCTTATTTAATTTGAAGCAGGAGCTGACAGTAACCTTTTACATATAATTCTGAGAAGCAAGCATTGAAGCCGAAAGTTCCTTCAGCTCTTAGTGATAGCTTTTTTGGTATGTCTTCACAATGTCTCTCATGCTATGTTAATGTGCAACTTGACAAAGGGCCTACAGCTTAAGTGTAATGGTTTTAGTCTTGTTAGCAGTTTTCTATTCATCAATAGAGTAGTGGAGTGCTTACAAAAATCGAATCTCCTATTGTCTGGAACTTTTACAGATGCTAGCAGATTTGGGGCTATTTTAGTTAGTGTCCCAAAGGAAAACACAAATGCTAGAGACATGTAAATACACTGAGATTTCTTTTTTTTTTATTTGCAATTATAAACTGCAAAGTTTACTGTACTGATAAAATATAGGAACTCTAAAAGTCCTTAAAGAAATTGAAAGAAACTGTAAAGACTGGAAAAATGAAATAGTAATTTCCTAGTATTAGAAAAACAAAAAAACCCATTTCTTGTATTCAGTCCCTGTATTTTGCTTTACATGTGAGATTGACCATTAGAAAAAAACATAAGTCTCCTCAAATTAAAAATATTGTTCATCCAAAAACATTATAAACAAAATATTTCAATATTTAGAAATAATCCAGATACAAGACTTCATTCTATCCAATTATTTTACCTTTGTAATATTTTTGGTAATTTTCCTCCCTTAAAGAGTAAATTTAAATTGTTCTGGAATCTCCATTTCCTAATTTTATAACATTGGACAGTGAAAAAATTGATATGAAACATTAGGAAATTATAGAAATGTCTTTAATACCACAGGAGAGCACTTAGGTTTAGAAATTGTGCCAGTGTATGATACAGTCCAAATAAGCTAAGAATTTACTATTATTTTATATTGTTATGCCCAGTGCTGAAACCAACAAAAAAATCCTGAAAACTGATTTGAAGACTCCATGAACGAGATTAATAAACTGGAGTGAGACCAGTGGAGAGCTATCAGATTGGTCAGGGTCCTGAAGCACTTGACAAATGAGGTGAGACTGAGGGAAACAGACTTGATCAGCCTGCAGAAGGCTAAAGTAAAATCAAATTACAGTCTTCAATTATCTAAATGAGAACAGGGTAGAGGATGGACTCTTCTCAGTGATGTAGTGCAAAATAAGGAGATATAACAGTCATGAATTGCAACAAAGCTACTTCCTTTGTTATGTGGGAAGTCACTGGAACAGTGTCAAGAAATGTGATATCCATACTCTTGAAGATTTTAAAAACTTGGCTAGATCTATTCTTGAGTAACTCTATTCAACATTTAAGCTAACCCTGCTTTCAAGAAGGAGTCTGAGAAAATAGATTCCAGAGCTTCCTTCCAAATGGAACTATTTTATGATCACTATTTAGAAAGTTATTCAATGCTAAATAGGTTGGAAAAGAAAAAACAAAGTGGGAAAAGAAAGTTCATAGATTTATTAAGACTGGAAAGATCATTGAATCAACTAGTCTAACTGGTTATTCATAGATATACCATAGCAAAATAAATTTCATTCCATTACAGTCACAGTACCATTAACTTTAACTATATTTTGTGCTTGGCAGTAACATCTTTTTGTTAAATACAACAGAGGCATTTCTGGAAAAAGATCTGATGAGTGAGAGCACTAGAAGCATGTAGTAAATTCTGAAGCAGTGAGGCACAAAAAAAAAAAGTGTTGAGAGAATTTTTAACCTATCATTTTGCCTTCCATTTTAGTCTTTTCAAAGAATTTTTGTATTTAACCCTTTTCATTTGATTAAAAAAAAAAAAGAGTGAATTTCAGTTGCATTACAAGTAATCAGTAAGACATTGGAAATAGGGATAATTTATTAATCTAGACTACATTATACTATCCATGTTCTATGATCTATTGTATCTGCTGTAATAATTATGTTTTCTCCTGTATTTTGGAATGACCTCAGTTCTGTATGACAATTGTGTATCTATTCACTCCATATCACAGAATCATAGAATCACAGAATCACAGAATGGCAGAGTCGGAAGGGACCTTTAGATATCATCTTGTCCAATCCCCCTGCATCTTCATAATTACTGCACAATGTTCTTCATATTTCATGTCAAGGTGAAGGAACTATATTACATCAAAGTGAACATTAAATTTTAAAGTAAAATTTTACTTTCCAACCTCTTACTTATTTACTAATGCCTGAAAAATATACAGCAAATGTATGTTGATTCGACACATAACTTTTGACCACTAAATCATCTTTTACTACCTTCAAAACCTTTTTTTATAATACTGTTTCCAGAAATCAGAACTAATTATATCAATAGAAATGTTTGTTTCGATATTTGTCAGATGAAAATCTAAGGGATGAAGAGGACTGACATCATTGTCTTATTGAAAAGATTTAAAAAACATATGATGAGCTGCAGTATGTAAGCAAGATTGAGTCAATTCTATCATGTTATCATTAAATGTATTAATTGGTAAAATTGTTATTGAAAGAAAAAGGCAAAAATTAAACAGTTCAGAAAAGAAATTAAATTTCCAAGTTTCCTGACATTAGGCAGTTTACATGTAAAAATCTATGTCCTGTTAACAATCTTTTGCACTCCAGTCCTATGATGTTTTAAGGTCATGAAAGTGTGAGAATGACAGAAATTTGTCCTATAAAACAATAATTCTTATTTGACAATGTTACTTTTCTCCATTAATTCTAGCACCTTAAACTGTATTTGAACTCTTGAGGGTGGACGAACAAGGGAATAGGTTGTTAAATTTAGGATTTACATCATAAGCTACAAAATACACACATTGAGACTTACTAGTGATGTAAGTGTAATTGATCAAATGAAATCCCTAGTGAGGTCTAAATCAATGGGAGTGGCTGAACTGAGCTGAATTAAATGATTGTTCTTCTTTGACTTACTGTTGATGATTAGTGAGAGGAAGTCATTAATGACTGGAAATGATAAAAGGTCTTTATGGTATGTGGTAGAAATATTTCCTGCCTATTCTCATCTCTCAATCTTGAATTATTTTTTATGGTCTACTTTTACTCCTAAAATCATACTAAATTTCTAGAAATTACTGCACAACAAATGGAAGGGAAATTCTCACTCTACTGCTATAGAGGCATACAGATGTCTTTCCTCACTTCGAGTTTAGGTCCTGCTTTGATGAATTTCTACTGCATTAAGGCATCCATTACAATATTAATTGAATGCACAGTAGGAGGTCTTGGCTTGACTTTAGGCATGAGTAAGCATAATTCCTTATGGTTAACTCCTAGTCTTTATCACTTATGATAAATTAAACTCACAGTAATATGTCAGCACAGGTACAGTCTCATGCATAAGCTACAGGATAAATTTACATTCCTCTTTTTCTGCAGCTCAAGAGAGATGTAAGTTGCCAAGAGGAGGAGGTTCTTGGTGATTAGAAGAGTTGTAAAGAACAGATTAAAGAGGAAAAGGATATGTAATCCAGGTTTAATTTTCTAGGATGTGAGATCTCAAGAAAACTACAGTCTCAGTTGCCAATACAGTGTTTATGATTAATGTTCATGAGGCATTTGTGGCACAATATTCTGTTCATAGTTGATTCGATGCAAGTTTCAATATTCATCATCAAAAATGTTAATTTTATAATTTAATTCAGTTATCTATGATGTATCTTTCCTATTGTTGTAACCATCCTTTTTCCGAAGTTAATGAGAACAAGACAAAGGAGTCTGAAAGCTTTCCTGATATTATCATCAACTGACAGTCATGTAATAGAAATATTCATTTCACAAGAGGAAAATCCTGACACATGGAACAGGATACTCTCTTCTACTTCCTCTCTTCAGTGAGGATATATGAATACACATATGTACTTAAATGTATATATGCATATCTACCTGTTCATGAGAGTTTAGGCATGGCTATTGTCCTCATCATGTCACGTGAAAGTATTTTTATAAGGTGCTGAGAGACTTTTCAGCTTGCAGATTCAAGAGTAACTGCTATATCATATATATCTTTGATATTTTCTTATTGCTAATAAAAATGCATACATACAGGTCATGACTTTGTGGAGGAAATTCACATAGATCTATCAACTACACATAAATTATTGCTTTTCTGCTCATGTTTTTGATTGCTTCTGACATATTTCTTTAATAAATTGTGTCTAAACAATCACAGAATCGTAGAATCTCAAGGGCTGGAAGGGACCTCGATAGAGCATCTAGTCCAAACCCCCTACCAAAGTAGCACCACCCAGAGTAGGTCACACAGGAACTCATCCAGATGGCTTTTGAATGTCTCCAGAGAAAGAGACTCAACAGCCCATCTGGGCAGCACTTTCTAGTGCTCTGTCACTCTCACAGTGAAATTCTTCCTTGTGTTTCTTTGGAACCTCTTATGTTCCAGCTTGTACCCATTGCCCCTTGTCCTATCACTGGACATCATTGAGAAGAGCCTAGCTCCATCCTCCTGACACCTGTCCTTTTTTATTTATAAACATGAGTGAGTTCATCCCTCAGTCTCCTTCAAGCTGAGGAGCCCCAGCTCCTTCAGCCTTTCATCATAAGAGAGATGCTCCACTTCCTTCAACATCTTTGTGACTGCACTGAGCTCTCTCCAGCAGCTCCCTGCCCTTCTTGAACTGAGGAGCCCAGAACTGGACACCATATTCCAGATACAGTGTCAGGAGGTCAGAGCAGAAGGGAAGGAGAATCTCTCAACATACTGCCCACAGCCCTTCTAATACATCTCAGGATGCCATTGGCATTCTTGATCACGAGGGCACATTGCTGGCTCACGGTGATCCTGCTGTTCACAGGACCCCCAGGTCCCTTTCCCCTACACTACTCTCTAACAGAGTATAGACAGAGAAAAATTCAGTAACTTTGCCTTATCTGTATCCTCTGTCACCAAGGCAGGCACTTCATTCAACAGTGGGCCTACGTTGCCTCTAACATTAGTTTTATCTGCAGTGTATTTGAAGAAGCCCTTCTCATTGTCCTTAACATCCCTTGCAAGGTACAACTCCAATGAGGCCTTAGCTTTCCTAGCTGTCCCCTACATCCCCTGACAACAGCCTTATATTCATCCCAATTGGCCAACCCTTTCTTCCATAATCAAAAGACTCTCTTCTTCCACTTGAGTTTGCCCAACAGTTCCTTATTTAACCATGTGGGTCTCCTGGCACCCTTTCTTGATTTTCTACCCCCTGGAATGCTCTGATCCTGAGCGTGGAAAACGTGATCTTTGAATAGAGACCAACTATCTTGGGCCCCTCTAATACCCTGTCACATGAGGTGTCCCCTAGTAATTGCTTGAAAAGTTCAAAGTTGGCCCTGCTAAAGTCCAGGGTTGTGATGCTGCTTGGTATTCTGTTCCTACCACACAAGATCCTGAACTTCACCATCTTGTGGTTGCTCATGAGAGTATGAAAATCATCTTTTTCAAAACTTATGTTACTATGCTTTTCTTTATGAATAGCAATCTACAGAGTAGGTTGAAAATTATGTTTAATTTTTCTTCATCTTCCCAGGTGCTCTCATCAGTTTAACTTTTAAGAATTTTAGTTTCTTAGATTTTTCAAGCGTTCATTTAAACCTCAGGAGGGGGAGGATATGTCCAGGCACTGGAAGAAAGACTGTGGCCTGTGGTGCAGCCCATGGTGAGGCAGTTGTGCCCCTGCAGTTCATGGAGGACCACAGGGGTACAGAGATCCACTAACAGCCCATGAAGGACCCCATGCCAGAGTGAGTGGATGCCTGAAGAAGGCTGTGATTCTGTGGGAAGCTCACACTGGACTAAGTTTCTGGCAGGACCTAGGAACATATAGAGATGGGAGTAGCGCTCACTGAACCAGGTTTGCTGTCAGGACTGTGAGAGACTCAGGCTGGAGCAATTGTTACCTAAAGGACTGTTCTTCCAGTGGATGATTCACTTTGGGGACAGGGTGTGAGAAGCTGCCCCCACGGGAGGTCCCATGCTGGAGCAGTTTGTGAGGAACTGTATCCCATGGGAAGGACCCACATTGGAGAAGTTTGTGAGGGACTGTCTCCTGTGGGAGCGACTCCACACTGTAGCAGTGGGCAGTGTGAGGAGGCCTCTCCCTGAGCAGTAGTGGCGAAGTCCATCTGTAATGAACTGACTGTGACCCCCATCACCTGTGCCACTGTGGTGGGAGGAGGGAGAGACCCAGGAAAAAGGAAGGGTGGGGGAAGATGTTTAAAGATTTTGTTTTATTTCTCATTTTCCATACTCTGATTTCTTCTGAAGTTAAGACTTTTTCATCCATGATGCCAATTGCTAAGCAATCTCCTGTCCTTTTCTCAGCTCACGAACCTGTCATTATATTTCTCTCTTCCCTGTCCAGTTTGGAAAAAGGACTGGTAGAACAACTTGGTGGGCATCTGGCACCCAGCCAGGACTAAGCCACTATACCTATGTATGTTAGCTACCACAACAAGGATTGTTATTTCATTGCTAATTTGACTCTGCCTTGTGATTTGACGTGTTCTGCCATTAATATAAACTCAGACCTGAGTTTGATTGCTCATCACTAACTATGCATACTAGTAGATCAACTAGGTGGATGACTTTGTTAATTCCACATAGCTAAGAGTACGCAAGGCATCTTATACTTCTCCCACTATCAAATCACTGTTGCAAATCAACAGTTGATTTAGCAGGCAAAGGAGAATTCTAGTAATAAAATTGTACTTGACAGCTGTTCAGAAGCTATCAAGGAATCTTATACTGCAGCATGACAAAATATTTTTTTAAGCAAAAACATGACAACTAGATGAAATGCAGCTATGCTGCATGGAGCTTTCAGATGAGTTTGTCTTTACTGCCAACAAAAAAATTATTTACAGAATGACATCGAGGGCTCAAACAGACTCTATTTACAAAGACTGGCTGTGTGAATGCATTGTGTGATGTGGAATCTGAGCCACTTAAAAAGGAAAGTTTTACTGTCCCCATAATCCCTGAATAAATTGCAGACATTTATTTTTAAACATGATTAAAAGACCAGCTAAACCTCTTATCTTTTCATAAGTAATTCTACAGCAGATACGAACTGTGTTACAGACTCTACAGGACATCATTTTAACAGCAAACCTAATCCAGACATTACCCTACAGATTAGCACAAACTAAGCTTTGAGACCATATGCACATAGTAGTTTAAAATATGACATGTACATATGCTTGTACAATTATCTATCTTCCTCTCTTCATTCCTTCCTACCTGGATGTCATTGCTGATCAAAGCATCCATATACAGCCAACAGCCATACAAAACCTATACAAATTCTAAACCTCCTTACTGGACAACATTTTCTTTGATAAATGTGGCTGCTTTTAGCCAGTGATGGTAGCCTCCTCTCCTTTGTGACAATCACTGTGATAGTGCCAAAACATAGCCAAATAATTTTCTGCTCTGTCTTGGCTTAACACTTCACAAAACTTCAAATATTTTTTTCAACTCTAGGGTCATGATGCAGTATTCAGTTAAAAAAAGTCCAAGATTGGATTGAAACTTTAGTTGTTACAGTATTTATGGAGCTCACAAGCTCTGATTTTTTTCTCTACTAGGAAAGGAAAGAAATCTTATCTTAGGTGTGGTTCTGTTGAATTATTTTTGTGAAATTAATTTACAAGAAAAGGTTGCAGGATCTGGAACTGTTTAGAGAAGAAGAGACTGCAGGGGAATCTCAATAATATTTACAAGTATATAAATGAGAATGTCAGGAGGTTGGGACATCCCTTTTTTCTGTTGTATCTAGTGACAGGACAAAGGGTAATGGGATGAAGCTGGAACACAAAAAGTCCCATTTAAACTTAAGGAAAAACTATTTTATTTTGAGGATGACAGAGCACTGGTACAGGCTGCCCAGGAAGGGTGTGGAGTCTCCTCTGGAGGTCTTTAAAATCTGCCTGGATACATTGCTGTGTGACCTGATCAAGATGTTCCTGCTTTGACACAGGGGTTGGACTAGATGACCTCTAAAGGTCCCTTCCAACCATTCCCATTCTATGATTCAATGATTCAATGATTCTAATTTATACTCTCAGGTTAAAAGATGTTACTCTCCAATGAAATAATGACAATTGTTATTAAAAATAATAAGTTAAATATTGTCACATACCTTGAAATTTACTTTTTGTACTTTGATTCATTAAGGTTCCAACTGTATATTTCTAAAGACAAAATCTGTATTGGTATATTTCAGATCAACTATACTACACAGGTCATGTATAACATATAGTATATAAAGGAATGATGAAAATAATGTTATGCTAAAATAAGATGTACTAGACACAAAAGATCCATTTTGGACCTCTTGTACATGAATGCAAATTTCACACACTGTAATTACAATCTGTTGCTTAATCCATTGTAGTGGTTTTGTCTAGGCCAGGTTTTGCTAGGGGATGGGCTACAGGGGTGGCTTCTTTAAAAAAAAAGCTGCCAGAAGCTTCCCCTGTAGCTGACAGGGCTAGTGCCAGTCAATTCTAAGATGGACCCACAGCTGACCAAGGCCTGGCAAATAGTGATTGAGGTAGCACCTCTGTAAACAACGTGTTTGACAAAGGGAAGAAGTTCCTGAGCAGTTGCTAAACTGCAGCAGCAGCAATAGAGAGTGAGAATGAGAGAAAAGCATCTCAGCAGAAACCAATGTCAGTGAAGCAGAGGGAGGTCATGCCCAGGCACGGGAAGAAAGATTCTCCTGTGATCTGTGGTGAAGACCATGGTGAAACAGCTGTTCCCTTCAGCCCATGGAGAACCACTGGGGAGCAGAGATCCACTCACTGCATGTGGAGGAGCCCATACTGGAGCGGGTGGATGCCTGAAATCAGCTGTGGCTTTGTGAAGTGCACACTGAAACTAGTTCCTGGCAGGACCTGGGAGTCTGTGGGGAGAGAGGTGCCCAATGCCAGAGTAGGTTTGCTGTCAGGACTTGTGATCCTGTGAGGGACTCAGGCTGGAGCCGTCGGTACTTGAAGGACTTCTTCCAGTAGGTGACCCACATTGGAGCAGTGTATGAAGAGGTCTCATGCTGGAGCAGTTCATGAAGAACTGTAGCCCGTGGGAAGGATCCACATTGAAGAGGCTCATGGAGGACTATCTCCCATGAGAGGGACTCCACACTATAGCAGTGAGAATTGTGATGGGGCCTCCCCCTGAGAAGCAGCAGCAAAGTCCATCTGTAGTGAACTGACAGCATCCCCCAAACCTCATCCTCTGTGCCACTAGGGGAGAAGGAAGGAAAGTCTTGGAAAGAGGAGAGATGGGGGAAGATGTTTTGAGATTCATTTTTATTTCTGATTTCTTTGCTCTATTTTGATTGTTCATTAGTAAATCAAATCTTTTCTCCCCAAGTTGAGTTGTTTTGCCCATGACACTAATCATTGAGTGATCTCCCTGTCCTCATCTTGACTTGTGAACCTTTCATTATATTTCTCTCTCCCCTGTCCAGTTTAGAAGAGGGAATGATAAAACAACTTGGTTGGGCATCTGGCACCCACCTGGGGCTAAAGTCACCAGATCCATGTACTGAAACTGTGTGTATTTATGATTTCTGTTTATGTCTACATGTCTAAAACATAGGGAGGAACGCTACAGCTTTTATAGCCTTCATTTGTTGAGAGTTTGAAGTTTTTCCATAAGGAAATCTAATGATATATTTCAATCTTTCAGTTGATTTATGACAGAAATATGTGAGCTTTCTCACTTTAGAATCAGTTTCTCTCTGCAGGAATCCTGAGAAATTTCATTCTCAAAAGTAAGAGTTGAATGGCACTATGTATCACTGACAGATCCAGATAGAAGGTAGTAATAAGATAATCAGCCCTTTAATTTTTATCAGGTTGAAATTGAAACTGTCAATTTGTTATATTTCCAAATTTTTAATTTGGATAAGTACACTTGAAAACAAGAGTTAATATTATTCCCTACTGTCATGGTTTAGCAATGAGCCACTTTTGCTTTATAATGGGAGAGTTAGTTGCAATGAAGACCTGGTAAAGAATTCTTGGACTTTCCCCCAGCTCTGAGGTTTGGACCCACCTCCAGCCTGGCTGGGTCAATCTGGTGCCTCTGTCATCGTTATTTAAGGATGTGAATTTGAAGTGCATAGGAGGAGGTGGAGGAGTGGTACAAGATGGAGGCAACCATGCAGAGAAGTAGGAACATCAAACCAGAGACTCCTCTGCAGCGCATGGCAAGAAGGCAGCTGTGCCCCTGCAACCCGTGGAGTGCAATGGCAGAACTGAGAGCCACCAGCAGCTCTGTGTGAGTGCGCTTGGACGGGCAGGAGCTGACTAGAATTTTGGCTAAACCACTGGATTCTGATGTCTGCGAGACCTGAGATATAGGCATCTTTTTAAGAGGCTTCCTCAAAGCATGCGAGACTTCCTCATAAGCATGATAAATTAATTACATCCCTGACCATCCTCCAATAACCTAAAGCCTTTTGTTGTTATGTATGTACCACATGCACAGCTTTAAAGGTAGCATTACTGGAATTAATTAGATCTACTGCCTAGTCAAAAAGTCTTATCTATTCAATATTAATGCAAAATGAACGGTAAATTTAAGAGAAATTTCTAGTTCTTTGGCATCTGATTCTAACACAGTTATTCATGTTGGGTAGTTCTTTAAACTATAAAAAATCTCAGTAGGAGACTTAGACCCTCATTTAATTTTTAAATTAATTATTACGTACATTTTAAAAGCAATTAGTGAGTTTTAGTTTGGGATTATTAAAAAGTAATGGAAAATAAAGTAGAACTTAATTATTTAAATGACTATCTGAATTTTGTTAAGCTCCACTCTCCACTCATCATAAGATTTCTTCACATTACAGAGGAAGAGAAAAACATTACAATGTTGCTCCTTGCTGTCCGAGAATTACAAAAATAGGAAAATAAGGAAATTATCATAGACATAACAAAAAAAGAAAGAGGATAGGAAGGAGAGAGATGAAAAGGAATGCAGTTTTAAATGACGTTGTTAATTCATTACCTGTACAACTAAAGGAAGAATTACTAATGTATATTTGTAACATATGAGATAATGATTTGAATACAGGTTTAAGACTAACAAGTTAGGAGTTTCTGAGCTACAACACCATTTAGAGACTTGATTTATACCTTTAAGTTTAAATTTGTTGGTGAAATAAATTTTCTGCAGAAATCCTGAATATTCGACACACATGGGAACAGACTATGTAGACATTGAAGTATATAAACTTCTCTAAATCTCTGCTTGCTTTTAACTTCAGTTTATAACTGAAATAGTTATATGCAATATGGTCACTGTGTTTCTGAGCCTCTTCCATGTTACCCTTTCCTTCTAATCTGTGTAAGATTGTTGGTATTACCTTTTTTTGTTAACTAAGTACAGTATTTACACAACACAAAACTGTTACAACTTTTTTTCATTTAGCATATATATGGTAGTCTACTTTTCTTAATTTTTTCTCAACTTGTAAAATAGCACAGACAGCTATCTAAAATTTATCTTACATCAATTACATAAAGCAGAAAAGACAGGATCTGAAGGATCTAAAGAGGAGTTCAGCTTTTATTACCATCAGTTCAACTCCATCTTTGAAATAACACTAACCCTACAATTACCTTTCTTTGCCCTGACTTTTTGTCGTACATTATTCTCCTGTCACTTTCCATTATTTGTCTTAAAACCCATGAAACTTTGGCTGCTGGAGCTCCAAGTACAGCAGCAATCTTTGCCACGTCTTCCCCTTCTAGGAGTTTGTTCTGGGCTCAGGGTCAGTTCCATATCACACAACTGTGTAACCTCTGGTCAGATTGTGATAGAGACAACAGTGTGAGAATGTTGTGATGAGCTTTGCCTAGGGCATCTTCATTTCCCTTGGGAGATGTAGTTAAGCTCAAGTTGTCACTGTTTCTCTGAGCTATGGTCTGCATGTTCCTATGCTTGGCCATGTACCTTGCTGATTTTATAATTTTGACTTACTGACTTGACTTCTCAGCTTGATGTCAGACCTTCCTTGACACTATGCACTTACAAGACTATTACTGGTCTGTATCTGATTCATATTACTGTCTCTAGACATACTGTTTTTAGTCACGTGTTTTGGTACTGCATCCTTTGGTGGTAAGGACAGTGCTCCTGCCTGCCTCATTGTGATCCTTTGCTCCTAGTCAGCGTTTGAGGATCAGTCTGTCCTTGCCCTATCATGGCTGCAGCCTGATGCCTCAATTCTCTACACCGCTGTTTTAAATTCCAAGAGCACCTTGCTCCTTTACTTCTGTTATCATTTTGTCATTGTTTCCTGTGATCTCTTCTTTAACTTGTACTTTCCTCCCACCCTAATGCTGCCTTGCATTTCATTGCTCGGTTTGAGATTTACCTGTGACAAGTATGACATACACATTTTGCTGCTTCTAGTTGAAGAGCAAGACTCACAAATATGATCCTAAATCTAAAGATATGTTTAAAGTCTGAAAAAAAACCTGTGTTGATGAAAAATTGTATTAATTTGTTATTTCCTAACATGAAGTTTTTCTAATCTACTTGAATTAGAATGTAATGATGTTCTTGATGATATTAACAAAGTAATAAGTGTGATGTCTTCTATTAGTCAAAGCAATAGTAATTAGCTTTTACACTATTGGGAATATTTCTAAAAAGTATTTACTAGCAGAAAATGTATAAAGAAAGCTTGGATTTATAGCTTTGTGAAAAATGACTTTATCTTGTATTTGACTTGATATTTCCAGTGTGAAGGAAATGTGTACAAGTAGAAATCAGCTGCAATGAATAATTGCAAGAGTGTTTAAATCTTATTTTTCTTTATAAGGATATTTGTTCCAAAATCTTAAAGATTCAAGTATTCACCAGGAAAACAAAAAAACACCAAAGACAAAAAAACCCAACAAAACAACTTATAGAAGAGACTACTGCTTTTTCTATAGCTACTAAGAATTTTTAGTTTGTGTGTAACTAGATACTGCCAAGTAACCTAGGCAAATGCTGAGCCACATATTTGCTCAAATTCTTAGTTTTCCCTACTTATATGAAAAAAATCAAGCCATGCAGAACTCCCACAGTGGAAATCAAGACCTTAATCAAACATCTAAACTGCATGGGAGAAATTGGCTGCCTCAGATCTGATTTTACAGTGCTAGGGGTCTGCATGGGCAAAGATGTACACCTTGAACCTTGCATATTGATTTTATGTAATATGATTTTGGGACATATTGAGATTAAAATTAAAGAAAACTTTTTAAGAGAGTAGTAAAGTTCTGATTTGTATAACTAGCATACTTATTACCTTAGTTTTATTTTTTTGTTTTGTTTTGTTTTTTTAATGGACTTAGTATTAAAGTTTTAAATGATTAATTAGTAGATAGAGCACCTATCTATAATGTAGATAATTTGTCTTCTGGAGGGATTAAAAAAAAAAGTCTCATTTTCTCGAAATTATTTTTATCTTTAGGTTACATATTATAGAAAGAATATAGATTTTGTCTGAATTTGTTCTACTTTGTATAAAAGAACAGAAAATTAATTTGGCCAGAGAATGAGAACAAGACTGGACATGACAGTGCCTAGTAGTTACAATAATCCTCCAAAAGATAAGGATAACACAGCCCGGGGGAACTGGAACATCTTTCATACTAGAAAAGGCTGAGGATCTGAGGCTGTTTAGTCTAGAGAAGATGGGACTGAGGGGAGATCTTATTAACATTTACAAATATCTAAAGGGTGAGTGTCAGGAGGTTGGTGCATCCTTTTTTTTCTATTGTAGCTAGCAACAGGACAAGGGATAATGGGATGAAGCTGGAACACAATAAGTTCCACTTAAACATAAGAAAAAACTATTTTACTGTGAGGGTGATGGAGCACAAGCTGCCCAGAGGAGTTGTAGTCTCCTTCCTTGGAGGTCTTCAAGACCTGCCTGGACATGTTCCTACGCAACCTGATCCAGGTGAGCTTAATTATGCAGGAGCGTTGGACTAGATGATCCCTAAAGGTCCCTTCCAACCCTACTGTTTTGTGATTCTATTAATTTTTTATTCTATGGTCTTGTTACAAATTTTGAGTGAATAAGTCTTTGTGCAAAATACATGTCCAGTCAGAATTCTTTATGATGTTCAGCCCCCTGTCTAGCCACTAAGACAGGGAATAACAGAATCAATCCACCCAGCTTTGGCCATGAACTGCTACTGAGTTGTTCAGCCTATAAAATTGTGGAGAGACACTGAAGTTTTGGAGAATTCAGCAACAAAACTGTCTGATCATGGGCAAGCATTCACACTTTTAAAGCAACACACTTTTTTCTCAATTGTATCAATGTGAACTGATCTTACTTTCATATAGAAAGGGAAAACACTGTGCAGAGATAAGTGGTAAGTGACTGATAAGGGCAATGAAGATGGTAAGCAATGAGATGGTCTAGAGCACAAGTCTTATGAAGAAATGGGGTTGTTTAGTCTTGAGAAAAGAGGGCTGAGAGATGATCTCACTGGCTACAGCTACCTGAAANAAAAAAAAAAAGTCTCATTTTCTCGAAATTATTTTTATCTTTAGGTTACATATTATAGAAAGAATATAGATTTTGTCTGAATTTGTTCTACTTTGTATAAAAGAACAGAAAATTAATTTGGCCAGAGAATGAGAACAAGACTGGACATGACAGTGCCTAGTAGTTACAATAATCCTCCAAAAGATAAGGATAACACAGCCCGGGGGAACTGGAACATCTTTCATACTAGAAAAGGCTGAGGATCTGAGGCTGTTTAGTCTAGAGAAGATGGGACTGAGGGGAGATCTTATTAACATTTACAAATATCTAAAGGGTGAGTGTCAGGAGGTTGGTGCATCCTTTTTTTTCTATTGTAGCTAGCAACAGGACAAGGGATAATGGGATGAAGCTGGAACACAATAAGTTCCACTTAAACATAAGAAAAAACTATTTTACTGTGAGGGTGATGGAGCACAAGCTGCCCAGAGGAGTTGTAGTCTCCTTCCTTGGAGGTCTTCAAGATCTGCCTGGACATGTTCCTACGCAACCTGATCCAGGTGAGCTTAATTATGCAGGAGCGTTGGACTAGATGATCCCTAAAGGTCCCTTCCAACCCTACTGTTTTGTGATTCTATTAATTTTTTATTCTATGGTCTTGTTACAAATTTTGAGTGAATAAGTCTTTGTGCAAAATACATGTCCAGTCAGAATTCTTTATGATATTCAGCCCCCTGTCTAGCCACTAAGACAGAGAATAACAGAATCAATCCACCCAGCTTTGGCCATGAACTGCTACTGAGTTGTTCAGCCTATAAAATTGTGGAGAGACACTGAAGTTTTGGAGAATTCAGCAACAAAACTGTCTGATCATGGGCAAGCATTCACACTTTTAAAGCAACACACTTTTTTCTCAATTGTATCAATGTGAACTGATCTTACTTTCATATAGAAAGGGAAAACACTGTGCAGAGATAAGTGGTAAGTGACTGATAAGGGCAATGAAGATGGTAAGCAATGAGATGGTCTAGAGCACAAGTCTTATGAAGAAATGGGGTTGTTTAGTCTTGAGAAAAGAGGGCTGAGAGATGATCTCACTGGCTACAGCTACCTGAAAGTAGTGAGGTGGGTGTCAATCTCTTCTTCCAGGTAACAACTGATGAGAAGAAACATTCTCAAGTTACACCAAGGGAGGTTTAGATTGGATATTAGAAGGATTCTTTTCTCTTTTTTTTCATGGAAACAGGCATAGTTGAGGTATCCTGGAGATATTTAAAATACGTGTAGGTGTGGTACTTAAAGACAAGGGTTAGTGGTGGACATAGAAATAGGTTTATAGTTTGACTTGATTCTAAAAGTCTTTTTGAAGTGAAATGATTCTATCATAAAACAGGGACAGATGAGCTGTCCCACGTGAATTTATTTAATTTCCCTTGAATCCATTTATTGTATTTATTTCCTCACGTTTCTGAGATAGTGAGTTTCACAATTCTAATAGAGCAGAGAGGGAGATCTTATTACTTTGTTTTAAACTTGCTCCTTTCATTCATTTCACTGAATACCCAATGCACCATAGAGAGCTGTCACATTTCTCTTCATTTACATCTTTGCCAGACTAGACTGAAAAAACTCTACTTCTGTGCTATCTTTCTTGACATATCTGACAGTTCTTGGTACCCATATTTAATTTCTCTTTTCTTCTACAGAGTGATAACTTAACTACACAAAATGTTGCATGAGGGAGTGTGTTAATGGTTCATGCACTGGTTTAATGATGTTTTCCGCTTTATGTCTCAACTTTGACCAGGTCAAGAGAGTAGTTTGGTTTCTGTGCCAATTTTACAACAGCTATGTTTTAAGGAAATCAACAAGAGAATCTGATACAACATGTGTCCTAGTGGCAGTACAAATAGTTGAACGGACACTCAGTAATTTATTTCCTATGTCATAAATCAGTTGGATAAAGTTCACAGTTGCCTTCTTACAGTTACATATGGGTATACTAGATAGCTGGACCTTTTTTTGTCGGTAAGTCTTTTGAGTAACAGCGGACTCAAATTTTCAAATACATCAGCAGCAAAAGGAAGATTAGGGGTGAAGGGAACCTGCTGATGAAAAAGAGAGTGTCCTGGTGACACAGGATGCAGAGAAGGCTGGACTACCCAATGACTTCTTTGTTTCAGTCTTCACTGCCAAAGCCAGCCCTTGGGAAGCCCTGTCCATGTAGTTTAGTGAGATAGTCTGTAGAATGGAAAACTTTCCCTTGTGAGGATGAGGTTAGAGACCTGTTGAGCAAGTTTAACACCCATAAATCTCTGGTACTTGATGGGATGCACCCACGAGTGCTGAGGGAGCTGGCTGATGTCATTGCTCAGCCACTCTCCATCACTTTTTATCAATTGATCAATGAATCGATCAATCAATCAATTGATCAATCAGGTGAGGTGCCAGATGACTGGAGGAAGGCCAATGTCATTCCAGTCCTCAAAAAAGGCAAGGAGAACTCAGGAAACTACAGGACATCCAGCCTCACCTCCATCTCTGGAAAGGTGATGGAACAACTCAGCCTGGATGATGTCTCAAAGTACATGAAGTATAAGATCACAGAATCTCAAGGGCTGGAAGGGACCTTGAACAATAACCTACTCCAACCCCCTGCCAGAGCAGGACCTCCTAGAGAAGGTCACACCAGGAACTCTTCCAGGTGGGTTTTGAATGTCTCCAGAGACAGAGACTCAACAACCCATCTAAGCAGCCTGTTCCAGTGCTCCGTCACACTCAGAGTGAAGAAGTTTTTTCTTATGTTTTTTTGGAAGCTCTTATGTTCCAGCTTGTACTTGTTGCCCCTTGTCCTATCATCAGATATCATTAAGAAGAGCCTGGCTCCTTCCTCCTGACACCCACCTTTGGGGCACTCAACATGGATTCACAAAGGTTGCTTGACCACCTTGATAGCCTTCTGATAGTGTAACTGGCTGGCTAGGCGAGGGAAAAGCATCTACTCTGACTTTAGCAAAGCTTTTGACACTATCTCCCATTACAGCCTCACTGAAAAGCACAGACGGTGTGGGATGGTGAGGTGGATTGAGAACTGCTGAATAAACAGAGCCCAAAGGGAGCCAAGTCAAGTTGGAGGACTGCAGCCAGTGGGGTTCTACAGGTTCTGGGGCCAGCCTCATTCAATATATTCATCAACAACCTGGATGAAGGGACAGAGTGTACGCTCAGCAAGTTAATTGATGATTCCAAACTGGGAGGTCTGGCTAATTCCCCAGAAGGCTGTGCTGCCATTCAGCTATGTCTGGACAGATTTGAAAGTTGAGCAGACAGAAGCCTCATGAGGGCAGGGGCAGAGTCCTGCACCTGGGGAGGAGGAACCCCATGCAACAGTACAGGCTGGGGATTGACCTGCTGGAGAGCAGCTCTGCAGAGAGAGACCTGGAAGTCTTGGTTGACAATAAACTAAACATGATTCAGCAACGTGCCCTTGTGGTCAAGAAGACCAATGGCATTCTGGGATCAAGAAAAATGTGTCCAGCAGGTCAAGGGAGGTTCTTCTCCCCCTCTACTCTGCCCTAGTGTGACCTCATTTGGAGTCCTGTGTCCAATTCTGGGCTTCCCAGCTCAAGAGGGGCAGGGAACTTCTAGAGAGTCCATAGGGCCTGTATACTTTATACTTTTATTCTTATCTGTAATATATAGCACACACAATGTTCTGTGGTAAATATTCTTAAATATAACGTATTATATTAACAGACATTATAATTAAATTTAATTGCATATGTTAATGTATATACAAGCATGCATTTTTAACATTTTCGAGTTCATGTCCTGACCAGAAGATATATTATTAAAAGATATCTTTTTAATAATAAAACAAAATCCACTTGTGTTAGCTTTCCAGAGCTACAGTGGCTTTGTTTAATCAGTTTATAAGGGTCTGTACTAAGAAGCAGTTACTATGGAAACCTGAAAGGTTTGGAACTCAAATGTGTTGCTTAATAGTACGATACTGAACACTGATACTCAAAGTGACAAATCTTGTATCTAGCGATCAAGAGAACCATCAAAATAAAGAAAAAGTAATCAGAAAAAAAATAATCATCTCTTCTCCCTCTCTCTCTCCATCCTAAAAAAAGCAGCACTATAGGAATAAGTGAAAAGCAGAGTTCTATAGGAAGGAATAATATTAGTCTCTCAGTAAAGAAAGGCAAATTAATAATATCTCATTGGATATTTGGGCTTTAGGTAGCTGTAAGAAAGGAAATGTTCAGTGTGCAAAATATGGACAGAGCTCTTGGAGTTGCAATAGTATGATATGAAGTGAGAAAGACTTTAATGTGTCAAGAACAGAGATACTAAAATAGCTTGTGTTCTAGTGCCAGATGTTCACTGATGGCACTTGACTCCATGGCTTTATTTCAGTTGACACTGAGTATGCAGCTGCTTGATTTCTTTCATGATTAGCTAAGGCTGAGGTTTAAAGGGGACTATCTGTATGAAGCATCTTCCAGACAGAAACAGTGATGGCAGGTTGCAGTGAATGCACAAGACAATTTGAAGAAGTGACACAGACTCACTTGACTGAAGGAGCAGAATGATGTGGTTAACTACATTTGTCATCTAGCAGTCTTTTAGATCTTTCATTATTTTGTGTGCCTGAACAGCTCTGTTGCAATATGTAAAAAAATGTACTTTTAAAATAAAACAAACCAAAACTTAATGAACCTGTTATCTTATTCATTTGCCTAGTAATATTCTGAAGGTTTGACCTTCCTCAATATTTAAATTTTCTATTGTTATTGCTTCTTCAGAAATAAATAAAAACTATTGCCCTCTATTCAAAAGCAACTGATGATGAACACACAAAAAAAGCGACTTTTAATTCTTCTACTTCTAAAGGAAAATGAGCCACAAATGCCAGAAATACCTAAGAAAATCTGAGAGGGTTATCTTGCATGTTTAAAAAATTTCAAAGCCAGGTGAGTTTGATAACAATTTCATAAACAGATTTAACCCTCAGAGTCCCAGGTACAAGGCTCTGATTCAAAACTTTAAATTTATAATTTAATTGATGAAGATATTCAGCATCTTTTGACACATTTTTTGCAGTTGATATTTTTTCAGCTAGCCAATGAGAAATCCTGAGGCAATGTTTTAATTATTTAGGGTCTAAACTTTGAGAAGTAGTTTCTTTATTCTCATCCTTCATAAAAAATGATACCTCTCTCTCTTTTGTCCCTCTAATTTTATTATGCCAAATCATTCCATCTGGGAATGAAAGCAGTTTTCCAAAGTCAAAAAGAAAACACTTTCATATGGGGAAATAGAAAGAGAATTTTTTTGTAGCTTGATGATTTTGATGTTAGCTCAGGATTTCATTGCAAATAATCCTGGAGAGCTGCAATTGTTTTTGTGGATATTAGTGAGGAATGTTAGAAAGAGGAATCCTAACCACAGATCTTAATATAGCATTTCAAAACTGCAAAGGTGACTTCTTAAAGACTGACTTGTTTGACAGATGAGGGACATAGTTTAGGAAAATTTCACCTCTCAATTTTGTATGAAATTAAACTTACATTCAAATTAATCTACACAGATACTGTATCCATTAGGTGCTGTCATTATCCATTTAGCCTTCTTGTAACTTTGACATGAGAAATAGTCCTACTTTGTAATTCATCATTGTTGAGACAAAATGTGCAGCTTTGTTCTCCATCTATATTAAACTTGAAATCTGAAGATTTTATCCTTTGGAGTTCCATTTTAAATGATGTTGTACTTTCTTTATGTTTTAAATGTCCCTTTCCATATAATTTCACCTAATCAAGTTTAGGATTAAGGTGGCAATCTGCTAAAAAGTTACAGTAGGAACTGGTTTATATATACTGTAGGCCTCACTTGGTATATTTATGAAATATTTTGTCCTATTGTGATAAAAAAAAACAAGATGTGATTTACCATATCTTCTAATCCACCTTCAATGGGTCACCCTCCATCTACCATTAAAATTTCCTATCCTGACAATGACAAGTTGCAAGTAGGAGGCAAAATGCAAGAATATTAAAGACAAAAATGATATTCCTTGTAGAACTGATCCCTTATCACAGGACATTTTGATTTATATACCTGTTTTTTGACAATATAAATCAAATTATTTCAAAAATACCAGAAAGATCATTTCCATTGCTTGCAATTTACTAATTCAGCTAAACATGACAAGTTTTTTGCTTCTACATATGTTATTCTGATTCTCTTGCTTTTATTCTTGGTTAAACTTTTTTTCTGGTCATTGGATCAATCTGTCCATCAGCAGTGGTAAATACTTTTAATATAAATCTAAGCAATTTCTTTTTTTTTCTCCTATTGCAAACATTTTCCTTTCTAAAACATATGACCTGAAAATAGATTGTGAAAAAACCCTACAACGGTTTTGTTGTTGTAGGCTTTGATACCATAGGGGTAAGTAACTGTCTTTATTCTTTTAGCTACTCATCCTTCTTTACAGCAATTCTTTTTCTTCTCTAACATATATTTTAACACTCAATTAATGGTTAAATTTTGATGTCATTACTTAATTTAATAACTACCTGTAACACATGTAAGCACTGAATTTCAACTCCTCGTGTTTTTTCTTCTCACTAAAGCTAGACTTAGATTTGAAGAATTATTTGGTTCAGGAAAAAAGATAATAAAACTAAAAAAAAATTTATAGATCATAAAATCATGCAATCACATGAACAAGAGTTTGAAATCTCACCATAAAAAATGCAAGTATGGGCAAGCTCACTTCTAGTCTTATTCTCAAAATAAATTAAAAAACTTTGTGTAACTTACCGTATTCTGAGAACAGCATTTCTCATTCTGTCTTTTATTATCTTCATCAGATGCTGATGAGATTCAGATATATTTTCTGGTTTAATATGGAAAAATTATTGAGAAACCAAAAACATGTTACTAATGTTTTTATTTTAATATTTTTAAACATATATCGGTTATCACATCTTTGGACAACATCAACTGTCCAACATTAGTAGTCTCAGTAGCATTTTAATGTGCAGGTAATTGCATTTCTAGTATTAGAAAAAAATCTTAATCCCAACATAGTAAGATTAAATATAGTTCTTTTTTTTTTCTGTCTCTCTCTTGAGAATGTAAAAGGATAGAGAAGAAAAAATGTGTTCAAAAATAGCTCAAAAGAAATACGGCGTGAATATTTTCCTACTGAATGCGGTATGATAAGATAATGGATCTAGAATACCATAAAGCCCAGGATTCACTGTCAAGTACAGCTCATTGTAATTTAGAAAATCTCACTTTGCTGTGACTATAGGGAATAAGTTTGCCTGATTTTATGAGAACACAGAGAACCTTGCAGTTAGCATGGTAAAAAAACACTCCTCTTACTGTCAATATATGAAAAATATAGATGGGAACCAAATATACTGAGTTTTGACTTCTCTATTACTATTCACAGGGGGATAGCTCTTCACAGTAAAATCGTGTTAACTGGGAATTTTTTTATTTCCACAACAGCAGAACATATTAATGTTAAACTGCTTTTAACATTCTAAAGTAATGGGAAGCTTCTCAATTTTGATCATTTAATGTTGGATTTGCACATTCCTGTATTACTTGTTAATACCACTGTGAACCAGTTCACACATGGATAGGCAAGCACATTTGGAACAAGCACCAGCAAATTAAGAACTCACTAGAACTGACTTTCTGATGATGGTACTATAAACACATGAAAATTACTTTGAAAATTATACTCAACATTAATAAGCTACCCAGTTTGTGCTTTACTTCCGAGAGTGAAAGTTTATGTGGTAAAAACGGGCTTTTAAAAAAATGCAGAATACGTCTACATTAATAAAATATTCAAGGACTGTTCTCTTGCCTTGAGACCAAATAGCATGGCATGACATGGCATGGCTTGGCTTGTGTGCACACAGCTGAACACTCTTACAGTGCAGAACAGGGAATTTGTAACCATATGGACAATTAGAGGTGGTCCCTGGCATGTACATCCTCCTGAACCATGCCTGGGTAAAGCCCAGAAAAGTTAACTGGCCCAATCTAGAGAGAATGGGGAATATATTAACAATTTTACAGTATAAATGGCCATTGGTCATAGCTCAGATGCATGTCCTGATCTGTTTCCCTAGCTAGCATAGCCGTAGGAATGAAAATAGAATCTAGTTTAAGATTCACTACCTGCTAATCTGACAGAATAAAACACATTTGGACATTATAGTCCATTTAAAATGTATGCAAGATGAAAACTGTCTCATGGAAACCGGTGAGTCAATTTCTTTAAGAGGAATGCTATACTCCTTTCTGGCAGACGCCAAAAGCAAGGCAGTTTTCCGTTCTCTCCAATGCCTGCTAGCAAATATAGTATTCATTTATAGGGATATGTTGCTGCCTGTTTAGTGAATATAATGCACCACTCTTACAGTGTTCATAGAAATTCAGATTTTTCTCTCACATCAGGGAGAACTGTGGGTCACTTAACAGTGTTAAACAAGTTTCCCACACAATATTTGGCAGAGATTAGTAAATCAGTACGCTAGGCATTGGAAATGTCCTGATCATAGTGATATTTGCTTATTTTCTATTTCATGCCCTTCACGTGACTGTTCATGCTCAGAAAAATGGCTCATCCAGCAGCAGACATACTCCTGAATTAGAACCAGACAGTGTCTGCAATCACTCAGAAGAGTGCTAAATCTCTGATTGTTTTGCTTCCGTTGTAAAAGGGCCTTATCTGTAGCAAACTTGGCTAATTCCATGTATTCCCAGTGGGAGCAATTAAGACATCTCATCATCAAAGTTTGACTTCTTTGGAACTGGGTTTAGCAGGATGATACTAAGCTTCCAAATCTTCTTGAAAGAGTTTTGTGGCATATGGAACATTAATTTGTTATATTTGTCTGTTTGCTGCTCAGCAGCTGCAGCTGTTTGCTATGGTGTTCATTACTGTCAATTCTGATTCCTTTTTTCATGTTCATCGCATTGTCTATGAGTGTCTACCAAATTTAGCCTAGCAGAGCTCGTATTAGTATTCTAGTGGTCTCAGCTATCCAGGTGATGAATAGTAAAATACTAATTGTGTAGCTCTGACAAGCCCTTTCCAATGTGACCCTCAGGACTATAAGATGGAAAGCATAGCATAATTTAGAACAGTAAACTCTAATATAAAGGTATTGTACAAGTGATGAAAAGAGTAGATTATGGCTGTGCCTTACGTGATGCACTATCTTCTTTCACATAGTTACTGGTTGTTATAAATATCAGTAATAGATTATGTGTTACTTCCATCTAAAATTACACTGCAATGTTATTATAGACAAGGGAAAAATCTAATAACTCCAGGTCAAAAAATCTACCTTGGATCTGAAAAACTAAAATAGCTTGAATAATCACATTCTAATAATAAACAGTCAGTATTTAGGCTTTTTGTAATAGTAGCATGCTAAAGGAAAAGCATTCGCAATAGTCTGGAGAAGTCATTATCAGGTATCAAAAATAATCCAAATGTAACAGTGACACTTTTATAACTACAGTTGCTTTTCTTTAAAACTTCTTGAAGAATGAAGCAAACGTTTAAAGTGAACCATTCTGTTTAATCCTTTGCAGACATAACAAGTAGAAGCATCACTCAACTGGCAATCTTTACCTAAAGGTTATGAAGACATACAATGTTTGTCCACATCCAAGGAAAGTTAGTAAGATGACACAGGGTCAGGTGAGAGTCATGGTACAAGCTGACCAGTACATTCAAAAATTGCCCAAAGTATTTATATTTTGCTGACAGTTGAGCTCTGCTATTCACTGCAAACAGATGAAGAAGATATAGACCAAGAAAAACTTCTTTAGCTTGTTTATAGTGCTGAAAACAAATAAGACCAGTGACAGTGGCTGTGAACCTAGTATGGGAGGAGGAAGAATGTTTTCAAGGGTAGACATAGATAGCGGGACAGTATATAATGGCAGTGGTTTTAAAACTTAGCATTTCATTGAAAGCAAGGATCTTTTAAAGATTAAACTCAAATTACAGCTAAGGAGGGCTTACCATGATGCTTAGGAAACAGAAATGCTATACAGTACGATTTAAAAGAAATTCTGTATGTTAGTAGGTGAGAGTTTGACTATGTCTGCAGAACTTTTTGTAGCAGAACTTCTTACAGTAGAAGTTATAAGAACATAGATATGACTAACATAAATCAGAAGAAAAGTATATTTGGAAAGAATCTTGCCACTAAAAGTGGACAATAGCAGATGCCTCAATATGTGTCGTTAAGTATTTCGTATACTGGTAATATGTAGAAGATTTATCTTCTGTGAAGTAATCCAGCTTAACTGTACCTCATGTAAATTTTTACTATCCACTACATCCTCAGTCAAGGATCTTCATATTTTTTAGACTTAGTAAGGACCGTTTCTTTTTGACTCATTCTGATTTTACTCTTAAAATTTGCCTGATGCCTCCTAAGTCTCATATGAAAAGAGTGAATAATCAATCCCAAGCCCTATTCTTGATGTCATTCATGATACGGAATTTTTGTATCTGTCATATTTTCACTAGCGTATCATAAATATGCTTCCTATCACATCTCCATATAAATTGTCACTTTTCTTAAGTTCCACCAAGCATATAACTGTGTGGGCATACTCTTTGCAGGAGTAATTCCGTGTCTTTGATCCTGTTTTATTATCTGGACATTGGTTCTTTTTCCATTCAGCCCCATGTTTTAGTATTCATTAATAGGATTGTTAGAATGATTAGAGCTAAAATACTGACTAAAATCCTGGTATCAGTGCAAGTGAAATTCTCAGAACAGTTCCTTCAATAAAGCTTTTTACCTGAATGAACAGAACAGAATTATATTTTGAAGTGTTTGGAGAAGGAAATTAGTTTCTATTTAGTAAAGCAAAAACTATAGAAGATGGAACCATGATTTTTTTTCTATATTAGTATTGTCTGCTTGATTCTGTTTTACGTATCATTAAAGTATAAAAAGATTTATTTAAAAAATTAACTGGTCTTGTTGAAACAAATGAAATATGTTTATTTCATGTATGCTTGCTAGGCTAAAGCTTAAAAATTAACCATTTTGGTTTCATAGTAGTAATTTTGATCCAATGCACATGATTTTAAGTTGAATACAGATCATATCCTCTTGAACACTAGGGATATTTGGCTTTAAGCATAACCTTTTTTCATCTCCTACACTCTTAAGAAACATCCCCTGTTACATCTGTGTATCACTCGAGTCAGGGAAAGGTTGAAATTAATTGTATGCACATAAAGATTTTTTTACAGCTTAAGATCTTGCTGAAGAAACATAATCTTTAATTCTTTTGACAGCTTACTCAGGAGCAAATCTCCTTGTTCTGGACCAAAAACAAGAGTTGTGGTAAACTCAAATCTGTTCATGTTCAGTCCTATGGTTCATTGTGTCCAGTTGCCCAGAATGAGGGAATAGGAAACCAATGTAAGCTAGCTTTCTGGACAAGAGAAATATATGTGAGAACATAATCCTAGAAATTAGGCACAAAGTTCAAAAAAAGAGAAAAACGTTTTCATTAAAGATTATCTTGAGGCTGGAGTGAATTCCACAATTGAAATAAATATTTTGAATATTCAAGATTTTCTGTATAAACTCGGAAGCAGATCAAAGCTTCTGTCTTTTCCATTTGGAAACTGCATGGGTGTTAAACACAGGAAGAAGCTAAACATATTTCATGGGATACACAGAATAAGTGTATAAAAGTGTCGTATATTGTCACTATGCAAGTTTTATTTCAAAAGACCTCTAAGTGTTATTTACAGGAGAGAGTTTTGAAACAAGGCGGTCACCAGTGTCTTGAATTTCTCCTAAGAAGCCTTATTAAAGCTTTCTGAAAATTTTTATTCAGACTTAATACTCAGCAAATAGATGACTACAGTTCTTAGGAACTTTACTGTTTTCTTTTTGTACTGCTTTGAGAAGACTGCAGAAAGATGCTGACTAGTGGAAAAGAGCTTTAAAATTTTAGAGGAGAACTATGAGTGAGTTTCAGAGAAGAACTGAGGTGAGAATTGAGACTTCATAAAAATTTCTCTTGGATCCTACAATGAGACTTCTGCTTGAGTACTGAGACATCTGGTCAGTGAGAAAAGAACTGGAAATCAGTAAAAGAAGATGTATGGGCATTTGTTCTCAAGGGGACTTCTGAAAGATCAACTCTCATCTGTCTTAGCTAGAGGCTGTTTTATTTCTCCAGATTGACTTGTGTACCAGACCTGATGTCAGACAACAAGAATATAAATAGCAACTTTAAATCAAGAGTTTAAACAAAGTTGGGTTTTGTTTGTTGTTTTTTGTTTGTTTTTTTTTTTTTTTTTACAAACTTTGTATAGAAATAACAACAGCAACCCTGCAATACTAAAAGGGCAAGTTTGGAAAATATTTAGCAGTTTATCAGCAAAACCTGCAAATTGTATTACTGCATATAGCCAAAAAATGTTGTGTCTAATAAGATATTTTATTTAAAATATGGACATTTTGAGTTCTGAATATCAACAGGTAGGCATGCAGTACCAACACCAATAACTATTTAACACTAAATTTAGAAAATGTTTATAAGAGTGTATTATAATTTTTGTTAACATGATTGTACTGGTTACATCTTTACTCTGAAAATAGCAGTGGTTGTAATGATTGTGGAAATACGCCTGGCAAATCAAAACAAATCCAGTAAATATTGAGCAGACATATGGTTTATATGGATGAGTAAAGACAGTAATGGCGATCCAAATATGCTGCAGTTTATGAGGAAGAAGTTTCTCATTGTTCAAGACAAACTGTTAGCTGTAAGATAGCATGCAACTAGGGAAAAATAAAATTTAACAAAGAGTGTAAGAATATGAAGTTTGAGAATATTTTTGAGATAATAAATGTGAAAAGCCAGACTGGAGTGGAAGCTACAAATGAGTATCATTGCATTATCCATAGTCATTCACACAGATAATTTGATTATAACAGCAAATCGAGTGATGTTGCTTTCCAGAAATCTCTCTTAGCTGAAGTGAAGCTTCTTGGTAACACTAAAGCTTCATTTGTCATTTACAGTTTATTACATCTTCTTTCAACTGAAGAGACAGTCTCAAATGAAAAAGGGCATATTTTTCTCTATGGCACTCAAAACAAGGAAATTCCAAAATGTTTCAAAGTCACTTGTTACAGCATAGTCATAGGAGAACAATCCACTGTCTATCTAGCGGTTTTCATAAGAGAAATTAAAATCTCAGAAAGTAAAAAGATTTGCCCCACCCCCCCCTCCAAAAAAAAAGATATTAAATTTAAGTATAATATCACTTGGAGAAGATAATGCTGTGCTTAGTACTGAATGTAAGATTAGTGATTATCTTCTAGCTAATTTTCCAATTTTAATAGGCGGTATCATAGCACAAACTACATTGATAATTCATCAACTTTTCCTGAAGATGTGTAAAAATTTTATAAATTTTTGCCCTCATCTTCTAAAAGCTTTTATAATTATTCATTATTTGATTTACCAATCTCTGAATGTAAAGGAGTGTGAAGTATGTTCTAAGAGATAAATGTCTGAACTCTGTTAAAACATATGAAAATGTATTTTTCAACAGTTAAACATTTTTCTAAATATCAGATGAGGAAGATAACACAAAATTTTTATTGTATTTGAAACTATCAGGTGATCTAAACAGCTTCAATGACTGAATATTTTGCTTTTTAAAATGTACTTTGCAGCAGATTCAGAATGCTTAGTTTGATTTATTTTTTTAAATTTTACTTTGTAATCTAGAATTAAAAATTCAGTTCAGATTAGAAGACTTTTATATGTATTCGGTTTTATAAAATAATTTCACTGAAGAGTATATTGCAACAAAGAACTGTTGACCAAATTTTGTGGTAATAAATGTAACTCTTCTCTTTGACATCTCTTAAAAAAGTAGAAGAAATGAAAGAGAATTTCATGGTGTCATGTTTTATTTTTTAAAAAAAAATCTGCTTAGCTTCTTTTCAGTAAACAAAAATTACAGTAACATAATTCAGACACTGAAAAAAATGATGTTTTAAATATTTAGTCATAAAGAATTACAAAATAGATATTTGGGTCTTAAATGAAGTCTTGCAACTTGATAAAAAGTTGGATAAGGATGTATTTGTATAAGGAATGTTGTGAACTAGGAGATATGGTAATGTTCCAGAGTCTTCTTCAAGGAAAAAGTATAACTTCAGAATCCAGTTCATAAATAACACTAGTATTTAATATGTCTGAGATATTGGTGGAAAGAGCATTTTCTCTATAAAAGATTAAGCAGCTTGCTAACTATTGATTACGTCAAGACTGAGTTTAAAATTAATCTGGATTCATGAAAACTGATTAAAAAATACTTCTATTGAAATGCATTAAATCTGATAATAAAACCAGTTTAAAGAAATTTATTCATTTATCAAACAGCATGTAAATTTAACAACGTCAGAAATGCATAGAAGAAAGAATAGTGCATGACATAAAAGGAGAAAGGTGTCCTCTTAAATTCACTTAAATAACAACATTTTCCTTATTTTATGGTTTTTATTTTAGATAAGCTTGCCCTTAGCTAATAGAAGTCAAAACAATGGATATACATGTAAAAATATTGTAAAATGGGAGATAATTGACAAAAAATTAATTAAGATGCATTACCCATAAGGACTCCTCAATGCTATAATTGTTGAGATAGGGAGTGTGTTCACTACAGAAACTGTCTATCAGCAAAGTGCTTTCTGTGATATGCTGTGTATGTTGAAGTCAGAGAACTGACAGAAACTGACATGCTAACTTCTTCAAATGCTAAAAATAGCAAGGGTTTTGTTTGTGTTTTTTTTTCCTAGTTTTTGATAAAAAAGATAAAGTCAGAGAACTGACAGAAACTGACATGCTAACTTCTTCAAATGCTAAAAATAGCAAGGGTTTTGTTTGTGTTTTTTTTTCCTAGTTTTTGATAAAAAAGAGTAGGGACAACTTGACTCTGACATTTGGAGATATTTGATATTAACTTACGTTAATGAACTGTGTGTGTTGTTGATATGAGAAATTTATCATAATTCCCATAATATTATAATACTTTATTAAAATCTCTATTGAAACTTTACTAAGGCAGAATACCTCAGGCTATTTGCTAGGATTGTTTTCAGTGACTAACAAAGTGCAAGGTTAAATTGCAATAACACGAACCACAATAATAATATCATAAGTAGTGACACAGAACTTATATAAATGTGAGTATTTCAGATATTATATTAGAAAAAGGTAGTATTTAATTCATTAGTGCTACAATCTTTGTTGAAGACACTTGCAGCACTGTTATTAGCTTATGTTTCTATTTCTATTTAGTGGACTCGTGACTGTGGTAATAACTTCAGACTAACTTATTAGAGATGAACCTCTCAAAGTCATTAATGTTCAGTATGGTCTCCTTCAGCCTGCAGTCATCTTGGGAAATAACTCATCATGCCAATCATTCTGAATTTATTGCTGTGCTACTGCTAAACTACTTCTGTTACTCATGCCAAAGAGATCAGAGGCACTCTATTCACTTCAAAGAAGAGGAATGCTACACAATAAAATTAAACATCTATCCCAGAAAGAAAACTTTAAAAAAAGAAAGTTTTCAAATAACTACATTATTGCTCACTGTAGAGAGGACCTCCAGAGGTCATCTGGTCTAAATCTTCTACTCATGCGGCACCACCTACACTAGATTGTCAAGGACTGTACCATCAGAATTTGAATCTCTCCAAGCATGGAAATCTAACAACCTCTCTGGGTTACCACTCTTGCAATAAAAAGAAATGGGATTTTTTGTGTTCAGATGAATTCTAATTTGTATACATTGCCTCTTGACTCATCAGTGTGCACTCCTGAGAAGAGTCTGGTTCCCTTTTCCTCATTCCATTGTTTATACATATTGATAAGATTGCCCCTGAGTCTTCTTTTCTCCAAGCTAAACAGCCCCAGCTTTCTCACCTCTCTTCATATGACCAGAGCTCTAGTCACTTAGTCATTTTTGTGGTCCTTCGCTGTATTTGTTTCACTATGTCCACATCTTTCCTATACTTTCTTTTCCCACTTTTGTAGAATCATAGAATTGTAGAACAGTAGAGGTTGGAAAGGATATCTTACTTTATTTCGTGTAGAAAAGCTTTTCTAACTGGTTCTCCTGCAGAATCCTTCTAGTAAGGATTAATTTCCAATTCTAGGCAGCAGACATACAGTGGAAAGTGAAAAATGAGGAAAATTGTACAAATATGCATGGCCAACTCAATGCTTGAGATAGGAAATAAGTAATTAAGTTTCCTGAACCCTACAGAGCCACTCAGAGAAGACAAGGTCATTGTAGAGAATGTAAATTAATTATCTGAGTTGCTCATTGTAGAAACTGAAGTAGTGGGGAGGTTAGGCTGTGACTTAGCAGATGAACTGTCTGAAGTGTCGTGGCACAAAATGCTGGAAAACAGTCAGGATTTATAGAACTGATGATAAATTTGGACCTCTCACTTCAAATTCCCTTTATATCTGAAAAACAAGGATGGCAAATGTGTCAGTAATCTTAATAAAAGCCTGAGATTCATAGCAGAGGAATTAGAGGACTATAAAGATTCATGGATATAAATTTGAATTATGCTTGGGAAAACATGAGCCAGGAATGTGCCCTCATGGCCAAGAAGGCCAATGGCATCCTGGGATGCATCAAAAAGAGTGTGGCCAGCAGATTGAGGGAGGTTCTGCTCATCCTCTACTCTGCCCTGGTGAGGCCTCGGCTGGAGTCCTGTGTCCAGTTCTGGGCTCCCCAGCTCAAGATGGACAGGGAACTTCTGTAGAGAGTCCAGCACAAGGCCACCAAGATGATCAGGGGACTGGACCACCTTCCTTATGAGGAAAGCCTGAGGGAACTGAGGCTGTTAAGTCTAGAGAAGAGGAGACTGAAGGGATAACCTCATTAACATTTACAAATATCTAAATGGTAGATGTCAGGAGTCTGAGGTGTCCCTTTTTTCTATAGTATCCAGCAACAGGACAAGGGCTAAAGTAACGAAACTGGAACACAAAAAGTTCCATTTAAATATACAAAAAAAACTATTTCACTGTGAGGATGACGAAGTAGTGGAATAGGCTGCCCAGAGGAGTTATGAAGTCTACTTCCTTGGAGGTCTTCAATACCCACCTGGACATGTTCCTGTATGACATGATTTATATGGACTTGCTTTGACAATATATTAATAAATATTCTGCATTAAACCTTACCATTTGTCTTGTATTATATGAACACTGAATATACTTAGGATATTATCAAGTCCATGAAATGCTTTTTTCTCTTGTCAACATTGCTGTTCTTGTCTTTTTATGTTTAATCTTTTCTTTGTTTCAAAATAAATACTTTGTGCTTATTACATACTGAAGGCTGATTAAAGCTGTTCATGATAAACAAGAGGCAGAGCCAAAGACTTGTGATACATTTCGATTCTCTCAGCTGTAATCCATCAATTTCTATTAGTATTATTTGGATATCTTCTGCATAAGTATATGGATAACTTTAAAATAATTATTTTCAAAGACAATATATGAAAAGCCAGCCCAAGACTCTAGAATACAAATATAGTTTTTTTATTCTAATTTTCAGAAACTTTTTATACTACTTCACATTAGGCTACCAGATTTTTACTTCATGGAAATCTCTGATGAATGCAGTCCCTAAAGATTTTGAGATAGCTCACAGTTTAAGGATATTTTCTAGATACAGAAAAATACCTTTTAAGAAGGAACTAAAGTAAAAATCAAAGTGGTCTTTTATGTTTTGTAAGGGAAGCGTTACTGGAAAATCATAGCAGTTTTCAAATAAGCAAACCCTGTGGAAGAAAAATAAAGCAAACAAAACAAAACAAGGAAAGCCAAACATAATGTTTTACTGTTAAAACAAGTATTTTGTTTAAGAGAAGATTAACTGTTTCTGTAAAGGCTGGATTCCAAAATTAGTAAGCAACTCACTTGATTTGAACCTGCTTAAAAATAGCAAAGATCTGAAAGACCATAAGAACTTTACAGAAACTGATCTGTTTATTCTCTTACTAACTCTGGAGTATGAGTGAAGAAAACTGTGTTAGAACAAAGATAACATATATATGGAGTAAGAGTTTTCTGGAGAGCTGATCATTATGGTCTTATGGTTACCAGTTCTATGATCATATCTAAATCATGAAAACCTTGATCAGACTTTTAGCCCTTCTGAGCTCCTGAGATACTTGTTACTTCACTGAAACTGGTATAAGCAATGTGAGAAGCAGTGTCTTTGCCTCTAAACATACACTAACACTTCTGTTATTCTTGGATTTTATCCTATGCTTAAAGTTTTCATCTGACATTTCACGACATTTTACATTTTTACTACTGTCATGGTTTGACATGACAGCCTTTTCTGGTAAGGGGGAAGGGGCTGTAAAGATGGCGCCTGTAAGAAGTTGTTTGCAACTCTCCCCAGCTCTGAGCCAGACCCACGTCTGGGGCTGAGCCAATTAGACGCCTCCACGATCACTTTTTAAGAAGAA